>PYHW01009147.1:17603-38675 GCA_013186435.1 Turdus rufiventris | reverse complement strand
TTCAGCACCCCGCTTCCCTTGCCCCGCATCCCTGGCAAGCTCCTGCTGGACCAAACTCCCCGTCCCACAGGGAGGCTCTCCGTCTTGCCAAGCCGCAGAGCCAGGCACTCCCCGCGCCGCCGGGGCTGCTCCGCGGCGCCGAGCCGAGCCGGGCCCGGCGGGGGCTGCTCTGCCCCGGCTCCCGCGGGGCTGTGCCGGACCCGCGGCACCAATCCCGGCCCAGGCCGCCCTCCCGCACTCACCCTCCGGCGAGCAGGTGGAGCAGCGTGCTGTGCTCCGGCATGGCCCCGCGGTGCCGGCCCCGCCGCAGGAGGAGGCGCCCGGGCGGCGGCAGCGGGAGGGGCTGCGAGGGCAGCGGGGGCTCCTCCGGGCACACGTACGGGCGCTGATTGACACAGCGCCTCCGGCCCGGCCGCTCAAGGCTCTTCCATTAAAAGCAAACTAACAAGCCCCCAGCCTCCAGACCGACCCTCAAACTTAATCTCTGTTTTGCAAGTAGGGGAGCCAAGGCAAAATGATTTTTTTGACTAGGGGAAAGCGATGCGTCCCAGAGCAGAACCAAGTTGCTCCTGACCCTCGTCCTCGCTCATACTTCTTCGGATGTTTGGGTGCACATGAAAACGGGCCAACGCTCTCCACAAAAACCACCAAACCTCTGAATAAATTAGACCCGTGACTTTGAAGTTCAGAGGATCAGTGTGAGAAAGACAGGGAATATTCAGGGGCAAAAGATCCTCTGTTGCTTTTACAAAGGCACAATTTCAGAGCAGATCAGAGTTCATTGAATATCATCTTCCTTAAAAAAAGAAGAATGTACATCAACATGATGCTGTTGCCAAAAAGGCACACATCAGATCAGTTTATGTGTTTAGGAGGATAGCCTGTAGGTCAGACGAAACTAGCTGTCAGAACAGCTCTGTACTGCTGTGACTTCATTCACAGCAGTGAGTGACACAGGACTGACTGTCCAGTTTGGGTACCATGCTGATATAACAGAGACAAATATGGGAAGTGAATCCACAGAGGGGAATAACTACCTTGGCCACTCAAGCAGAAGAATTGAAAAAAATTGCAGCCTTTAGTCTGGAGGAGAAGGAATTAAGGGAGACATGGCAACTGAGTCCAGTTAAGTACAAAGATACTTTGAAAAGGAAATGAGTACCTTATCTGTGGTGGAGAAGAACAGAACTATCATCTCATCAATAGTGACTGTCATTACCTGGGCAAGGAGGGGAAGACCAGTAAAAAGACTGGCTTTCTGGTCAGTGAAATTGGAAACCGGTCAGATACCTAGAAGCTCCAAACATTTTTCACTTGTCTTCACTGTGGTGGTGGCTAGGTGAATATCGTAAATAGCATCAGTTGGAAATGGGGAAAAAGTCATTCTAGATTTCTAAGCACTTAACCACTAAGCACTTAAGCAAAGTCAAGGTTTTCAGACCAATTAGGGCTGATGAACTTTATCCTGTGATGGCTGGAGAACTTGAGAATGGCCCACTGGCCATTTTCTTTGAGATATCTAAACAATGGGGAGGTTCAGAAGACTGGAAAAGGCCAAACATATTGGCCATTTAAAGAAAGAAAATCTGATTAATTACTGGCCAGCCAGCATAATTTTCCTGCCTTCCCCTGTGATATTGGAACAAATGAATATTATGCAAACAACTCATGTTTTCCATCTGCAAAAAGAAGAGATCAAGTTAAACCAATCTTTCATGACAGACTTGTCCTTGTGGTCAAGAATTTTTACTCTATTTCATCTCACAGTCTAAGAAGCACATTAGGAAACATGGGAAACTGCATCTACTGAAATAACTGTTGGGAGAGTCTGATGCTGATTGGAAAATTCTAAGATCAGTTTTTGATGCTATGCTCTCTAGCCAGAAAGAAGTATCAAGGAGTCCTGCAGAGGTCTGTTTTCACTATGCCATAAGTGGGTTTTTTTTCAGTATTTTATACAGTGGACTAGAAAATTGTGTCTATTAAAATTTGCAGACAGCATTAACCTGAGAGGGGTTGCAAAGGATTTGGTAGAGAAAATTCATATACAAATGATTTTGATCAATGGGACAAATAGCATGAAACTGTGGTACACCATTTAATAGAAGCATGTGCTAAGTTTTGCACTTGGAAAGAAATAATGAATTTCACAAAATTAGGATGGGGGATAATTAGACAGAGACCTCCATTTTGCCACTGGTTTCCATCAGGCCCAGGACCTTCATCAGAGTATTGGTATTCAGAACTGCTGAAGGATGCGGAGCCTGGAAGAGCCTTTTCAGGAGCTGTACTGTTTGCTTCTCTCATCTCTCCAAGAGTTACTGGATATTTTAGTTCTTGCTGCCAAATTATTTACACTTCACTAGCAGGGGTGCATTGACTCTGCTTCTCTTCCTGCTGACTTTAGATCAGACCCTTTGTTTTCTGCCTGCAAGCAGAAACAGTTTTGGCTTCAGCAGGATACTTATCCACCAACAACTATAGTTGTGGTTATCCTGGATGCTCTGCCAGCACTGCCACTTCTGGTCCTTCCAGTTACATCAAAGTCTTTTGGGACTCTAAGGGATAAAGGGCCATCCAGCCCTGCAGAAGGAAGACTGTGGGGGCTTTTTTAATAGAGCAGTGTTTCCCTGTCCCAAACCAGAAGGCCAAGCTGATATCACAGGCTGGTGTCATGGGCATACCCCAAAACCTTCTTGCAAACATTTATGAATCAAAACTACTTCATGTTTTCCTCCCTGCTCAGTCTGTGATGGCTTTTGGATTTCTGTCCATGCCTTATCTCAATGCTTATACTCCCCTTCAAGTCTTTGTGCAGTCTGTTGGTTTTACTTAGCAGCAGAATTGCCTATCTCTTCTTCTTGAAAGTAATTTGGGATTATGCCCCACAGCATTCTCCATCCCTCTCTCTTCAAGTGCTCTTGCTAAACCTTGATGACACTGAGCATACATAGGACTGGCGTTTGGTAATAGCAGGTGAGTCTTATGCTAACCTTCCAGGGATGCCAGAAGTGTGCTTTCAAAATGAATCTTCCAGTAATCCCTGATTGCTGGGCTGGGGTTTGTCCTGCAAATGAGATTCCTTTTTGATGGTGCTAGGCTGAACATAGGGCACACCTCATGCACATCAGCTACTAACTGATGTGCCATCCACGGGACCAAGGAAGATACAGTCCAAAGAAAAGCTCCCCAAGCATGTTTGGTGTAGATGTTGTATTTCCAGCCCCAATTCTTATAACTGTAAAGGTTTTCTGCTGCTCAGCCATACCTACTACTTGCTAGCACAGAACTGGCTGTAGATGCCACATGCATTTCAAAGCTGTAAGGAGAGCAGACAGGAAGACCTACTGTCAAAGAATTGTGTCTAAAACTGCACCAGATGTCACTTTTTGGACAGATTAAATGAACCTGACAAATATGGAGAGGACCCTGCAGAGGAGCACATTCCTTTGAAAATAATAAGATGGGATTTGATTCTGAAAACAATTTATTTCTAGCACCCTAATGTCACGGGAGGCAGCACACATCATGCAACCCCTCTTGGTGCTTTTCCCATTCTTTTAGAGGCTACACCCAAATGACCTCTGATTTTCCAGGTGGTTTGTCCTTTGGAACCACGAATGTAGAAGGATCGAGGCTGGGAAGAAGTTGACATTTCTATGGCTTATCTGAAGGCATCACATACTTTTCAGCTAAATGTGTGCACTCTCAACCTGTGGCTGCCAGCTGCAACATTTTAGTGACCACAGAACAAACAGTGAAATATCATCCATCAGCCGGACAAAGGTGTACTTACACAATATATGCTCATCTACGCATATATACGCATATATATACCATATACATCTCGTTGAATATGTATATATGAATATATATATTTACGTACATTCACAAATACAACATGGTGTATACATGTATATATCTCTTGTATATACATACACAGATATAGAAATACCATACACATCTCGTTGAAAAAAAAAAATACATTTATGTATACTTGCAAACACAGTGGGATGTGCATAGTACATACCATATACACATACGCACCGTTTCACGGCCAGCAGAGGGGCACACCCCTCTGGAGCTGCGGGAGCAGCAAGCGGCGAGGCCGCCGGCCGTACAGCCACCGGGGGACGCATTCACCGGGGCGGCGACCGGGACATTGCGCCCCTTGAAGGCGCTGGGGCGCCTGTCCCTTTAAGGCCGGCCCCGCCCCGCCGCGCGAGCCCAGCGCGCCCCGGCGGCCCCAGGTACGGAGCGGGCGGGGGAGCCCCGCGGCCCCTCCGGGCGCGGCGCCGGGCGGAGCGGGCCGGGGGACGGGGGCCGGGCGGGGCCACGGGGTTCGGGCTGGAGAGCGCGGCCTTGCTGTCCCGGTGGGCGGGCAGGCGGGGGGTGTCCGTCCTCTCCCGGGCCGGGCCCGCGGGGGAGGCGGCGCTGACGGGTGGCAGCTGGGTCGGGGTCAGGCGGTCGCTCCGCCCGGCGCTCACCCGCTGTCTGTGCCGTCCCGGCGCCAGGTGCAGGCGCGGCGGATTCGGCGCCGACCCTCTCTCCCTCCGTGCCGGCGCCATGGCCATGAGGGAGCTGGTGGAGCCGGAGTGCGGGGGCTCCAACCCCCTGATGAAGCTGGCGGGGCACTTCACCCAGGACAAGGCCCTGCGGCAGGAAGGGCTGCAGGGCCCTCTGGCCTGGCCTCCCGGGGCGCCCGAAGCCGCCGCCGTGAGTACTGCTCTGCTTGCTGGGCTGGCTCTGGGTCCTGCCGGGGGCTGGGGTGAGCAGGGCGGGCCGCTCTCGGTGCAGCTGCTACCGTGTTGTGCTTTTTTTCGGAAAAAGGCCTAGGAGTCACCCGAAGCAGTGTTGTAGGGTGAGGGCATGTCTGTGGGCACTCAAGGGATGTTGGTAACTGTGGTGAGCTATGTGCCTTGCTGTCACAGGCCCTAAGCCAGACAGTAGTGGGAGAGGATTGGAGAGGATCCCTCAAAGTGTTTCTGCTCCTTTAGCAGGCAGCTAACGCAAGAAAATGTTGACAGCCTAAGCTCAAGGAAGATGAAGATACAATCTAATTGGGTCACACTGTGTGTATATAGAGAGGGGCACGGGATCAAAACTGTTGACACAATCGCCCACTATTCTCTGCAGGTATCCAAACCACTGGGAGTAGCCACCGAAGATGAGGTAAGAACACACTGATTCCTCTCCTTATAGCTTTTGATTGATCTTCTTAAAGCCTTTCTTATCAACACTGTTTGGTATTTTACCTCTTACTTGATGCTAATGTTTTCTTCTGAGAAGCCCTTCTTTCACACTCCATGGCTCTGCCTGTTCATCTTCTGTGCAATGTTTGTAATCCAGCTCTGTCTTCGGCAGCTGGTTGGAGAGTTTCTGCAAGCTCAGAATGCCCCTTTACTGTCCCGTGCACCCCAGACCTTTAAGATGGATGACCTGTTGGCTGAGATGCAGGAGATTGAGCAGTCAAGCTTCCGACAGGCCCCTCAGCGAGGTGAGGGGAGCTGAAGTAGGTGGACAACTAGAAAAGATCTTGATGTTACGGTTGAGCTCCTAGCAGGGTGATTCCCATCTATCGAGCTCTTTTGAGATTGTATCTGGAATATTTTTTCTGGATTTGGGCTTCCCAGTACGCTGATCTACTGGAACAAGTTCATCAGAGATTGACAAAATATGTAGGGACAGGAATTCATGTTGTAAGAGGAAAGACTGAGAAAACTGGATCTTTTAACCTGGGAAAGAGGAGTCTGAGGGGCAGGGGATGGAGTGTTTTAGTTCTGTCTTCAGGAGCCATGGTCAGGATCTTTACAGCAAGTGAGTAGAAGGACAAAGGGTAATGGACACAGTTTGCAGAAAGGGGAACTAATTAGGTATGTGGGAACATTTCTTCCCTTGGAGGAGGTCAGTACTGCAACAGGTATCTAGGAAGGCTGGGGAATTGCCAGTCATGGACAAATTCAGAAGTTACCTGATGAGTGCCCTGAACAACCTCATCTCTAACTTTCATGTTACTCTGCTGTGAGAACTAGCAACCTCCAGAGACTCCTTCCAAGTGAAATATTTCTGTGGTTTTATTCTAACAAAGAGAAGGTTGAGAGGTGGTTAGGGCTGGCATGGAACACATAAATTATGCCTTTGAGTGCACAGTCCTCACTTCTGTTTTCTTTTTTTCCCTCATGCAGCTCCAGGTGTAGCAGCCCTGGCACTGTCTGAAAACTGGACCCAGGAATTCTTGGCTGCAGCAGATAATGCTGGTGATGTCTCTTCAGATTACAATGAGGCTGACTGGTCACAGGAGTTCATTGCTGAAGTGACAGGTGAAGTGCCCTTTTTTGGAATTACTGTCAAGATGATGTCCAGTCACATGCCTGTGTATAGTGAAGAGCTACTGAATGTGAAATTGGAGTATTGCTTTGGGCCCAGGAGTCAGTGTTTCTTGTAGCAGCTTTAATGGGGTGGAGTGTAGGAGAGCTGCTTTGTGATGGTGTTATGGTTAAGTCAGATTATGAACAATGTGGTATGGAAGCTTTTATTTAGGTGTCATGGTCTTTTGTTTTTAGCTTAGGGAATTTAGGAGAAGCAGGTTATTTAAACTGCTTTTATAAAAATTATTGTTGAACTGATGCAATTTGGAGATTGCCTTGTACTGCTTTTTTGCTTACATGTTTTCTGATTCCCTCTCGTAAGGCTAAATTTGCCTTTGGTACAAAGATAAATACTCTTTAGTGTGCTTTGGCCAAATGTTTTCTGTCAGTTTTATGAAGGTAGAGAGGTGTTCCAGCCTGGAAATGTGCAAAGTGAGTGTTTCTGGCCCAAAGGTTAAGCTTTGAAAAGCCATCTTGTGTTGTGTATAGAACTGGGTCTGGAATAGAGTCCTGTTATCATCCATGCCCTAATCTGGAAATTATGGAAATGAATAAAGTAGATGCTATTTTCTTCAGTAGAAAGTAGAAAGCTGGGTAGTCCCACTCTTGGAGCTTCACTCTTTACAATTCTGGGAATATAAATTAGAAGTTACAAAGGTCTTTGAGAAAGTTCTGATGAAAACCTAATGCCTGTTGACTGTGCTTTTGACAGACTTGTAATGCATTGCTAATTTTCTTCACCTACGTGTTATCCCCCAGGGAGCAGATGAATAAGTTGTGATATTAAAGTAGAAGATTGTAAGTTTATCGTCACCACAGTGGCATCTGTATTAATTGATTGTCTCAACCAATGGCTTGATTTTTAGATCAGAATAAACAAAGGTAGAAGAAGTGAGCATAAACAAAGGTGTGGTGGTCTGCCTGTCTTACTTTTCTTCCCGTTCTTCCTTTGCAGATCCACTGTCTGTGTCTCCTGCCAAGTGGGCAGAAGAATACCTAGAGCAGTCAGAGGAGAAACTGTGGCTTGGGGAATCGGAAGATCAGTCTTTGGCAGATAAATGGTGAGTCTGGCTGGCTGTTGCTGCTAGGCACTTGGGTGGGTGAAGTTTGGAAAGGTGATAGAAATCTGCTATGGCTTGAATGCTTTTGAGTAATTTATCTTAGACTGGTGTTCTCAGGCCTTTGGTTTCAGAGAAAGGAGGGAACAATGCTTGCAAACTGAAGTTTTTAAGAGTGTAGCTTTTCTGTTCTCTAGTTCCAGGAAGGTATGTTGATCCTGGAGGTTAACTTAATCTTATTCCTGATGCAAAGCGCCTTAAAGTAACTTCAGGAGTGAGTTCAGAAACTTTTTTTCTGCAACAGATGCATTTTGCTAATCTCTGCTAGTTGTAAACTGTCATCATGTAATTCTTCCTATCTGACAAACCACTTCCAGCCTTTTCTTGACATATTTCTGGGTTCAGCCTTCTGCATGTCATTTTAATTTTTTTTTTTTTGTGGTAGATTAAAGATGGATCGTGTCTCTGTAGGTACCTGTTGAGTACAATCAAGTTTTTTCACTTGAAGAAGCAAAACACAAGCAGTTTTGGTTTCTAAGATCTTTCCTTACAAAAATTTTGTATATTTGAATTCTCATTGCACCTAGCTCTTGCCTTCTCTGATAGCTTTCTGCAAATAATGGACATTCCTGAGTTATTGCCACCAGTTCCAAAGACTTCCCCAGGACTGAATGTAGTGGGAACACCCAGAAGTGGTCCTACCCTGTTCTAAGCCAGACAAGATGTTGAGTTGTGTCTTTGCTGTAAGCCCTCAATCCTCTGCAGAGCTGGTGCTTTTCCAAGGCACTGTTTTCCTCTTCAGTGGGCATGACCTACTTTCTTTGTTCCTGGATATATGACCTTGTTTCTGGTAGTTCTAAAACTTGCTATGTCTGATGGCATGTGAGCTTGGCAAGGAATCCAGACTGCTCTGCAGAACTGTGCTGACTCTGTAATTGTTTAATTCTGTTTGTGTTAGTCACTTGCGCAGCTAACGTAGTAGTAATTTTGAATTTTTTACAGATGAAAAATGGTACTGCATCACTTAGGAGAAGCCCAGAATCTTTGAGGAGGGGTTGTATCTCTCAATACTCTTGTCTGCCCCATTGTGTAGACTCTTATTAGTGAAAGAGTTTGCTGTTGCCTAATATCAGACTCTCGCTTTTACTTCCTTGGAACACAGGTATGAGGAATACCAACCTGAGGATGACCTTAAGAAAACTGTTACTGATTTCCTCTCCAAAGTGGATGATCCGAAACTCAAGAATACTGAGGTGAGAAATCCGACTGGGGCTGAGATTAATTATTACTGTGAATTAGTAATTACATAATTAGTAATAATTATATTACTGTGAATAAAAGGCGTGGGGAATTTAGAAGGGTGAAGATAGTAAAGGAATAAAGCCTCCTGTTGTCCCATGTTTCCATTTCTTCCCTGGTACCTGGGAGTTGAACCCTACAATCAGGTATTATCCATATCCACTCTTGTGAAGTCCGATCCTTTCCACCTTTCTGGGCCTTTTGTGCTCGCTCTGCAGAGAGAAGCCCTCTTAGTGAAGGAGGGGGGCATGGGCTGAGGGCTTGTGGGCACAGCGTCTGCCCAGCTCCACCCTTGTTTCATTTCTCTGCCGCAGTTCCTAAAGTTTGTCCGCCAGATCGGAGATGGGAGGGTATCGATCGAAGCTAATCAGGTGACCCACAGAGACCAAGATCAGGCAGAGCAATGGGCAGCTGAGTTTATACAGCAGCAGGTAGGAGCCCCAGGCCTGTATGCTCTGAAGGAGGAAAGCATTTTGCCATAGTGCACAGTCTGGAAGCAAAGGAAAATGGCGAGTCCAGCTCTCAGCAATGCTGAGGGAGACAAGGGAGGGGCTGTTGGGCTCTTAGAGTCTAGCCAGAAGCTGGGTATATATTTGGACAGTTTCAGTTTTCTCATCTCCCACAGCATCTGTGAGGAAGAGGAGATTCAGATGAATTTGTTTCCACTTCATAGGCCATCAGTTCCTACTGATGGGGAGGAAGGGTTATTACAGACCCTCCTACTGTTTTGGGGTGTGCCCTGAGGTTGCCAAATTCTGAAAAGAAAGGTGTGTTTCTGTTTCCAAACTCCCAGGGGGCATCCGATGCCTGGGTGGATCAATTTGCGCGATCTGGGAACATGTCAACTCTTGATACGGAATTTGAGCAGGCAAAGGCTGCTGTGGAGGTAAAGCTGGCTGAGAAGGAGGGCTGGGTTGCCAACTGAGAGCCCATGGTAGGGTTACCTCTCTCCTTTGCATGCTCTGAGGGCTGGAAACATCCAGGAGGGAGTTCTCTGGCATGTCTGTAGACGTGAGTTTATGACTGAGGTACTCTGGTCACACGTTTTTCTCCCTTCAGTCAGATGTGGAGTTCTGGGACAAACTCCAGGCAGAATGTGAGGAGATGGCCAAGAGAGATGCAGAGGCTCACCCTTGGCTCTCTGAATATGAAGACCTCAACTCCTCATCATATGACAAGGTAGGGGAGAACAGGATCTCTCAGCCCTAGGACTGTGGTGGGCTCTGCTCTGGGTAGAGTGACAGTGTGTCTTGCCTCGCTCTGAGCTCCACAGACCCCAAATGCGGCTGGGATTCCTTCTCACACTGATGCTTTGCTGTCACTTACACCCTTGTCCCTGATCAGCTAGGGGTTAAATACTGTTTTCACTTGTCTGCATATGCTGCCTGGTTCTTGTCCAGCACCAAATACCAGTGAATACACGGGTTCTTTGCAATGAGTTTCAGTGTTGTGTCCCCTGGCTCCCTGGCCCTCTTCCCCATTCCTCTCCAAGCTAATAGGATTCATACGAAGTGTTTTTTCTCTCAAGCAATTTATTTCAGGTTTGGTTTGGGGATTTTTCCAGCGCAGAGCAGGTGGGAAGAACCACCCTTGCTCTCTGATCTGCTACAAATTAGCGATGAGGATGAGGTGCTGGCTAGTCTTCAGCTTGAGTGTTCCTGATGCAGCAAGACTAGACTGTGCTGTGCTTATAAGAATACTCTTCTCCCTAAACCTGTATCCTAGCTGCAGCCCCTCAGTGTCTGTCTGTCCTGCTAGGGTTACCAGTTTGAGGAAGACAATCCCATGAGGGATCACCCAGATGCATTTGAAGAGGGGCGGAAGCGCTTAGAGGAAGGTGACCTTCCCAATGCTGTCCTGCTCTTTGAGGCTGCAGTGCAACAGAAGCCAGATCATATGGAGGTGAGTGGCAGCAGAGATAATGAGCTGAGCTGTCAGAGCAGGTGTAGAAAACTCCCTTCAGCGGTAGGACCTGTGCAGTATATATGAAAACGCCTCATTTTTTTGCGGCTCTGAGTTTGTAGCTGATGTGTATGAATCCTCAGGGAGCCTCTGAGAGAGGAGGTTTCCGACTTAAGGTCAGTTACAGGAAGCACAAAGTCGTCTGGCCCAGAGCTGTGTAAAGTCTTTGGAGCACATGAGACTGTGTGCATGGAGCCAAGGCAAGGAGTTCTCATCTCTCAAGTTGTTTCTGTGAAAGTCTTTATTGGCACTGTAAGGTTGGAGGAGCTTATGGAGGATTACTGGTTTCTGTATCTGTATTAAAATCTAATTCTGAGAAGCTCATTAGACCAGGATTCTGACTAAATCTTTTATCTAGGTGCTAGGAAAAGATGTTACCCAAAAGGGTTGGATGTTTTTACAGTCTTAATTGAAGTTGTGGGCCAAAGAAGGATTTTTACACTGAAGACAGAGTTCCAACTCCTTGTTCAGTGAATATTTTTTCCATAAATCACTTCAGCTTCTGCCAGATGAATTGAGAAATGGAATAGCCTGTGTTCCTTTTTCAAGGGTAGAGGACATGGATATTGTTGGGAAGAATGCAAATACTCATGTGGTGCCTTTCTGGAGTGCTTGCCTCAAGGATCCAGGGCTGCTGAATTTTCAGCATTTCTTGTTCAAGCCCTGCTAATTATATATGACTGGACATACATAATTTGATTACCCTGAGACTTAAATGAGAGTGACATTTTGGAACAGATGTTGTTGGCTTCTGGGAATAGCCGTCCAACTTTCTAGGGTACTGGTAATAGATGAAAAGTAAGCAGAAGGTTTGAAGATCTGCTTTAGTTTTACAGTGGGCAAAAGGTTTTAATGCCCTTCTAGAACTGTTGCTTTTTTCTCATAGACAGTGTGGGCTACAGGCTGAGCATGATGGAGAGGTAGCTGAAACCTAGGGGAAAGAAATCTTGGGACATTTCTGGCTAGCTGTATTGGAAACATTGTGAATTCTTCTGGAAAGAAATCTTGGGTTAATTCTGGCTAGCTATATTAAAAACATTCTGAATTTTTCTACTGTGACTGCAAAAAGTACAGGAGAAGCCAAGACTTCACAAATGGTACAGTGATCACATAGACATGAACAATTGCTCTGAAGGAAATGTCATGTTTGCTTTGGTCCAAGTCACAACTTTACCTTGAATCTCATCAGCTCTTCTGCTGGCAGAACACTGCACTTGTTGCTGGTCAGCTCTGCTTGAATTCTAACTAGCTATGTATGGTGAGGCATGAGAGATTCAAGGGAGTAGATTGCTTTCTGCAGGGTTTCTGTGTCTTTGCTAATGAAACAATTTTCTTCCTGAGGTAGTGGGTACCTCATTTTGTGACTTGCATTCAAAAAGCAGGTACATGCTGACAGTCCCACCTAAGCCTATTTTGGAGCCAGGAGTGTGACTATCAATATAAAGTGAACAGATAACTTTGGAATTAGTGCCTAGTTAAATATTCCTTATATCAGCTGCTTGGAGGTGGAAGTCATTTTCATGTACTGGTGTCATGATGATTGGAAATTCAGTAAAATTAACAGTGCTTCTACTTTCAGGTCTGAAAGTCAACTCTCCAAGGTTACTACTTGCTAGTGGACCACTGCACAAGTACATACAACTGCCTGCCTCGGGGGTCTCATTATTAGCACTGCTGCTATGCCATTTTGTTCTTGGGAAATAGGAGATCTGCATTTTCCTCCTTCCTCTGCAGTTTGACCACATTTAGAAGTTAAAAGTGGAGATTCTCTGATCTAAAAGTGTAAAACTACCAACAGTTGCTTTATGATAGATTTCCAGGTAGACATTCACTTCTGTTCACTATAACAATGTCAGTTTTATTGTCATTGAGGGCCTATGTGCCACGACATCTGTCTATCTTTTAAGAGGAACTTCCCCCTGTGGCTAATGTGTATACTTTGGTATATTTTATGGCACTCTGTAACTGTGCAGGATTATATACTGGATTTAATCTGTATTAGTGGTTTATTGGCTGATTTTTTTTTTTCCTCTGTAAGAATGACTGTACATCTGTGTCTTCCTCAGGCCTGGCAATATCTGGGAACCACCCAAGCAGAGAATGAACAGGAGCTTTTGGCCATCAGTGCCCTCAGACAGTGAGTGTTGCAGCAGAGCTGCTGAGCGTGGTTCCTTTTTGGGTGTGTAGTGCCACAAGAGCCATGTGGCTGTCACACAGTGCTCTGTCTTGATTGTGTCTGGGTGTCTCCTACACTGATTTATTCCTGCATTCACTTCTTTTTCTTTGCCCTGCAGGTGCCTGGAGCTGCAGCCTGGGAACCTCACAGCACTTATGGCTTTAGCAGTCAGCTTCACCAATGAGTCCCTGCAGAAGCAGGCGTGTGAGACACTGCGGGACTGGCTGCGCCATAAACCGGACTATGCACACCTGCTGAACAAGGAACCAGAGGAGAGTGTCTCGGGAACCAACCTGGGACCTTCCAAACGTGTCCTGAGTTCCCTGCTCTCTGAGTAAGTTATGGTTACAAATTCCAGCCTTCAGCTGAAAAACTTCTTGGAGGGCTCATACTAGTCCAGGCAGGAGCAGAGCGAGCAGCCTGAGTCCAACTCTCTTCACAGTACACTGATATCCTGTCCTGTGCTTTTCCAGCTCGCTGTTCATGGAGGTGAAAGAGCTGTTCTTAGCAGCTGTGCGCAGCAACCCCTCAACTGTGGATCCTGATGTCCAGTGTGGTCTGGGTGTCCTTTTCAACCTCAGTGGCGAGTACGAGAAGGCTGTGGATTGCTTCAGTGCCGCACTCAGTGTGCGCCCCAATGTAAGAAAGGGGCAGACTGGGGTGTGCTGGAGGCACTTTGAGGTTTATGGGTGAAGTTTTGGGTGGAGGTGGTGCATGTACAAGAGGTGCATATTTGGAGTGGAGGAATAAGACAGACATATGGGGAAGAAGGTGTTGGCTTGGAGCTTAAAGAGATCCAGTTTGTCTTGGCCCTTTCTCTGTGCCCATTCCTCCAGGACCACCTTCTGTGGAACAAGCTGGGTGCCACCCTGGCCAATGGGAATCGGAGTGAAGAGGCTGTGGCTGCGTATCGTCGGGCACTGGAGCTCCAGCCGGGATATATCCGCTCTCGCTACAACCTGGGCATCAGCTGCATCAACTTAGGTGCCCACCGGTGAGTGCAGGATGGGCAGCTCTGCTGTGACCCGCCAGTTTGTGTGTGTGGGAGACAGATTGCCACAGGTTATGAGGGCAGGGCCACACTGCCTGCAGCCTTCTCTTGGCGTAGGGGGGCAGAGCGAGTGTGTGGACTCTGCCCAGAGGTCCAAGTGTCATGCAGTTACAGGTGGAGTAGAGGCCATCTGGACTCTCTGATTCTTCTAGAGGGAGGAGAGGGACCTCTGGTTCTGGGGCAGGGTAGGATCTGGTGAAGGGGAGGAAACTTTTGGAGGAGAAATACTTTAGAAGCAAATGGGGAAGGGAGTGTGAGATGTACCATCTTTTTCATTAAGCATGTGTATGTTCTTCTGTTGACAGCGAGGCTGTGGAGCACTTCCTGGAGGCTTTGCACATGCAGCAGAAGAGCCGAGGTCCGCGGGGGCAGCAAGGAGCTATGTCTGACAACATCTGGAGCACCCTGCGCATGGCCCTCTCCATGTTGGGGCAGAGTGACCTGTATGGGGCTGCTGATGCCCGTGACCTGCCCACGCTGCTGAAGGCATTTGGCCTCCAGCAGTGACTCTGGGATAGGCTCCCCTGCGAGTGCAGTGGTTGCCTAGTCCAGCAATGAATGACCTTTCTTAGGGGAGAAAATTCACAACGGTTCACACACATCTTTGCCCTGCTAGGGCAGATCATTGGCAACTGTTTATTTTTAAGTACCCCCTGGTGAAGTGTGCAACTTCCCCAACCCATCTGTTGTGGCCTGAGCATTTCTGAATGGTTCACCTTACCACTTCCATGACGACTGACACTGCTAATTCACAGATGATCAAAGTGGGGAAGACAGCGGCATCCTGCCCTCTTGCCAGGCTGCATTTGCAGTAGTGCCCTGCTTGACTGTGAGACCTTGGCTATGAGAGCCATTCTGCAGACTGCCTGTGAGAGTGTATCTCAAGTTCAGGCTGCTTTGAAGGGCTGGGATTGCTGTTTCACCCAAAAGGATGAAAAATGGTGGGATTTGAGCATGCTTCCCCATGTATGTACTTGCATGTGTGTATATGTGGGTTTCTAGGGAAAACTGGGGCAGTAGTCCCCTTTTCTGGCCACTGGTAACTTCATGGTACAGCTAGACACTTCTTTCTCAGTGTCTCTTCATGAACCTTTTAAGACGAGAGTATTGTACTGATGCTGGGGACATGGGTGGAGGCCCTTATCCTGTTAGGGTAAAGGGAGATCCCAGAGTTCATGCTTGAGAGAAGGTGGTAGGAATAAAAGTCTAAAATGTAACCTCTCCCAGAATATGGTGGGGAAAGGGGTCAAGTCTTAATTTTTTCTTGTTCATCTGTCATTGTTTTCCTTTGTGCAAAAATCCCCATCTTGTGTGTGGCTGAATCTTGTTAATTATAAATATCTGTATATGATTCTATCGGGGAAAATGTTTTTTAATTGTAAAGTATTTTGTATAATAAAGGTATAAGCCCACTGCTTTTCAAAAGATAGGTTGGACTCTGTTTCTGTCTCCCCTTTTGACCCAGGTTTTGCTTTATTGATAACTTGCATGCAGATGAAGCTTTAAGGATCTCATTTTACTGTAGCCTGAGGCCTCATTTCAATGAGCCAGCAGAAGAGCCTCTGTGTGCCAAAAGCTCTCTTTTTTCTTGCTCAGATTTAGAGGTCAGTGATGCACTTTTTTTTCATCTTATGGCCCTCTGCAGTGAGGGAAAAATGTTAAATTTTATCACCCGTTTATGGAATCTGACTGCTGCAGTAGTCAAGGCTGGGGGCTTAAGCAGGAAGCACTGCCCCTTCCTGTTCTGTCAGGCACCTGTTTCTTCATACCTCAACCCCACAGGCTTGTTTTTCTCTCACTGCTGGAGCAGTGTGTGCAGAGAATAGTATTTGCTGTGTATTTTCTGAGCTTTATTTCCCCCTGTATCTCCCATCCAGCCCTGAGACTTACATGCACTGTTCTGAGACTGCTGTAGTGCATGAAAAACAACTTGCTGCTTTTGCTGTCTGAAAGGAAGGGAAATGCTGCTTGTGTGTCCTGCTCACTCACACTGCTGGTCAGAGATGTCTTTTGGTTTTTACTTATCTCAGTCCTCTGTCAGATTCTTTGCTTGGTGAAAGAAAACATTAATGCCTATGCTGTGCCTCACTTGCTGTCCAGTTTTCCCTTCCCCAGTTCTCTGCTGTCACTCTCACCACTGATTTCCTTTGCCTCTTTGGTGCACCACATTCCTCTCTGTTCATGTTCCCATTACCATTGCTTGGCCTTCCCTTTTCTCATCCTCAGAATTCATTAGTGCTTCTCCTCTCCTAGGTTTCCTCAATTTCCCTTGCAATGTTGCTTAACCTCTTGACTTTGTGTTTGTGTCCTTCCCTATCCCATATTTCCCCCTCTCCCTGCAGGTACATTGGCTGTTACCATTTTTTCACTTTCTCTGGAAATTGTTCTCACTTTCTTCCCTGTTCCCGTTAAATCTTCTCACAGCATCTCTGCTACGTCTTTTGCTGAGGCTGAATTTTCACCTAAGCCCTAGTCCCTGTTTAGTCTCCCAGGGCTGTGTGCAGATTGAGCTGCCTGTGTCCAGGTCCTGTGTGATTGTCCTGTGTCCAGGTCCTGTTAAGGGCTGCCTTTGGAAGTGGGGTGTGGATGCAATGAGCACCAGCTGGCTGACTGGATTTGCATTCTGGTTCCAGTGCAGTTTTTGTCTGTGCTCTGCAGCCCTGTCTCTGGTGTCCAAACCCAGCCTGTGCTAGTGCTCTGTATGCATCATGATCCTAGTTTGCATTTCCAGCCACATCCACGTTTTCTGTTACTGAGCCCAGTTGTACAGCAGGGGTGGGTAGCAGATACCAAACATTTTAGATTCTTATAAAGGCAGTGAGGGATGTTTGCATGTCCCAAATTCAACTCCCTGCTTGCAACAGGCCTAACAGGAGTTGAAGGCATTATACATGATCACGCTCTCCAATTTTTTCACTTTTCCCAATGCACAGAACAGTGGCAGGGCCTATCACCACTGAAAATTTGTAAGAGATCCCAGCGTTGCCTTTACCAAATTCTTGGGCTTACAGGATGCAAACTAACCTTTCATAGAGCCATAAGTGAGTGGTCAAAGAGGATAGTTCAGTACACGTTTTTCCACCCATGTTTCTTGATATGTTTCTGCTGTATTTCTTCCTTCAGTGTCTTATTTATTTGCTACTTTTAAGACCCCAAGAAGTCATAGAATCTCTTGGTGATGGCTTTACTACCCAGCCAGAAAATGGAAATGTGCTTTCTGGTCCTTATATCTCTAGCCACAGTGCTCCTCATTAGCTTCCATCCTTGTCAAGGAAGTTGACATTGTGCTGTCATTGTTTATTCTGCTTCACCATTGCAGTTTCCTCTCCTTGAGCTGAGCCTCATTATGATTCTGACTTTTCTTGAGTTGCAACACCGTGAGTTCAAATTTTGGGTCCCAGGCCCTTACCTGTTGTGCCTGTGTGTGCTGAGGTCTTTCTTGTCTGGAAGGTGTTCAGACCAGTCCTCTAGGGGAATGCTCTAGGGCTGGTGACCTGATGTGAGACTTCATGGAAAGAGCATCAGGCAAGCAGATAGTGGCTACTCTCATGTTCTCTAGGAATTTGCTGTTTGAAATATTGTCTGACTCAGAAGTTGCATCAGCGTGTTTGTTTTAGACCCTTTGGTGAATTTTTTCTCTGCCTGTGACTTGTTGATTTTTAAACCATATGGTGCCTTGGGTCTTTACGATGTCTTGTGGATGCACACAAGAACTGTATTTAAATTCCTAAATTATTTTTTTCTGTTTTTAAAGCTACTGTCTCTTTCTGGTCTCCTACTTCTGTATGACATAACAAATAAACCAGTCCTACTACAGTACATGTGTCTCCAGGGGGAACCCTTTCCCCTACCTCTGTACTGTATTCTTGCCAGTACAGTAATTTCACGACCATAAGGCACACTGGACTATAAGGCACACCTTTTTTTTTGAAGCGAGGATCTGTGCTGCGTGCAACAAAGTAACGAATTAGTAATGGAATCCCACGATCATGGAGTTTACTGGCATGTGCTCAAATTGGAAACATTTTAACAGATTGGTGTAGCCTTTAAATGCAGTCCCAAGCGCCCTCCTCGCGCTCAGGGTCCGGCACTCCCACCCGCCCCTGGCGCTGGCTGCCGAGGCGGGGCTCGGGGCGGTGGTGGTTCGGAGCGGCTCGGAGTGTTCGGGGCTTGCCGCTGCATGGAGCGGTCGGGGCCCGCTGTGGCACAGAGCAGGCATGGTGCGCCGCGGCACGGAGTGGTCGGGGCTTGCCGTGGCTCAGAGCGGGCACGGCTCGGAGCAGCTGGGGCAAACGGCAGCATGGAGCGGCCGGGGCTTGCCGCGGCACAGAGTGAGCACGGAGCACTGTGGTAGGGAGTGTACACGGCTCGGAGCAGCTGGGGCTAGCGGCAGCATGAAGCAGGCGTGGCGTGCCGTGGCACAGAGTGATCGGGGCTCCCTGCGTCACAGACTGGTCAGGGCTCGCCATGGCACAGAGTGGGTGTGGCTCAGAGTGGGCGGGGCTCACGGCCTCTCTATCTGCGTGGCACATACAGGACCAGCGCTGCTCCACTCTCTACCCGCACGGCACGTACAGGGCTGGGGCGGAGCTGCTCCACTCTCTTCCTGTGCTGCTCATACAGGACCAGCGCCACCCCTCTCTCTCCCCGCACGGCTTGCACGAGACCGGCGCCACCTCCTTCTCTCCTCACTCCGTGTCCAGGCCCGGTGCCCCCTCCCTCTCTCACCCCGCAGCGGTTGGGGCTGGCGCTGGCTCCCTCCCTCCCCACACAGCTCCTGCCGGCCATGGCCGCCTGCTCCCTCCCCCACCTTGCGACTCGGTGCTCCCGTGGCACTGCCCCCACATTGCAGCTCTCACTTCCGGGGTGGCAAATATCACAACGTTGTCCATCAGATAAGGCGTGCTGGACTATAAGGCGCACTTCCAAGTTCGGGGGGAAATTTTAGTCAAAAGGGTGTGCCTTATAGTCGTGAAATTACTGTACTTCCTTCATGACCTAGCCTGCCTCAGAGCCCTGACCACACACACTCTGCCACTTTTTCTCCTTTGATTTGGCCCCTGCTGCTCAGAAGCCTTTTGACAGGCAAGGAAGGACTGAAAGCAGCACAGCATCTCTCCCATCTGCAGCAGCAAAGTGGCACCAGAGACAGGCTCATCAGAGAGGACTCTTTGCCAGAGCAGACTCTGGCAGCTTCTATGTGTCGTGGTCCCTTACTTACATAGGAGAGTGTTTTTCTGTACCCACAAAGGAGAACAGAAACTCTTCTATCACATTGATGTTGAGTACAGCAAAGCACTGTATAATGTTTTCTAGATGCATAGTTTGAGAAATGTAAAATTTTAAAACTGTACCTGTCCACGACTTTAGCAAGAGTTGTAGGTGGAGAGATCCCCTGAAAAATCTGATGCCAGGTGAGTTGGATTTTTTCTGAAATGTTTCCTTTGCTCGGTCGCATTTCTGAAGCAGAAGTGACACCTAGTGTTGAGTTGAGAGCAGGTCCGTGTCTGTCACACGTTCTTGGACGGGAACACAAAAAGGTTTAGGAGCACAGCTTGCTAACTAAACACGAAGGGAACAAAATGCAGTATGAATTTTCTAAAGGTGCTGCTGTATATGCAAAACGTGGTGCTGGGAACCTAAGACCTTCTGAGGCTCTGTGATGCCTTCCCCTGCCTCCTCCCCACTGCTGAGCATGGGTTTTTGTTTTTGTGGAGTCTAGCTTACTAACTATTCCATGGGAAACCATTTGTACATTTATTAAAAAACTCAAAACCCAACCCAGCTGGATTTCTGACATTTTGAACTAGCAGTTATTCACAACCTTGTTGCCTTTTCCTTCATCTGGGAAGAGGAGACTTGGGAAAGAATAGTTAGATAAAGATCTTCACTTTGCTTACTGCTATCTGTGTGTTGCCAAGTGGGACTTATAAGACTTTTGTCAGTCTGTATTTGCTGTGCTTCTCGTTCCAGCACAATTTCTTTGCAGCTTACTCCCAGTGTTGTGACTGAGCATGCAGCATTCATCCAATAGGATTCTATAATCTCTCTTTTTGCTGAAAAAGTGGTGTTCAGTTTGCTGTACTGAAAAGTAGAAATTTGGAAGTGCAGCAAACAGAGGATAGCAAAAAAGGGGAATTTCTGTGAGATACATACTAGGCAAAAAAATTTTGGGTTTTTTTTAAATTTTTTTTTTTCTGAAGAGTTTGGTAGTGAATGCATTTATTAGCATATAGGCTGTTCATAGTTTTGGGTTCTGTGGTCCAGTGGCATGTTCCTGTATTGCATTTCTGGGGGCTGTTTTGCTTCAGAAACAGAAGTTGGAGAGTGAAAAGTGGGAAAGAAACTTTCTTTTTGTGATGAAGAATTACATTATTAGCATTGGAACCTGCTAAGTGAGTAAAACCCAAAAAAACACCCTAACCACAAAACCCTCTCCAAAATAAAGGAACTGCTGCCTTGAGTCCGAAACTACCAGACAGAAAAACCCCCAGAAATTGGCAGGGGGGTATACTTAATGTGTGATTTTACTGGTTTTTTTAATCCTCTTGTTTTAAAGTAAGGAGTAAAAACAGATGAGTTCTGAGATGCAAACTAAGGTATTTGCAGTGAAAGAGCAGGATAGGAGCACAACAGGATCTGGTGGGTAAAGGAGTTTGTTGTTAATTAGATTTTTCTACCATTTTACCTTTTCCAGCTCTGTGAAGTCAGTGCATATGTGACATCCACAGCTTTAAGTGAAATTGCTTTATCACCCTGCAATCTAGTAGTAAATAGTCTTGAAAGAAAGAAAGAAAGAAAAACTCCCCAGAAAACCAGTTTTATGAAAAAGATGAAAATATTTTAGTCTTTATTCTTCCCTTGATGGACTGCTTTTTGCCTAAGTGCACATTTTCAAAGAATCTGTGTCATTGTTCATCTTGCTCCTTCTGTTGCTTTTCGTCTGCTGAGGACAATTGAGGAAGAGTGGTGTATCCTCCTTTTCTTATCTTTTCACTTTTATCACACACTTTCAGATTTTGAGATACTGCTGTTTCTGCAGGAGGGGGACAAGAGGAATTTTGGGAAACATCTTTCCCGATGTCAGAAACCAGGACATCCCCCTGGCTGCCCTGGATGGCTTGAGCCCCTGGCAGTGGGCTCAGAAACCTTGGCACA
>PYHW01009146.1:182483-216360 GCA_013186435.1 Turdus rufiventris | reverse complement strand
AACCCGTGAGCCACAGGCTGGGAACTACTGCTAAAAAGGCAGCACAAAAACCCCACAGGACCCAACACAGAACCAGTTTACTGACCGTTATTTTTCAGGGGAATACGTGTTAGTAATGCAATGCACTCAACACTTCGGTCTTTCCTACCATTACAATTATTTAAATTCTGTTTTATAATACGGAAAATGGTAGGTTTAGATGGGATACTGGGGAAAAATTCTTCCCTCTGAGGGTGAGCAGGCCCTGGCACAGGTGCCCAGAGCAGCTGTGGCTGCCCCTGGATCCCTGGCAGTGCCCAAGGCCAGGCTGGACACAGGGGCTGGAGCAGCCTGGGACAGTGGAAGGTGGCCCTGCCCATAGCAGGAGTGGCATTGGATGAGCTTTAAGGTCCCTTCCCACCTAAACCATTCCATGTTAATCCTAGTGATCTAAACCAAGAAACCCTACTGTTGGTGTACCAATGAAAATCAGAGAATTGTTAAGGTTGGAAAAGCCCTCTAAGATCATCAAATCCAACTGTTAACCTGGCCCTGCCAAGGCCAGCAGAAAATCATGTACCCAAGTGCCACATCCAAACATTTTGGAACATTTCCAGGGATGGTGACTCCACCTCTGCCCCGGGCAGCTGTGCCAGGGCTTGGTAACCCTCTTAATGAAGACATTTTCCCTAATATTCAACTTAAACCTCCCCTAGCATTTCCTTTTGTCCTGTCCCTTGTCGCCATGGAGCAGAGCCTGATCCCTACCTGGCTGCACTCTCCTGTCAGGGAGTTGTGGAGAGCAAAATGAGCACCCTGAAAGCTTGTGCACGTAATGCCTTTGCTGAATTTCATGGCATAGTCTCACTATTCCCTGTGGACCTATTCCTGCATTTTTGTCAGATCAGCTGGCACTGTCCTTTGGCACCTTTAACAAAAGGTACCATGTGAAGAGATTCAGAATTAGGATTCTCTTTTTTCCACTGGGAACTTGCCACCAGCCTCATACAAACAAGACTTTTTATCCAGTGTACAGCCCCAGCCCAGCTTTTCTAAGAAAACAAGCACTGGCTGCATGAAAGCTCAGAAAAACATGACCCCTCTTTCTTAGGCAGAGACTGAACAGTATTTAATTAAAGCAATGCTCTAAATAAGGGAACACGATAAAACACTTACCATGCTCATACAGCCCAGGTCCTTGCAGTGCCCCACAGCCAGGCTCCTGAACTGGGAAGTGGTACTGGATGTAGCAGTCAGCCTCTCCCCAGACTGTGGACTGTAAGGGAGTGAGTCCCTTCACACCCTCCACGTGGATCTCAAACACATGCTCCACCAGGTCTTCCCCTTTGGGGTCCAACTGCTAGCAAAAAAAAAGGGAAGCCACATGCATTAGGACACTAGGAACATTTCAACGAGCTTCCCAGGGAAGTGGCTGAGCCATCTCGGGAGCAATTTAAAAGCCATGTGGATGTAAAATTTGGGTATATGGTTTAATGGTGGCCTTGGCAGGGCTGGGTTTGTGGTTGGATTCAATGAGCATAGAGGTTTTTTCCAACCTAAACAATTACATGTGATAAGGATCGAACAAGCCTGAGATGGAGGACAGAAAAATTATCTGCCATTTTCCTCCTAGAGTTCACAGAAACACTGAAAGCCTGAGAGAAAAGTATTTTTTTTTTCTGCAAAGCACATAAAAAGCACAACAGTTCCCTAGCTATCCAATTCCAAGGTAGTGGCAAAACCTCCACAGTAAGGCTGTGAGAATTAAGATTTTCTATAATTTTGCTGTTTGTTTTTGTTTTTACTTGTGAAGATAGAAGCAATAGAGATGCAAGGCAATAAAAAGGGCAATAATGTTGACTGGTGGGAGCAAGCTGGTAAAAAAAAGAGTATAAAAAATACAATTCTGTGTACAATTTGTAGACTATAACAAAATTGGCTACAGCTTCAAGAAGAGATGGGGACTGTCCATCTGGAAATGAACGCACTGGTAAAACCCTTTTCACAAGTCCTTAACAGCAAGAATGGGGTTACTGAATAAATACCATTGTGGGCTTGGTGGGTGGTGGAGGGTCCAGAGAGTGGGGAGGACGCTGTGTGACTGGAGGCACCATTCCTGCTTCAGCCTTGAGCCTCTGCAGTGCCACGATCTGCTCAGCTGAGCCCATGGCCAGGAGCACCCTGAGGCTGCCGCTCGTGCTGCCGGTGAAAACGTCGACCACGGGCACGTGGCCGTCCACGGCCACCACCGGGTACTGGGCCTGCAGCAGCAGGTGGGAAATCCTGGGGTCTCTGCAAACAAACCCACAACACACAGAAAAGCCCCAGCGTGAGCCATCTGGGTAGGAGAAGGGTCACACAGAACGCAGTTTAGACGGGATTTTCAATGCTGATAAAAACCAATGATACTTTCATGAGGTAGTTATGTGCCTTTGGGGATGGAAGAAAAGAAGGAACAGCCTCCCAGAAAGACATAAAACTCCCCAATCATATACTGAAGTTATTCAAGGCCAGGTTGGGTGGGGCTTGGCTCAGGGGAAGGCAGGAGGTGGCACTGGATGGGCTTTAAGGTCCCTCCCAAGCCAAACCATTCTGGGATTCTAAGATAAATACAGATAAACTACAGTGGCTTACTAAAAAAATTATACACATGACACTGTAATAACTAACAAAGTAGTGCCCAATCAGCTCCAGCACCACCCAATTTCCACATGTCACTAGGTCTGACTAAAATAAAAGGAGTAAATCCATAATTAGGGGCAAATCCAACCAGTCACAATCTTGGAAAGCCACACTTCATTCTCCTGTGTAGTCACTTTGACTTCTTCTGGTTTTATTCTGTCATAGGACCACAAGTTAAGCAGGCACCAACTCTGATGCAGCACAGTGACTTTATTTCTCACACTCTACCTGCACTTCTGGACAAGGCCAGTGTAACTTACACCCTGCTCACTGTGGGGAGCTTGGCAGGGCAAAAATGCCTTTTGCTATGAGGTGTAACTAAGCACCCTCCCACAACCCCCACAGACCATCACCAACTTTCTCTAAGCTTCAGTTAGGATATTTCCCAACCCCATAAAAAACGGGGATAAAAACAAGTTTACTTGAACGAGATGTAAAACTGATGCAGAGGGAGCTTCACTAATCCCAGCAACTTGTCACAGCCAGGGCTTCCCAGCTTGTTCCATGCTTCAATAATCATCACATTGTTCTTCAGCCGCTCCAAGTGTTTGGAAGTCAATGAAAAAGGCATCACCTGAAAGGTTTAAAGCAGAATTAGTACACAGAATACACTGGAAAGTATTGACTAAGTACAGAGCATTCTGGTAAGTCTACTTCATTCCAGTCTACAGAACTGTGCATTTTAGAGACAGAAGTGAAAAATCAAATGTGCATCCAAGCAGAGATGTTTCTAGGTATAGAAAAGTAACTTAACTATGAAATGTGTTTCTCAGTGGAGAACACACTTCCACTGTGAAATGAAGAACATGTGACTTGCCTGAGAAAAATTAAAGGCAGGCTGTGTTGTGCCCCAGACGACGGCGGATCTCGTTGCCTCCTCAGTGCTGAGCAGTTTGCAGTTTAAATACACATTGCAAGAGCTGGGCAGCCCACAGCCATCAGCACTAAAATCCTTTCCATCAGGCACCATGAGCAGCACGTGCAGCAGTAACCCATCCTCCTCAGTTGGGGCTGTGCGTGTGGCCACGTCCCTGGTGTCCACTCCTGCCTCCTGGGACTGCTCAGGGCTCCTTCTGGGGCACAGAGGGCTTTCTGCACTTGCTCTGGTCCTGCTGGGCTCCTGCAGCCCCAGCTGGGCACTCCTCACGGTGTGGGCTGGGTGCCCAGCTGGGGCTGACCTGGCTGTGCCGCTTGCCGAGTCCTTGTTGTTGGCCAAGAGCTGCAGGGACACCTGCAAGGCAAGGCAGAGCTGGCCAGGTGTGCCCCATGCAGAAACACGGGATGCAACAGAAACTCAGCAAAACACATCACACCCTGTGCTTGAGAGCTCACCCTAAGGCATTCTGCTGGCTGCAAGCTAGAGCTGCTGCTGCAAAATAAACTACATGTGGCTTTATGAAATAAAGCCCACGCTGGAGTGCAAAACCACACGATCATAGATCAATCACTGAATGGTCTGGGTTGGAAGGGACCTCAAAATTCACCCCATTTCCAACCCTTCACCTGCTAATACAGAGAGCTGTTTATCCCCAGAACTGTCATATCTCTCAAACTGTTAATGCTTCTCAGAGGCTGAGCAGACTGGTAGAAACTTTGGCTGGAAAAGATAAGATATATAATCCCTGAAGTGACAAGGAACACCAGGCCTCCATGGCAGGAAAGACCTCAGCTCATGTCACATGTGAAGAAGCAGTAAAAGCTCCAAGCCCTGAATATGTGCCACTCAAAATTTGCCTGTAGGGTGGTTTCTGTACTCAAGTCCCAGCTTACTGACAATATTCCTAGACGTGCAAGAGTTTCAAAGCATTTCTCCAAAACTCTAAGGAACAAAAAAGGGTTCACGTTATTTTATACTGGTCCCGCAAACCTTTGTATCTGAGACCTGGCAAACTGAAACAAAGAGAAAAAAGAGGAGTTAAAAACAAGGGTGTGCAGCCAAAACTGGTGACAATTCAAGCTTGAGATGGTAAAACACATACCTTTAGTGGCCCAACCTGTGTGTGATCTCCCTCCTTTTCCACAGGTATTTCCCAGCTGACTCTGAGCAGCTCAGCCTCAATCACCCTGCGGAGCTGAAGTGATGCTGAGCCAACGACCACAGGCTGAGGGCAGGCAAAGAATTAATTTTGCAACATTTCTATCAAATTTAAAGAACTCTGGTGAAATAAAAGCTTTCTGGAAAGCCATGAGCAGCCACACACCCTCCTGCTTGTACCAGAAGGGATTTGGGAAATCTCCTTCACTTCCACTTTCAATACACAAAGAAGGAACAGCTCTAGTGAGTACCTTTTTCTGTGTGCTTTTTCTCATGTAGATTTTAAAAGCCAGGTCAGAGCCCCACCAGTGCTCAATCATCGCTCCTCCAAACCACACAGGGAACACAGACCGCTGCTGGAATTTCACCACTGGAAGGAAGAGAGGAGCAACAAATACCCAAAATTACACGGTATAAATCAACTGTCCCCTGGAGAGCACTCTGTTACACACACAATCATTTAATCCTGCATTATTTGTTAACACCAAAGCTGAAGTAAACTGGTTTTCATTTTCAAAGGCCAGCAAATATTAGAAGGCCAGCAGATTATGAATTCACAAATAATTAATAAATTATTAAGTATATTAATATAACCCAACATTATAACAGTACTTAAAGACTTCAGGTGAAAGGATAATGCTACAGTGGATTGACTCGAAGTCTTCTTCAAATTATTTTCAATCCAATCTATTTTTCTAGGTCCCCAAAGAGCTGGACTCCACACAAGGCAAAGAGCAGGAGGATGGGTAAGTTTTAGATTACAAAGGTTGTACTACAAAAGTTGAGAAGAAACATGTTTCCTCCAGCCACAAATGGAAAATGTACAAGAGAACTCAAAATCTCTCAATTGCCACTGAGAAAGATGCAAAGCCAATGAATGACCACATGGGAGAGGCACAGGAGAGTCACCCTGGCATTCCAGTTTCTGAGAAGACTGGGCAGAGAGCATCTCACTCATCCAGCACTCTCTGTTCAGCGGGAACAGAAACAGAAATTGTTCTCAGGGGTACAAACACTGGTGACTCTCAGTACAAAGATTGGTGTCTACTGATCTGATCACAGGAATCGAGATTCCTTGGATCCAGCAGATTATGTGAGCTACTGGAGATACTACAGGACACATTTCAACATCTGGGAAATTATTTATTTGAGTTATAAGTAACTTTGATATTTCTAAAAGCACTTGATCATCCGCCTACTACTGCAGAAAGTAACTTGTTCTTTCCCTAGAAAACAGAAATTTGAAAATCCCAGTAAGAACACTTCTTGCAAGAAAAAATAATTTTAAAAAATCACTTTGCTTCCTTTTCCCCAAGAGGATTATTCTTCCCCCTGCAGCACAGCAACTCTGTGGGCAGAGGTGTCACTAACCATACTGTGATTTTCAGGCAGCAAAACAAGTGTGTGGAAAACACTAGTAAATAATTTCTAAGAGATGGAGTCAACAAAACTAAATCTAAAGGGCAAAATGATGCTCTTACCATCATCTGTGATTTTACTCGAGGCTACTCGAATTGCTTCTGTTGTTATGGAGACCTGTCCTTTATCATCCTTGGAGACTCTCACAGGAAAGTGGTACTCCACAAAGAAGGTACTGTGAATAAAAAAGTGGAAGGGTGACCACAACCATCAAGAATCTGACGTGAGTCATGAAACTGAACACAGCAGGCAAGTTCCACACTCACTGCTTCCTCTAACACTTCTTTTTAGGATAACTGGAACACTTATTGACAATTCTGTGAATTCCTTCCATACATCATATATCTATATGATCCAGCAAGCCCCCTTTTGTTTTCAGTGTAGTGCCAGGCACAAAGTACATCTGTACCTCCCCAAAACACTGGGAAAGGCACAGCCTGAAGTGAGCCCACATCAGGATAAATTAAGTCACAGTCTAACTTTCCCGAGTCTGTGAGATACAATTTGCTGAGAGCAGCAGAGAAATAGCAAGGTCTCAGAAACCTGGATGGTTTGGAGAAGCTGGACTGCACCAGAGACCTCAGGGAAATTTCCCCTGAAGGCACAGCAAACAAAGCAGGAAGGAACAATGCCCCTTACCACTTATGAACAGACATGGGCCGTGGAGGTTTCCCCTGTAAACCTTTCCTCCTTGGGGAGATCTGGATGCTCTCAGGAGGGATTTTCAAGCTTTCAATGATGACTCTGGCCAGGTGTATTTGCTGCAGCAATGCCAACCTGTCTGCAGCCAAGGCTGTGAGAAGAGCCATTTCTCTGTGCTCTTCTGGAGGAGCACTGGGAGAGCAGCTGCAGAGACAAAACAGAGGTTCAGGGCTGCAGAAACATTCTTGACATGACCACGCAAAAGGAAAATTGTAGCTTCGAGGGATGTTACTTAAAAACTGCCAAGTTCACAAAAATATACTTATTTATATTTTTTACATATTTTTACAACAAATTTGGTGGTATCTGAAATTCTCTGTAACAAAAATCTTACAATATCTGGGGTCCATAACTGAAAAAAAACCAACCCAGAAAGTGCAGGTTCCACACTGTTGATCTGAAAAAATCTTCTCCTATCTCTTCAAAAAGAAAAGCTTCATTTAATGGCATGTACAAAGCAGGGAGGTTATACACAAGGACAAGTCTCTGCTGCAGAGGAACAGCAAGAGGATTTTGGCCATAATTTCAAATCTCATTTGTGTAATTTGCAAGACTTGAATTGCAAATGATTTTGTGTTGCTTCTTCCGGGGATATGATTTTTACCTTATGTAAAAACAGCAGTGTTAGTCAGAAAAAAAGTCAGAAATAATTTTTAGGAGCTGAATTTAAAAAAAAAAGCCACAAAACCTTTACACTAATTGTATTGTACAAGATCAGCTTGATAACTGGATCTTTAGTGACACTTTTATTGGTTCCATAATGAAACAAAGGAAATACAATTTAGATGAGATCAGAAGGTCAGAACAGAAGACACTGATGTAACTACCTGGGTTTAGTTTCTGTCACATTGTGATCCAAGGCAGGAAAATCCTTCTGTGGATTCACTGGGCCTGCTTTTTTGAGGGTTTCTGTCTTGGATGCTTTTTTTGAGGATTTAACATCATCATCATCACTGAGGAAGTCACTCAAACTGGAATCAGATTTCTAAAAAGCAGAAATAATGCACATAAATAAGAAGTTAATTATCATTGTAGAGAGAGTTCCATAATGGTCACAATGCAAAAATGGAAAACAACTTGTGCATTGCATCATTTGAAACAAATAAAATGGTATCAAAATTTCAGGGATTTAAGAAACAAAAAGTCTTCCTGGACAGCCTCAATCCCAGCAAGTTCCAAACTCGATACTTGACTTTGTAGTCTTAATATTCTTTTAATAATATTAATTTTCAGCAATGCATGCATGCACTCACAAGCTTTTGTATGACACTTAATGCTTATTCAGCTTTAAAATACTGTAACCTGTAGCTTTAGTGATGATGCAAACTTCTGTTTTCTGCACATTAGGGAATGCACAGCGTACTTTGGATCTGCACTTACAGGAGCTGTGTAAAAAAGCCTCTCCAGCAGACTCTGGTCGTAATGGGGATCACCGAGTTCACTGTCATACACCTCACTGCCAAGGGACAGAGAATCCCACAGGGAGCCTGTCTGATCCCAGAAATGCCCTGGAGAGAAATCAGCACTGTGGATACAAGAGAGAGAGAAACACACCTCAGTGTTCCAAGCTGTGCCGTCAGTCTCGGAGGGACATGGACAACACAAAAATAAAAATAATAAAATGCCTGTGGTACCCTGGATTTGGGCTCTGCTGGCTCCAGGCAGAGGCAGACTATGCTCACCCAGAATGTCTGTGACCCAGCCAGAGGGGCCACCTCGGCACCACACTTCTGCCCAACAGCAAAGCAGGGACAGCTTGGGTTAGCACAGATCTCTGGAGATCACTCAGTCCAACCCCTGCCCACAGGGAAGGGATGCAGATAAAAAGCTGTCCAGTTGGATTCAGGGTATCCTGAAAGCTGCAGATTCCACGACCAGTCTGGGCAACCAACTCCAGACCTTGATGACTTTTGTCATAAAATATACCTATGAACATCTACCTCTGATTTTTACCCTTCTCTATACCTTCTGGAATGCTTTAAGATACCAGTAGTACTTAAGGACAGTTTACTTTGATTAAAAAAAAACAAACCCCAAGGTATACCTGAGTAGGTGCAAATACAGCTGTCTTTAGATACAAGCTGGGGTTAGTTTAAGGGTTTCCTCTGTGCTGAGAGTTTAAAATCATTTTATGATCTGCAACACTGCAGAGTTATCCACTGATAAACCACAGAGAAAAAATAAGTGCAGGGCACAAGAAACATGAACTGAAATTGTGAACCATCTCTGACCCAGAAGCTGTGGGTTCAGGGTGCAGATGTGGACACAATGGAAATATCATTTATGCTCCTGCTACACAAAATGAGAGGAAAAGGTTCACTTAATATCAGGAAAAAGATTAAAAACAACTTTTGTTTCTCATGAATTTTAATTTACAGTGTGTTTCCTCCTCAAAGAAACATGGTATTTGTTTTATGGACTTACTTTATAATAATATTTTAGGTTTTATAGTAATATTTTAGTTACAACTATTAAATAACTTAGATTTATCAAAGACTGTGGTTAATCTGACTCCACTTTTACGCCAAGTGACTTGGAGCTATCCAGGCTGTCACACATTAAAGCTGAGCTATAAAACACCTCCATCACTTGCACACAAGTCACTGGCTACATTCCCAAAAATGTGGACAACTTGAAGAGTCATTTTTCAAAAGGACAATTTTGCAGAAGTCTCCAGTGCATCACACTCACCTGCCCAACAGTAACTGGATTGCTCTTTCTTCGGAGTTTAGGCCAAATTGCTGACCTGAAACTTCAGATCCAAAGCGAAGGGGATCTTCAGGAGTGGGCACAAAACTGGACTTCAAGCCTTTTGGGCTCCTGGGTAACAGTGATGGAAGCACAGACAGCAGTAAAAAGAAAAGTGAAAACATTMGGGCATGCTCAAGATGAATCCGTTAATTSGTCTATCATTTTATTCTGGGAAGTCCAAAATAATCTACTTTAAYACAAACAGYTTTTGCAGAAATCAGTGAAACASAGTTTGCAATAGCATCACTGACTATYAAAGACAATGGCATTGCTTTCTGGTTATCACAGAACAACAGGCAATATTCATATTTTTCCAAAGGAAAAACAAGAAATCTATGTTTATTTTCTCCTAAAAAACCCCCATGCGTTTAGGTCACCAATTACTTATACTTCGCTGAAAAGCTGTTCTTTGTGGTGCAGTGCCATTTCACTTGCACCTTCTTGCACTGCTCTTGCTCCCTACCAACATTTAATATCTTCTTGTCAAATAACTTTGAACTAAATACAAATATACTAAGAAATGACATTGAAATAAATTACTTAAATCAAGGCTTACTACATGAAGACTGAAATGAGTTCACAAAATTTAGGCGTTTATTCACAGGTAGAAATTAACTTCCCATTTGAATGACATGCTGCTTTCACCCTAAATGAATCCTAAAACACATCCCAATCTCAGTATCTACAGTTTTCTGGATAAAGCCTCAAGATTTAGGGTTTAGACCTTGAATCTCACTTTCCCCAATTCAAACTCACTTTGCTGGTGCTTTAAATTCATCTCTCTCTATAAAATGAGACATTTTATTCAGTTTAATCTCCATGTCTGGGCTGGACTTCATTGCAGAAACAGCCATGGCATCACGGAGTTTATTGCCTTGATCCAAGAGAGCTGGGAAATGAGAAGGATGACATTTCAGCATTCCAATGCAATCTAAAAGCAACGTGTAGACACAGTCAATGTGCCAGCTACAGTCAAGAAACTTCTGGTTCCCGCTGTTGAAAAGAGATCTTGATGCACTGGGGATTAAATACGTTTTATACACCAGAAAGCAGCTCAGGTGGGAGTGAGGGAGGGTGGGTCTTCATCAGTCTCCCACTCAGCTGTACAAGGAACTTCTCTGCAGACACCAGGTCAGGTATTGGAAGGGCATTATCAGGATATAGAAGCAGGACTAATTTAGGGAAGAGCAGTTTGTCACTTTAGGATGCCAATTTCTTGTTCTTTTCTGTAAACATGAAACTCACAAGAGAGTACCCATGGAAATGTGCCCTACTGCAATGCTTATTTCAATCCAGCCCAGGCAACTGTAGCTGTTCAGTGAAGGCCTCCTCGGTGCAATGCAGCAGGAGGGCGTGCAGTCTGTCCCTCCCTTCAGACCATCTCATCTCCAGACAGGCACGTAAATATCATCAGGAGATGCTCGTAGTGAAATGTAAAGGATGGAGGCACACAAACCTGACAGCAGGTCCTTTGTAGCTGGGTTGTGCATGGAGAGCACCCCTGTGCTCCTTCTGGGAAGCGCTTCGGGATCGGTGCTGGTGGGAAATGACAGGGGCTGGCTTGAAGGATTCAGCTTCAAATGTTCATCTGGTAAAATCACACGGGGATGAGGAGCAGAGAAGGTGTCCTGCATGTTTTCAGAGTTCTCTTTGGAGAGCAAACGGTCCTTTCCTCTAGGGAAAAATAAAATGTCATTTCAGTAACAACTCAAGTGGGTGGGTGAAAGGATTCAGAACTCTCCAAACTCTCCCTTCAGGACATGCTCCAAAAGGAAACATGACATTATATTTTAATGATTCCTTGCCTGCCACTGAGACCATCAGAGAGAACAACCCAAGCTGCAAGTAAAAGGTTTTTATAGAAAAAGGTTTTTAAAAGACCTTTTTCACAAGAGCATGCTGCGACAGGACAAGAGGGAACAGATTCCCACTGCCAGAGGGTAGGTTTAGATTAGATACCAGGAGAAAGTTCTTTGCTGGAGCATGGTGAGACTCTGGCACAGGGTGCCCAGAGCAGCTGTGGCTGCCTCATCCCTGAAAGTGTCCAAGGTCAGGCTGGATGGGGCCTGGAGCAGCCTGGGATAGTGGAAGGTGTTCCAGCAGCATTGCTGAACTGAGATGAACCTTAAGATCCCTTCCAACCCAAATTATTCTGTGATTCGATGATTTGAGGCACCTCTTGTGTGAGCTTCCATGACTTGAACTAAGTCAACATAAGATGCCAACTTCTATCAGACAAGAAATTGTCCCAGTCACCTCAGAAACCCTCAACATTCTGGATTTCATATAAAATATGTTTGAAAAGATCAAGCATCCCATAACTCACAAGTGTACTGCCACTACTTAAAAATTCTGTGTGAACTGCAAAATAAATCACAATTTTGTCAGGAGGAGGGAAAAAAGAAAAGGTACCTAAGAGTTGTGGCTTTGCTGTTGTTAACAGCCTGCTGCTCAACAGTCACCTGTGTGTGCCTGGGCTGCTGGGATGGAGCAGAAAGCTGGGGCTTGCTGCTTCCCTGAGCAGCAGCAGCACCTGAAGTTCCTTCTGTGGTCAGCACAGAGCTGCTGGTGTCATACAGTTCTGGCAGAGGCTCTAGAACCAGTGAGACCTGAAAGACGTGAAAATATGACTTTGTTATTTTCTTAATCAAGTGCAGTAAATACTGCATTCAATTTCAATTGTTGTGCAATGGAAAACTGTTGCTTTTCTACATAAAGCAATATTGACGTTACACAGCTTAAAGTCACATATTTACAACTACTTGTTTCTCGTTCCATGTTTTCAAATTCCAGTCAACTATCTTTCATAATTAATTTTCCAGAGCGAAGACTGCAAGACAGAACTTCCTTAATTCTAGATGTCAAAATCTTCTATTATTCCAGCCCAGTGAAGTGTAAGAACCAAATATACACAGTTAATACTCACTCTCAGTGTAGAGATGATCACATGTTTCTCATTATGCTCAACTACCCCATATCCCTCCAAACAAAATAAAGTCAACACCACCGGTATTTTTTTTTCACTTGTTACCTTAGCTCAGAAATGCCATGGACAGAGTGCAGGCCTGCAGTGTGCCATGTACAGCTTAATCCTGCACCTGATTATAGCAGGGTCACGGCACAGAACCTGCAGTAAAGAGCAAAGACATCCAGCCTACCTGCAGCTCCCCGAGTTTATCCGAGGTTGGTGACAGCACAGCAAAAGAGCCTTTGATGGGATGGCTGGGAGACAGCTGGGACAGTTCAGTGATCTGTGCCTTTCCAAGGGGCAGGTGGTCCAGTTTGGTCAGAACCTCCAGGACAAGAACACCCATATCTGCAAAAATCAGTCTCCAGGTCAGTCTCACGGCCACAGCTCACACTTTTTGGCTAAAACGTCAGAAATGAAGAGGTTCGCGTTATGTTGTCCGAGGAAATTACGATAACGAGCAGCATGTGAAGAAGGGTCTATACAGATATTAGTACTGGCATTAAATAACGTTAAGTACAGGATTATTAGAAAAGGGGCGCTTAGGACAGGACAAAGGGAAATGTCTTACCACTGCTAGGGTAACCCCGCCGGGCAGCCCCTCCGACCCAGACCAGCGCAGAAATCCCCCGGGACGCCCCGACCCTCGGGCACCCCCCAGCCCCGTTCCTCCCGCCCGGCCCGTCCCGCGGTACCGCTGTCCCGTCCGTACCTGCCAGGTAGGCGGCGAGCTGGCGCGGCCCGCAGCGCACGGCGAAGCGGGCCCAGGTGCGGCCGGCGGGGTGCAGCGCTGTGCCCGCCGTGCCCGCGGGGTGCAGCGCCGTGCCCGCCGGCTGCAGCACCGTGCCGCCCGCCGTCTCGCCCCACCACCGCAGGCGCACCACGGCGGGCGGCTGCGGGGCCGCCCACCGCACGCGGGGCACGGTGCAGCGCAGGAAGCAGCGCGGCGGGCCCTGCACCAGCGGCGGCAGGCTGGTGGTGGCGGCGGCGCCGGGGTCGCCAGCACCTGCGGGGACAGGGGGCGTCAGCGTCAGTGCCAACTCCCGTCCCACCGCGGCTTCCATCCCCCCTGCCTGCCCCCAGTGCCCCGCTCCGCCACCGCCCCGTCCCTCCCCGCACCTCCCCTCCGCCGCATCCCGCCCGCGCCGCCCGCCCGGCAACCGCCGCCACGGCGGGGGACTACAGCTCCCGTCGTGCCCCGTGCGGCACAGCGGGGACGCGGACTACATTTCCCGTGGTGCCCCGCGGACGGGTGCGCTCGGTGCCGCGTGGCGGCGCTGTTGGCGGAGCCGCTTCCGGCAGGGCGGGGCGGGGCGGCGGGGGCGGCTCGGGGGTCCCGGTGTTCCCGGTATTCCCGGTGCGTCCCTGCCTGTCATGTCGGCCCTGGAGAAGCAGCTGCATCTGGGCCGCCTGCCGCCTAGGCCCCCGTTGCCAGGCGGCGGCGGCCAGTCCGGGTCCAAGATGCGCATGGGGTAGGCGGAGGAAGGGCAGGGGCGGATGCGGAGATGGCGGGGGGAGATCGGGGGGAAAGGTTACAATGGAGCCAGGATCTGGGGGGACGGGGCTCCTCTTGGGGGATCTGGGCTGGGAATGGTCATTACTGGGGGATCTGGACAGGGAATGGTCATGACTGGGGGATCTGGACAGGGAATGGTCATTATAGGGGGATCTGGACAGGGAATGGTCATTATAGGGGGATCTGGACAGGGAATGGTCATTATAGGGGGATCTGGACAGGGAATGGTCATTGCTGGGGGATCTGGACAGGGAATGGTCATTGCTGGGGATCTGGACAGGGAATGGTCATTGCTGGGGGATCTGGACAGGGAATGGTCATTGCTGGGGATCTGGACAGGGAATGGTCATGACTGGGGATCTGGACAGGGAATGGTCATAACTGGGGATCTGGAGCGAGGAGCGGTCATTCTTAGGGGGTCTGGAGGGAGGGTTGATCCTGCTTCCCAGTGCTCCAGGAGAGTGACATCTGGATCAGGCTTCTCCAGCTGCTGAGGCACCACTGCCCAGAGTATCCTCAGGCTGGGATCAACTCTGCAGCCCTTTTCTCCCAGTCCTGTTGCCATCACTGTTTGGAGGAAGGGTCAAGCATGATGTCTGGGTGGTACCTCAGAGCGTGGCTGGGGAGAGAAGTGTTGGAAAATGTCAGGAGCTGAATTCCTAAGCTGGAGTTGGACCTTGATAATCCTTGTGGGGGGTCCCTTTCCAATTCAGAATATTCCACGATTCTGTGAAATGAGACTTGTCAGCCGCAGGCACCCATGTGGAGTAGGTGAGCTCTGTGACTTTAATCCCAGTTTAACTCTGCATTTCCAGATGATGGAAAAGTCTGGGATACTCTTTAATCTTGTAGGCAGGGGTTGAGAGCACATTTTGGGAGCTGTGGGAGACGTTTGACCAGTGTCTAAGGGTGTAACGTATTAATTTGTATGATTCTTCCTCTCTTACCATGCATTGGAGGGGTTTTAAATGCTGCTAGGGAAATGACCGTAAATGAAAATTTGTTTTCTTCTGTTTTAGAAACCTCTTTTTCTCTTTGTCAAATGCTTTCAGAGAGCACTGATACAAAATCCAGTGTTGCGGTTAATGATGAAGAATTCCCCTGGAATTCTTACCTTGGAAGCAGTGGGGAGCAGTTCACAGTCGTGTTGTGGTTGCACAGCACAGCTGTATTTGTGATTTGCCACCCTGCCATCCCGTAAATCCCTTTACAGGTGATGTTCCTGCACAGCCAACATCTGGAGGAGCTTGGGGCTTCTGTGAAAAGGAGACAAGAGGAAGTGGGGTAGAAAGTTCAGCTTAAGCTGAATTTATCCTTATCAAAGTTCAGTTCAATACAAGCAAGTGCAAGATCCCCCCAGATGAGAATTCCACCAAAAGAAAATGGGATTAGTTGTGCGAGGAAAACACAGTGTGATTTACAGTGCTGGCAGATGTACAGGGCTGCACTGAAATAGTCCTTCAGAATTCAAACTTTTACAGGAAACACAAATAACTAAACTTAGGAAAACATTTCTTTGCTGCATTAAGCATCCCTCATTTATAAATGTGATTTATTTCTGCGCTTTCAATTTCTTGAACTGCAAGCCAGGCTGTTTAAAAAATGGATTTAAACTTAATATCCAAGAGTGCCAGCAACTTGATTTTTCCATGGCTAAATCCTCTGACTGGTTGTTGGGCACTTTCTTTTTATTCCCCTTTTTTTTTTCCACCATGCAGGTCATCTTAATGTGACTGTGGTGTGGCTGAAAGCAGACCTTGAGAAGCAGAGGGTCAAGCATGTGAGATTGCTACAGAAAAATAGAATTTACTGAGGACCTCTTAACCAAAATAAAGTTTTACCATTTTTGGTAACATGCTGTTAAAAGGTTAATATATATGTTTCAGTAGCTCATAAAAAAATGGCACCTGTTGCTGCATTTAAATATATGAAAATAAACTTGTTTCTAGCGTTCTCCTTTTTTTGCTATTTTTTAGTACAATCACTTCCCGATGTCTCTCTGTGGGAGAGTCTCATTTGAGAAGTCAAACTAGCCAAAGCAGATTGAATCCTGGCATTGTTTGGGTTGGAAAAGCCCTCTAAGATCCTGGAGTCCAACCGTTCCCCCAGCCCTGCCAAGGTCACCACTGTCCCACATCCCCAAGTGCCACATCCACACGGCTCTAAATCCCTCCAGCACGGGGACACACCGCTGCCCTGGGCAGCTGTGCCAGGCTGGACAGCCATTGTAGGGAATGAATTTTCCCTGATCTCCAGCATGGCTCCAGTTTGGACTGGGTTTTGCGGGAGCGTGCTTGGAATTTCACTGTATTTCATAGCACGTGGCACCGATTCCTGCTTTGCTAGCACAGTCCTCTCCTCCCTGGACTTAAGCGCTCCCCAGCAGAGCTGTCCAATGGAAGGATGGTTCCAAAAGGCTCTTTCCAGAGGAAGCTGGAGCTTCTCTGGCTCGAGCAATACCTGGAACCAGTGAGAGGAATTCGGTGTCCATTCCTTTAAGGAAAGGAGCGCTCATGGCCAAGGCTGTGTCGGGAATTGCCTGCGTGTTACAAGGGATTCCTTCAAACTGCCCAGCTGAAATGGAAACAGAATCAGGCTTTATGGCCTGATTCTTTTGTAGAGTCACTGGTGGAGCAAGAGGCCCCAGACCCAGGGCAGCAGATCCCAACAGCTGTAGCAGCTTCTGCAGTTCCTGTCTTGTTTTTTGCCTTCTGTTTTTTGCTAGTGGCTCATTCAGAGTCAAGCACCCGCATAGGATTTAAAAGTGACAGTCAGTTTGCTGTTCCTTTTCAATGTGTGAGTTAAGATCATGTACAATCTCTGAAGATCTTTTAATTAGAAGGGCATGATTGGATCAGATCTGTGTAATTCAATCATGGAAATTCCAACTCATTTTTTTCCTTTTGAATCCATTTTTTCCCCTTGGAATCCTTTTAATAAAAAAACATTTATGTATTTGGCATCTCTAAGGCAGAACTCAAGTTACTGTCCTTGTCAATTTTTAGAATTTCTAAATACAACTTGTCAGCCGTGGCAGTTCTTACTTGTAGATGATGTTTGATTTGGTTGGGTTCAAATATGATGTGAGAATGAAATCTCTTGATTCATGCTCTTGTTCTATATTTGCTTTAGTAGTTTTAAATAGGGGCTCTCAGCAGAAAAAGGACTTTCTGAAAATGGTTCTTTCTGCTTGGTGCAACCTTTTTTTTTTTTTTTCTCATTTTAGGAAAATACCTGAAAGAAAACCCCTTCAAAAACTGGGGAGAGATTTGCTGAGCCATGTGGGCGTCTTAGGGATTGAGGACATGATAAAGAGAACAAACTCCACAATAAGATAAAACATCTGCAGAGGGTGCCCAGAATTTGTTTTGTAATTCCAGTTTAATATGCTGGCTGGCTGGCTTGGACTTTAAGGATCATTCTAGAAAAGTTATTATGTCAGATCCATTTCTGTTTTGGCTTGCTGAATACTTTAAAAAGCTGTAATTAGTTCTGTCAGCTTAAATATTGGTCAGCAAAATACGGCTTCCGCATAGGAAGGTGCAAAACCACAGCTGCTGTTTATTGGGCACACTTCTAATTTTGAATGTGTGTTGATGCTTCACTAAAAAAAGCAACTCTAAAAAAAAACTCAAAATCAAAGATGCTTTTCTTTGGAGAAATGTTTTTGCTCAGCCCTCTGTGGTCACCTGGGATTTTGTGGAAAACTGCACATTTATTCTGCCCTTTTGGGGGTTCAGTGTTAAACCTGAGGTCGCTCATGTTTCCTCAGCATTGCTTGGAGGCGAGTATTTTGTTTTAAATCATGATCAACACGTATTTGCATCAGAGGTGATGATAGTTTTTAATTCCCAGCCCCTCTTCTCTTTCTGCTCCAATTCCCTGGCAAACATAGGAGTTCTGCTGTATGTTTTTCCCAGATACTTCATGCATGACACAGCTACTAACATTTTCTCTGGAGGTGTTTGCTCTTGTTAATTTGAAGCATTGCTAAATGCATCGGTGTGGCAAGCGAAGGGCTCTGCCTTGGCTTCATGGATTCCTCTGGCACTTCCTGAGATACTCTCCATGGATCTGCCTTGGATCCTCATCTGCATGAAAATTCCAGCATTGGATCTCTGCTGTCAGAAATGGCACTCGAAGCAGACAGAAGTACTCATCCCTGGAAGTGTCCAAGGCCAGGATGGATGGGGCTTGGAGCAGCCTGGTCTGGTGAAAGGTGATTTCTTGGCCCCAGCCAGGAGGCTGCCATGGTCCCCTGTCCGTCCTGCAGCCCTCCTTCCACAGAAATGGCTTCATTTGGCACACAGCCCTAGCTCTTCATCAGCATGACACAGTCAGTCACTTCCCCACTTGCCCTTGCTCTGCCTCCCCTAGGTAACAGAATTCCTTTACGGATTCCAGGGAGTTCTGCTGCTCACCACATTTATGGAGTATGGGAAGGGGTGTAGCCAGGCAATATTTGCTGATCACCTGGAATTGCTCAGGGCAGTGGAACCCAAAACCAGCTGTAACATGCTGCGCAAAAGTCTGATTGCAGTTGAAACGCTGCATTTTGAAAGGGTGATGGAATTTATTTTCACTAACTGCACATCCTACCTATTCAAAAACTGGAGAAGGAAAATCATCCAAGCTGTGGGCAGTTCTCTCCATCTCCAGAAAGAACCAGAACTGGTATGGAGAGAGCATGTGATCAGGGCTGGGATGGCTTCCAGGGAAAAATTAAGCTTTGAATGTGATATTTTATTCCTTGATCAGAGAATGAGATTAAGCTGAGGCAGTAAAAGAGATTAATATTTTCTGGATTTATGTAGGTGTGTGACATCTCATTTTATTTAATTGAGGTTTGATGAGAAGTCTGGAAACCCACAGGAGGGAATTTGGTCCATTCAGGGGGTGACTGTTTATGTTTCATAGCCTAGAAACACCAGGGAAAACAAAAATTTCTTTTCTGCGACATTGAAAAGCTGCCTTGTCTGTCATTTTCTATTTCTTTAGGAAGCCAAGAATTCAGGAGAAACTTCTTCAGCAGGGATTTTTCTGCTGTGAAGGTCTTTCAGCCCTCACGCCCATGCTTGATTTTAATACTCTGTGCTGCCTGCCTCCCCCAGAAGAGTTGAAGTGCAAAAACATGGTTAAAATGGTGCGCTGTTACTCATCCTGTATCCTGGGCTCGAATTGAGGCTAATTATGCCACTTCCAAAATTAAGCACTACTCTTTTAGTCTTACTGAGTAAATACCAGCCCGAGAAACAAATTCTGCATCAACTGAGTCATCAGGAAAGTTCTGATTGTGGAGCCTTTTGTCAGTAATGGGGGTACAAGGAGAGGGCACAGCTGCACCTCTTGAAGGAAGCAAAACATAAATTGGTTTGTCAGCTGGGCACCTTTTGTCCATGGGTCATTGCAAACTCGGAGGTTGCACTGGGACAGTATCACTGTTCTGTTTATTTTCCCTTGGCTTGGGTCTGTGCAGTCTAAATCGCCATTGTTCAGTCTTCATTGGAATTACTTGATGAGGAAAATACTCTTTTTTCTGTTTACATGCATTTCCTCAATAGGAGGAACAATTAGGGAAGGGGAAAAGGGGAGGATTTCTTCACTGGCAATAAAATTCTGAATATTGTGGTTGTATGGGAATTTCACGATGCGTCCTTTGCTTCCAGTCTGAACTGTTGTGTAACATCAGCGTGTTCTCTTCAGTGAGAGGAGGCCTGGATGCCAGTTTCAGTGGAAGACTTTAAAAATAACTCTTTCTTGTGGAATTTTTCCTGTTTTGCAGCCCTGGAAGAAAGCGTGATTTTTCACCAGTGCTTTGGAGCCAGTACTTTGAGTCTATGGAGGACGTTGTGGTAGAAAATGACACTGGCAAGGATATATCCTTTTTTTTTTCATACTGAATTTGTCATTATCTCAGAGACTGGGGAGGTTTTGTTTAGCTCATTAGGGTGTTTCACCTTTTTCACATGTCCCTTCTCATCTTCCGTTATTTCTCTTGCAGAGGTCAGTGTCAGCAACCACAACTATCCCTTCTGGTCTGACTGTCAAACTGTACCTAGCAAGGCCAGTTCCTGATACTGCTTCTTTAGGAGCCATTAATTTAAAAAAGTGTTTCCAAAAGTTCAATAGCATATTTTGCAGGGAAACACTCATCAGGTTCTCATAATTCAAACCATGTCAGGACCAAAGCTGTTCATTGATTTTTATTAACTACAGTTAGTTAAGTGGCAATCAGTGAACTGTCTGCTCAGCATTAATAGCAGCAGTACAGCAGATAAACCTCGACAGAAACACGTAGATGTGAATAAATACTTCCAGATTTCTGGCCAAGGCAGAGGTTCAACTTAAATCGAATTACATTTTTGTCCAGGTAATGCTTGAACATTCCTGTTGGTCAGAGAAATGAAGGGTAGAAATAAAATACTGTTGGGTATTGCAAGTTGCAAATTCATTCCAGTGCCTTGAAGTAACTCTGTGAAGTGTCCTTAACTGTTCATACACTTTTCGAATTTACAAAAGTGGGATGGAGGGGCCTGTCTTGCTGCTGTTGCACGGTGGAGGCCACTCTGCTCTCTCCTGGGCTGTGTTTACTGTAAGTAAAACTGCTGCTCTCCAGAAATAAATGTGTGGACATGGAGCTCTCTGAGCATGGAAGGCAGTTACCATTCATCTCTGGGAAACCAGGAAAAGAGTGTTCTAAAAGATAACAATATGATCTCTATGTGGTTGGGGTTATTGCTTAGCTGCACCTTGCAGATGGAGGGTTTGGGCTGCCTGTAGGGGCTGGAAAATACTAATCTGTGGATTCACTGTATTTGGGGAAAAAAACTGCTCCAGTCATTGAAGAATTGAATAGCTGAAAAGCCAAAATAAGAGGACTGGGTAGCTTTGAGGTCTGGGTAGCTTTTGCCAATTGTATAGGTGGTTCTGTTGAGAATCCCTACTTGTGCCAGGCTGGCATTTAAATGATCCATGATTCCTTAACACAGAAGTCTTCCTATCAACCAAACATGCCACTTCTCTGTGGTGCCTGAAATAACTTAATGAAATGGATCTGTCAGGGACAAACAGAACCATAATTGTGTTGAAGTTATTATGCTCTGCCTTACCTTAAAAAGATTCCTCGGCTCTTCCCCCTGACCTCTTTGGACTAATCAATTTTTATACATTTCAGCCTGTAAAATTCTGTTCTTTGAGAGCACACTGAACAGGCACTGCAAAGCAGCTGCTTCACCTCTGTGTCAGCCATGGACCCAAGGGTAATTTTGTACCATGTGGGGCTTGAAAAGCAGGGGACTCCCTTGGGTGTCCGTAATCCCAGTGCTGTTCCAGTTTTCAGAGGTGCTGCAGGGCTTGAATTCCTGATCCCAGGAAACCCATGTCATGTCTTATGCACAGTGGAATAACTGTCCTCGTTAACAGTGGCAACAAGGACGGGGCTTTGGCCCATTAAGGACAGTCTTGTGGAATATTTCTGCTTGTGCTCTCTAACACCCTGTCCAATCCAGGTTCAGCCATTTTGGTGGCCATGAGTCCCACTTTGCAAACAATATTCTCTCTGTCTCTCCTTGCAGTCTGCAATCATTAGCAGGATCCAGTGTAGGATTGTGGCTTTAGACCTCCGAGGCCATGGTAAGTCAAAGAAATAAATCTGGAGTCAAATCAGCATGTTACATGCTCCCATTTAAAGGAGATGCAGTGAATTCCTCACAGGATGACTAGGAAAACATCCTTAAGGAAATCCAGTTTTGATTCAAAAGCAGGGATGGAACACTGGCTTCTGTCAGCACTTAAGACCCCCTGGACTTAACCTGTGGGTGGATTACTTCCTTCCACCAAGCCCTCCTTCATATTTCCAGAACCTTTAGGTGGTATTTGCCATGGGAAATAAGGACTGTTCTTTCATTTTAAGATCCATAAAGAACAGTTATGGGCAGTGTTTCCTACCCATAGTACAAGTGTTCCTGTAAATTCTGCATTTCTTAATTATTCATGTTCATTGCAGGAGGCTTGCTCTTCATATCTATGCCTAAAAGCTTTGTTCCATCACTGCTCTAAGTCCTGAGGGGGCCTGAAGTATTTTAACTTAAGTGAACTTAACTTGGGTTGGGTTTCTTTCAGGAGAAACAAAAGTAAGGAATCCTGAAGATCTGTCTGCAGAGACAATGTCAAAGTAAGGAAACTTATGCTCGTTTCCCTTTTCACAAACCTCCATTTTCTTTCCTTGGCTGAACAATAAACTACTTGAGTGCACACAGCCTTCATTCAAAGGAGCTGGAAGGTAGTTTAATTTCACATGATTCTGGTAGTTATCCCTTCTTTGCTTCCATTCTGGGACAGTTTGAAATGATGTCTGTCCCAGCTGAGTCAGATTCCAAGAACTGGAGTTGTTCTCCGAGTACACTGAGTTTTTAAACAGTGAGCACTTTAAACCTACAACGTGCTGAAGAGTTCCTAATGGAGTGGAATGCTTTCCTTTGACATCCATGGGGTATTTTAGCCTGAAATCACCAGTCTGACTCTTCCTCAGCCCTTGGAGTGAGTGTTCAGAGCGGGCCCACATTGGCCTGGTAACACCCCTGAAGTCTGGGTCACAGACAGGTTTTTCAAGCACAACATTGCTTTTCCAAACTGCCATGACCCCCTTTGGCATGCACATCCATCCCCCCCTCGACAAAACTGTAAGAAAAGCAAATACTCACTGCTAAGCACATTATGTTCTGCCCATGTTTAGTACAAAGAGACTCTTTGCTGTGACTACATCTAAATGATGAAGGATTTTGTAACCTTCCCATGGACAAATCCACTTGGTTTGTTGAGGGGAGGCCATGTGTGAAATGTATTCTGACTTCCATTGTATACCTTATTCCTGCTGCTTATGCCTTGTCAGATCCTGATGTGTAACTGTCCTGAGGAGATGCTGGATTAAATAATTAGAATATTTTAGATCTGGAGCAGCACTGCTGTGAGGGGAAAGCAAGTTCATTTGTTTTGAAACCTTCCCCTCATCTTAGCAATGAGCTTCAAACTTAGTTGTATTGAATATCTTTTAAATAAGAGCCTTAAATTATAGCTGCTTGTTCTTTTAAATCAAATCCTCAAGCAATTTTCTCTAGCAGAGCAAACAAGCAGGTCAACCTGTTCATCTTTTTCACTTGTTTTCCATTTTCAATGCTGCTCAGTTCCCGGGTTCCTCTGAGCAGTTGTAGTCAGGAAAGGAGGTTGGAGGGGGTGTCTTTAAACTGCTCTTCAGTGGATTCCAGTTGTTAGCTGTGCTGCTGTTTTGGGGTTTGAGAATCATACCAGCCAGCTTTCCCATCCTGGGAAAAGTGCCAAGAAGTGACAGCTTCAGTTTAACAGTGGGTGCCTTCTGGGAAGGATGGGGAAGTTGCCCCTTGCCTTGTGGCATCTGTGCTCAGAGACAGTCTCAGTCTTTTTGCTCGTGCTCAGTGTTGTTCATCTTCACCATGGTCAGTAGGGACCAGTTATTTTTCCCTCTCTAATTTCTAGTTTCTTCTTTTAAGAACAATTAATTTCTTTGTGCTTCCATGCAAGATGATTTGACAGCTTTTTCTCACCTTTTATTTAACATTCCCACCAGCATGTGTCAGCCTAAAATGTTTTCTGCAAGGAATCACACTGGGCTGGAAGGGACTGTAAATTTCATCAACATGACCACTAGACCAGGTTGCTTGGGTATCTTTTCAGTTATTGTCTTTTAAGTGAGGATTCTGCTAATGACAAGCGAAATGACATGGATGTTCAGAAAGCATTGTCTCGCAGGGTTTCCTGCTTTGGTGCTGAGGTGAAGCAGTGCCAGGAGAATAAAGGTGTAGGTGGCTGTGTCCCCTGTGCTGCCCTGGCGGCGCAGGTGCCAGCAGGGTTTGCTGTCCCCTTGCAGGGACGTGGGGAACGTGGTGGAGGCGCTGTACGGGGACCTGCCGCCGCCCATCATGCTGATCGGGCACAGCATGGGGGGAGCCATCGCCGTGCACACCGCCGTCGCCAACCTGGTGCCCAGCCTGCTGGGGCTCTGCATGATCGACGTGGTGGAGGGTGAGTGTGCTGGGCTCCTGCCTCCCACCTCTTCTCTTAGCCCCCAGTCCCTGCACACAGAAGGGTTTGCCCCATTTTTAAACCAGTTCCATCCTCCTAACAGATCGCACGCATGCAAAAATCTTTGCAGTGCGACCCCTCCTTTTCCCCAGGTCTACTCTGCTTTTTTCCTGCTAATTTCACAGAATCAGAGACTCAGCTAGGTTGGGAAAGACCTTTGAGATCATTGAGTTAAACCTATGACCTAACACCACCTTGTCAACTAGACCCTGTCACTAATTTCTTTGAAACGCTTTCTTGGTAGGGAAGAGGGTGGCTTTGCTGTAATGGTTGGTGCTGATAAATGATTGCTGCTTTCTCTTACTGTCTGAACATCGTACCTATTCAAATAGTAATTTTCCAATATGACAGTTGGCTTGGAAATACTATTCTGTACTTTCCTTAGCAGTATTAAATCGCTCGAGCTCCAGCTCTCTCTGAGGATGTTGCAGCCAGTTTTGTAGAGAGGAATGTGGCAGTAATTTCATCAGATGCCATGAAGCTGATGAAGATGATGCCATTTGCTTTTAGGTACAGCCATGGATGCCTTGAACAGCATGCAGAACTTCCTAAGGAGTCGGCCCAAAACATTCAAGTCACTTGAGAACGCCATTGAGTGGAGGTAAAGCTTGGGTTCAGTGTCCCCCATCACTTGTCTTTGTAGCCTGACTCCTGGAAGAAACAAAGTTTATTTAATTTGGCTGTTCCCAGGCCTTCTCCCAGCCCCCTGCCCTGGCTTTAACCCTGGTTCACTGCTTCTCCCTCTTCCTCACATTTACAGTGACAAGGGCATGTTCACATAAGCTCAGCATGAGCCGCTCTGTTCAGTCTGAGAGCAGGAGCCTTGGGAATAGTTTGGGGAAATCCTGAGCTGTAGAGGAGTTTAACTCCTTTTTCTGGGCCTGCTGATTCTTGAATCTCTTCAGTAAATATTTCTGTCTTCTGATTGTTTTCTTCTAGTGTAAAAAGTGGACAGATAAGAAATCTCGAATCTGCCAGAGTTTCTATGGTCGGTCAAGTCAAACAGTAGGTGGCCTTTGGTTTATTTTATTTATTATTTTAAAATTTTTTTTTCTGTTTTGCAATATCATTGCTACATAACTGCACTTGAAAATGAAAATTTCTTCAAGCAAAATTGATGAACACCTATGGTTTAATCCAGGATGGTGTTTTGGAGTTTTTTCTTTTGTCAGGGAATCAGTTTCTGATTTTATTTTCACAGGTGCGAAGGGCCTGCCAGTCCTGAATGCCCTAAAGCCATAGTAGAGGGAATTATTGAGGAAGAGGAGGAGGAGGATGAGGATGAGGAAGGGGGAGGCTCTGTCAACAAAAGGAAGAAAGAGGATGACACAGAGGTGAGGAGTTTGTTGTTGTGTTTTCAGCTTCCCCTGCAAGAGCTGTCACCTGTGGTTATCCAAATCATTCTGACATGAAAGGGAGCCACTCCAGGGAGCGACAACTGGATCACAGCCAAGCTCAAATGTTCAGACAATTTGTGAGCCATTTGTGTCAGTAAAGAATAGCAAATTGATTGCCCTGAATCCCGCAGTCTTCTCCTGAAGGCTCTTCTCCTCTTGCTGTAGCTCTTGTTGACTTTCTTGTTCCCTACTCACGTACTTTGATTTGGAGAGAGATCTGGAAGCAAGGAGCATCATCCCTGGAAGTGTGTAATCCACCAGAGGGAGCCAGTATTTTTAAATTTTTTTATATCCATGTGTGTACGCATTTCCAGGTGGCTCCCTGAGCTGGTTTTCTTTCTGGTGTTTTACTGACCTCTAATGCAGAGCTCTCTCTCCTCCCTGCAGACAAAGAAGGAGCATTTATACACGTGGCGAATCGAACTGGCCAAGACAGAAAAGTACTGGGATGGCTGGTTCAGGGGTTTATCCAACCTCTTCCTGAGCTGTCCGACTCCAAAGCTTTTGCTTTTAGCTGGTACGTGTCTCTTCAGTGATGTCACACTTGTATTTTAGAGAACAGGGTCAGCACTGGGCTCCTGCATTTCCAGGGAATACCTGGGCTTCTCTGTGTCTCTTAAAATAGCTTGGTGTGATGTGAACTCAAGTGAAAGTCCGATACAGCTTTAAGCCCTTTTTGTACCTCAGCAGGAAATACAGCATGTAAATATCCTTTTAAGATGTAGGGAGGGCTGTGCTCGTGCAAATTTTGGCTGTTTCTCTCCCACTTCACTCTCTCGAGGTGCAGCAGTGAAATATCCTTGTTGTGGGTGTCAGAGGTGTTTATTTTCTGTTTTTCAAGCTAATGTCTCTTTTAAAATATGGAGCAAAGCCTGGCTCAGAGAGTTGTGTTCTCTCTGGCTGTTCTCTAATACATTTGTTTATTTGATTGTAGGTGTTGACAGGCTGGATAAAGATCTGACCATTGGACAGATGCAAGGTAAGTATTTAATAATGTTACTCCAGCCTTACTGTGATGCTCTTTTTGCATGGCAGCTTGTTACTATGGGTACAGCCAATATCCAAACAAATGGGCATTAAAGAATTTGTCCATCCCAAAGTGTTCTCCTACTGTGATCAAGGAAAGGTGGGGAAGATGAGGAGGGAAAAGTTCCATTTGAAGGGCTGTTGCCGTGGGTTTTGCTCAATCTAGTGTTCAGTGCTCCCAGCAGTGGAGCTGCCTCACGTCTCTTGGATCAGAATCAGTGTCTGTGAGGGCTTCTTTCTAATCCATTTTTCCCTTTCTAGCTACTACATTCCTCATGCTCCTAGCTAGAGCACTTGGAATAATTCAAAATTGTCCCATCTCCCAGTGTTTCTGACAGACAGCAGATCAAGATTAAGCACCTTCATTTATGTTTTGGGGTTTAGGCTGGGTTTTTTCCCCCCATCCTGGCTTTCCAGAGCAACCAGTACTGGAAAGTAGTATTGGATAGCAGGATGTTACCTTAAGGTAAATCCAGTAAGAGTTCCAACTCTGACACCTGCCTGCACTGAGAAGCTCTGAGCAGCTCAGCTTCATTTTAACTCCTGGGAACCTGGAGAAGGTGAATTAAGAAGGTGAATTAAGCTGCTGGTCCATGCTTTCTTTGGACACCGTGGGCTGTGCAGGGTGTGGAGTCTGCCAAGACCTCCTGCTGTCCCTGGGGCCTCTTTTCCAGCTATATTTAATGAGGTTAGTTGGTCCAGAGTGAGAAATCCGTGTGCTGACTCTCTCCCTCAATCCACAGGGAAGTTCCAGATGCAGGTCCTGCCCCAGTGTGGCCACGCAGTCCATGAAGACGCTCCGGACAAGGTGAGCCCCACCGTGGGGTTGAAGCTACACAAGCCGTGATCTGAAATGCAGAAAGGGATCTGTTCCTTACCGTGGAGCAGAGATCATACTTCAGGGGCACTTTTTGGCAGGACAGCTGGCTTTCACAAGCCGCTTGGATTTTTTAGCTGTCTGGAAAGCCCTGGCTAAGACATTACATGCCGCAGGGCTGGGCTATGGATTTAACTCTCAGGCTCGTGGTGATGTACTAATTCTATCCATGTGAGTGTGGATTTCTCCCCCCTTCCTTTCCTCATGCACTTCCCCACTATCCCTTGCACTAAGCTGCAGCTTTAGGGGTTGGTCTGTGTTTTGTTGAGTGGGGTGGCTCACATTTTCCAAATAGAAACCAAATGTTCCTGAAGCAGTTTTGACAGAGCAGTGCTGCTTCTGGGCACTGCTGGAGTTTGTGTCCAGATGGAAGCAGGAATGCGGTGCAGCCAGGGAAGCCTGTGGTTGGGAGCACATCTGGTTTTAAAGCTCATTCTGCACTGACAGCTGTAGTAAAACTCAGCCTTTCTGTGCTTCACTTTAACCAGTCTGAAATAGGTGTTTTTATCTAAACATACTGAGTTCTTAAGTTGTTACTCTTTTTTTTATACATTCTAAGCAGTACTGACAGGGCTGGACAGGGCTTGGAGCAGCCTGGTCTCGTGGAAGGTGTCCCTGCCCATGGCAGGGGTTGGAACTGGATGAGCTTTAATGTTCCTCCCAACCCAAACCATTTCAGGTTACTGTCTTGCATCCTGAATTTACCTTTTCTCCCTGCTAAACTCAGACATTGTTTTAAGAATTACTGAAATGGGTGGAGAAGAAGTTTGGTCACTTCTTGATGGCAGGCTCAGTGTCGGAGTAAAGCTGAAGTGTGTTACACACAGCTCTTGTTTTAAAGGGGCAAACAGTTCAGGAGGACATGAACTGTTGTTGGAAATCCTGCAGGCTTTGAAAACTCACGGAGTTTTGTGTCCTCTTTGTGTTCCTTTTAAATCCTGAGCTATTTTTCCCCTTCTCTCAGGTTGCTGAAGCTGTTGCAACGTTCCTGATCCGTCACAGGTTTACAGAGCCCATTGGTGGATTCCAGTGGTAAGGCTCCATGGAGCTGTGTCCCTGAGCAGAGCTCCTGCTCTTGCTGCCTGTTTGGCTCTCGAGGTGGGAGGTTGGAATTTTAGCACGGTGCTAAAAACCACAGATAAACAAACAGCTCTGAATCACAGCCAGTAATACATTTGGCGTTTGTGTTCCTTTTAGATTTCTCATGTATTTACATGTGCTGATGAAACCCCCTTCCTTGGAAGGGAGGAACAAAGCAGATTTCTTTCTTTATAGCCTGCCAGAAAGCAAAATGTCAAATTTTATAGCATTTAGCTTAAATAATATTCCATTAAGTAACCAAGGCCCTGTGTTGTGGAAACAATTTGCATCACACTCCCTTGACCAAGAAATACTGGTGACATGAGGCAGGTAAAGCTGCGTGCTTCACTTTGCAGACTTTCCATACTTATCTCACATGTTTTCTTATCAAAATGGCCTGTGGAAGCCAGGCCCCTGTGATCAGCCAGGCAGTGGGAGAAGGGTGGGATTGATAAGCTTGATAGGGCAGGTTGATGTGTAAACAGGGAGAGAGGGAGAAGACCCAAGGGCTTTACAGCTAAATTTAGGGTGTCACAGAGTTTGCAGAGAATACCTTGATGCTAACGTGGGGTCTTTCTTCCATTGTCTTTTTTGCCTCCTAGTGTGTTTCCTGCTTGTTAATATCCTGGTGTTCTCCAGCACTGATTCCCATTGTAAATAAACTGCACCAGAGGCCACTGTGATGTATCCATATCCTCTCATCTCCCAGTCCAGCAGCAGTGAGAAGTTGGTGTGAGATTCATCCCCTAGAACTAGTTCTCCAGAATATCTAAATTCTTAGGGACTTCCTTGCTGGGAAGCAGCTTCTACTGAAGACCATGAAAAGCTCTTCAGGCCCTTGGAAGTGGGATCCTCTTCTCTGCTGCCACAAGGAAAGACTTCCTGGAATCCCATGTAGTCGATCATACCAATCTCCATCAATTCTCAGGCTTTCTTGGACCCAGCTGCAGAAGGGCTGTTGGCAGTCCAGATCCACTGAGGGCATTGCAGCGCAGCCAAAGGCTTCGGGATTTCTCTGTGAAATCATAGAACCATCTTGGAAGTGCCCCTTAGGTTTGGGTTTTATATATACAGGTTTTTTCCCCCTAAAACAGATGAGGAATCGGCTTCATTGGGAGCTCAGGTTTCACCTCACCAGGGGTTAAGCTGTGGGAAAAGCCTGGACTTTCCTGGGCAGAGTTGGATGGGATTGCAAATCAAAAAGGCGAGGAGGGGACTTTGGGCTCCATTTCAGAGTCTTGCAGTTTTTCTAGTGCTTGTTTCAAGTCCTCTCTGGGAATAAAAGCCTGGATAACTCCATCTGCTACAGACACATCCCAGGCCAGAGGACTCTGAACCTGCGTTCATGGGAAGACCCGAGAGCAGCAGGGACAATGTGGTCAACAGGCAGTTTGGCTGTTTTCTGTCCCTGGAATGTGTTTGTTCTTCCTTCCTTGTAGCTGCCACACACAGCAGAGCAGAGATCAGCGCCTTTGGGGTGGAAAAACATGGAATGGGCTGTAGGAGAAACCCTGGGAGAGCTTGGAGTCAGTCCTGCTGATGTTGATGCAGGGGTGTAGGCAGCTGTTGTCCCCAGTACTGGAGGAAGGGCCTTGTTTCCACTGTTGCTTCCTAGATCATTTTGCTGCCTGCCCTCCAGAATTCCATGTGCACAGAGAGCTTTTGTTCAGGGTTCAGTTATCCACAGACAGTTCCTGGGCTTGCTTTCACCTAAGACTCACTTTTGAGTGTAAGAGCAGACATGTTTTGGACAGTTTTTCCTCACTATTTGCTGGTGGATGTCTGAAATCCCTTTTTTTTTTTTTTTTTTTTTGCCTGGTGTCTATAATCCCTTGCTGCTGTCTGATGATTGTAACCCTGCTCTGCCAAGGCAAAGTTCTGTGGTGATTTGGGAGCTGCCCTGTGCATCCCATGACAAGAGCCACCAGGAATTCTTGGCATCTGAGAAGTGCAGATGGGGCAAAGTGTTTAACCGTGGCCTTGGGCCTGGTGGACACCTGTGATTCACCGGGCACAGCCATGGCCTTGCTCCGTGTCCCCTCCCTGACACATCGGGTTGGGAATGGGAAGCGCCTGAATTAGAGACAGGCAGGCCTCATTCCAGAGAGGAATGCCCTCCTGGCACTCTGGCCATCGGCACTCAGGTGTCACAAGAGCTGTTGCTGGCTCCCTGCGCTTCCCTCTGTGAGTCAGTGCACTAATTTGGTGTAGTGTCCACCCTGGTTCACTTCCTGATGGATTCAATGGATCTTCAGTAGTCGAGATGCAAAATAGTTCTTTCCCCACCATGTCCCCAAAATGGCCAAAATTGTCTCTTGCAGGCAACTCCTTTGTTCAGGTGGTTAGGGATTGAATAATCCAGTGTGTACATCCAGAGCCTCACTTCCCGGGATCATCTCATGAATGATCATGGTGAAGTCACATTCCTCCGTGGTGAAGTCGCTTGGAGAGTCTGACTTGGAGTGATTCCTCTCCTTATCCCTTTGATTTGTGGGCTTGTAAAAAAGCCCAACCAAACAGAACCCTCCGTGGAAAGCAAATCAGTTTTGTATTCTGTAGAAGCACCACTGGAAAAGGAATGATTTCTGAAATCCTGTGGGCTCCCTGGGATTCTGTTTTGTTGTTAACACTGAGTGAGTGAAAAGAAAATAAATATTTCAAGAGCCTAGTGAATTGAATGGTGCGTCGCTCCGTGCCAGCTCCCAGCCCTGCCTTGCCCTGGAGAGGTGGCTGCTCAGGGACTCGTGTGGTACTGGATTGAAAAAATGGATTCCAGGACAGCAGCAGCACTGTGGGGGTGGGTGGAAGGGAAATTCCTTTTGGCTCTGTCAAGCCATGTGCATTTTTTCGAGACTGCACTTTTGTCTGAGAAATATTAATGCTCCTGGCTGCATGTCCAGAGGGCTGCAGACTGGGATAAATGGAATTTGGTGAAGGATACACAGGCTGTGGTAAAAGCAACTGCAGAGAGAAGGAATCTTCTCTTTGGCTCACAAGAAACAGGGACACAGAGAATTCCCCCCACCCCAAAACTCCCAGCTTTGCATTTTTCCTGCAGCCTTTGCATTACTTAGAAACCTCTCTTGGTTTTGTTTCACTTGTTGAATTGAGGATCAGTTGCAGCTTTCCTAATGGAAGATCCCAAGGAGCAGGTGCAGGAGATGCACTTTGGGATGCAGGTTTGTTGCAGGCATCATTTTAATTGAATAAATAAAATAAACAAACAAATAAATGTCTAAGTCCTAGGATGGGTTTTGCCAGATTATCTGTACTGGACAAAGCCATCGGGGATTTACAGATGTCTGCAGCATTGGGACTGTTGGAAAAGGATTATTTCCTATATTGCCAAAGCAGGTACTCTTGCTTTGAATAAATCAATGCTTGATAAGGAATTAAACTCGGGCCTGGGGCTCTCCAGCCAGAATTTTCCTCAGACTGACAGAGAGTCTGCAGAGGTGATGCAGCAATAGGTAAAGTTGTTATTTTTCCCCTTTTGGCAAGGGAAAAGCTTGGAGAACCTGAGGAAACCCATTCCAGCTCTGCTTTCCCCACATTTGTGATTTGCAAGCAGCAGTGGAATGATTTGCAAAAGGTGGAGCTGGGAAATACAGACCTTGGAGATTCCCCCCCAGGAGGGCTGACTGGGTATTAGGAAGAAGGTTTTTTACAATTTAGGCCCTGGCACAGGGTGCCCAGAGCAGCTGTGGCTGCCCCTGCATCCCTAGAAATGCCCAAGGCCAGGCTGGGCAGGGCTTGGAGCAACCTGGGACAGGAAAGGTATCCCTGCCCATGGCAGTGCTTTAGCACTCACGTTTTTCCTCTTCACTACTGCCTTTTCTTTTGGGAGCAGAAAGGCCCGGGAAAAGGGCTGTGTGGAGGTGCCTGGTAACCAGCTATTCACTGGTTTGAACTGGTAATGAACACTCGTAGAAACCTAGACCTGGACCTTTAGGCAAGGTCAAAAACTTGAGTTTATGGCTTTTCACTCGCAAGAACCCTTGGCCCTAGTGCATTCCACGCCCGGCTCACAGCCTGGAAGTGGCCTTTGTGTTGCCCAAACCTGCTTCCCTTGGCTGTGTCGTCCATCCAGCCGTGCTGTCCCCTGGCACTCTGTCCCTGTGGCATCCGACACGGCGGGAATGGCACGGGGTGTTCGCTCCCAGTCTTGCTGCTGGATGCTTGGCCAGTTGTGGCTGAGCTTTCCCAGTGTGGCAGGGTGACCTCCTGCCACACGCTGCTGTTCCTAGAAGGAAAATGTGTGTGCGTGTGTTGTGTGTGTGTGTGTTTGTGTGTGCGTCTCACCTCTCTGGAGACCACAGCTGTCCTGTGTCACTCATCCTGGTCTCGTCTTGTTCTGTGTCAGTTTCCCTCGCCTACAAATAAAGCATTTGTGAAAAACCTGGAGTAGGAATTCCTGCTTTCCCTCTGATACGTGGGCTCCTTGGAGCAGTCTGTGGAGCAAGGGGGTTGATCCTGATCCAGCCATTCCTGCTCTAGATCCAACCCTTGGGTTTTTCTGGTGACTCACAGAACCTTCTTGTCATCCAAAACGCTCCCCCATCCCTTCCCTGCAGCCCAGTGTGGAGAGGAGGGGGAATTTAGCCACAGCTTTTATTTTTCCCTCTCCTTTCCATGACCAATGACTCCCACGTGTACAGAAACATCTGGATGTGATAAACCGGGCTGCTGAGTAACCTGTGCTCTGTTCAGCCTCCTCTGAGCATTCAAACCCTAATGACACCAGATGAGTGTCTCGGTTTAGAGACAAGTTTAGGAGAAAAACGCTCTGGAATGAGTGTTTCCTCTAAAGAAAGGTGTTCCGACAATCCCCTTCTGACAGCAGGAGGTTAACAGTAGTGAATGAAAGTGAAAACAACCCAATCGTTTATTTCCAGAGTGCCCACACGGCAAGGAAAAAGAAAAGTAATAAATGCTACATATTTAATTATCTTACCTTAACAGCACTCCCCACTCCCTCCCACCCGGATAAAAAACCAACCAAACAAAAAAAAAAACCCAAAATGAAAACAAAATCCCAGGAAAAGAAAAAATAAAAAGCAAACCACAACGGCCGCAACGTGTGGGGAGGGAAAAAAATGGCGGCGGCTGCCGTGAGGGGAAGGGAAAACAAAGCAGGCCGGGCAAAACAAACGGGAACCTGGCGGGTGTGTGGCATGGGTCCCCTCCTCACAGCACACGGAGCTGCCGGCTTCCATCTCCTTTCTCCCGCTGGCTCGGCTGCCCGAGGTGTGGGGAAGGGAAGGGAAGGGACGGGCCGGCGCCCCGGCCCATGGATGCTCCTCCCGCCGGCTCTCCGGTCATTGGACCC
>PYHW01009146.1:169891-181843 GCA_013186435.1 Turdus rufiventris | reverse complement strand
GTGGCTCAGTCCTGTGGGTCAGCACCGCACGGCCGCCGAAACTCCTGCCCGTGTTCATGGATCCATTTATTCGCCACTGGAACGGACAAGGACACGGACCCTGTCTGTTCCCATCCCTCTGCGCCCTTCTCTAATCCTGCACGGGTACTGGGGATCTTTTTCCCAGTTGTCCAGGGTATTTGCGGGTTCCCAGCCCCTCCTGCCTCCCTCCAACCCCGTGCCACCCCGGGTGACACTGGTAGCATCTCTCACCCCACTTGTCCCCGGCCAGGACGGGGCAGCCGGCGTGGAGGGTGTCCCCGTCACCATTCCCATTCCTCCGCAGGTTCCACCAGAAAAGAGCCGCATTCTGCGGGGCAGAGATGGGTTTGGAACCCTAAAACAGAGCTGGGATCTCCAAGACTGAATTTTGGCACCCCAAAACAGATGAGGGAGCCCCAGGCTGGGGTTTGGCATCAGGAGAGGCTTAACCACAACTCCCTGCAAGAGCAGGGATACAGGGAGCAGCATCCTCCCTTCCCCGCTCCCAGGGATTCCACAGGACCCCTCACCTTGACCACGGGCACGCTGAAGTTGGCATAGATGAAAGCAGTGGAGCCGCCAGCCTCCACTGAACTCAGCTGGAAAAGCAATAAAAATAGGAGCCATGAATCCCCCTTCCCTGGGATGCTCCTTTGCACAGGGAAACTGAGGCACAAAACCTCCCTTGGGGCCCAGCTCCGTTCCCCTCACTTGGGCACAGCACAGAATCCATGGACACTGGCACTTCCCACCCACTGCAGTATTCCAGGGCTGCCCTCACCCATCCCACACCCTGGCAGCCCAGTCAGTGCCATGTCTCCAGGCTTGGACACAAGGGAGGACTCACGTAGATCATGATTGTGGCGATCCTGTTGCCCGACTTCATTCGGTACAGGGGGCTCTTCCTGGACTGCTCCAAAAGGGGAGGTGGTCAGTCCCATGGGGATGGTCAGTCCTGCACTGGCACAGCTCAGCCCAGAGGCCCCTCATGTCCCAGCAGCTCTAAGCTGCCCCACACTGTTCCACCCAGCAAATCCCTCCCTTCTTTTTTCTCCCTCCTTCCCTCCCTTCCCAGGAGTACCCCAGGCACCCACCCAGGGACCATCCATCCTATCCCTGCCAGGGGCCATCCCAGGGTGCCAGGAACATCTCAGGGAATAACCTAGGGATCACCATGGGGACACCCCAGGGATCATTCAGTCTTCCCTTGAGCTCCATCCCAGCAACATCATGAGGAGCATCCCAGGGCCCATCTCCAGGAATATCTGAGGGACTGCCCAAGCGTTCTCCTTCAGGAACATCGGAGGAATCACCCCAAAGGCCAACCCAGAGTCTGTCCCAGGAGCATCTCAGGAACCACCCTGGGCATCACCCCAAGGTCCCCCACGGCCCCGCTGGCAGCTCCCTGACCGTGGCGTGGTCGAAGTGTGGCTCGTAGTGGCCTCCCAAGCCGTAGTTGACCACCTGCAGGTACTCGGCGTAGGGTGGCCGCAGGTCCAGGCCGGTGACGGCGGCGATGCGCGTGTCCAGTGCCCGCACCACCGGGTCAGCCGTGTCCTTCAGCCAGGCGCTGTGGGCCCCCCAAATTCATGAGGGGCAGGAGTTTACCCTCAGCAGGAGCCAGGCTTCCCAGCGTGGCTTCACTGCCACCTCAGAGGTGACCATGGAGCCACGGTGGTCCTGTGGCTGCAGGACAAGGAGGGGTGGCTGGTACCTCTTGCTTATCCGGTACTCAGCTTTCTGCTGCTTCTCCCCAGAGGCAACCACGGATCTCTGCAGCTGAAGGACACGTTGGGGATGCATGTTGCCACACATGGGGACCCTCACACCAAGCAGAGGCCATGATCAGGGTCGAAGTTGGTGGTTTGTACCAGCTGGTTGCCAAATATCCCACCCCAAGGTGCCTCACTGGGATGGGGAAGCAGTGACAGCAGGTGGAGCCAAAGCAGTAGGATGTCACCAAGTCAGGCTTGGTTGGGAAGTGGTTTAGGTGCATCTGTGGACTTGGTTTCCTCCAAAAAAATTTTTGGGGGGTCAGATGGACTGGGGTCATCACCTGCAGGGTCTCATCTAATTCTAGAGTGGTTTGGGTTGGAAGGGACCTTCCAAGATCATCCAGTTCGCCCCCATCCCTGCCATAGACAGGGACACCTTCCACCAGACCAGGCTGCTCCAAACCCCATCCCATCTGAAATCCCTTGGCCTTAAAACCCCTCCTATCTCTGCCTTCACCCTGGATCACAATCTCCTGAGACACCCTGCTGCTGGAAAGGGACATCCCCGGAGACAGGGCTGGCTCACCCAGGGCCCTGCCAACCCCTTGATAGTCTCAGCCTCAGCATCGGTGATGAAATCGTGGTACAGAGCCACGTAGGGTTGGGTCTGGACCAGCTCCTTCTTGGCAGGCTGCAGGAGGAGGTAGGGGCTGCCGTTGGTCTCGTAGGAGCAGCCAAGGTGCAGGAGCTGCTCTGGGGCTGCCTGGGGAGGAAGAGGAAGGACCAAGGAGGGCATGAGGGGAGCACAGGGGTGGTGGGGGACCATGGCACCCCTGCCAGTCCCACCTGGCCCCTGGGGCGCTGGCACAGCTCCTCGTAGGCATCACGGCTCTGCAGGCGGGTGCTGTTGGGGCGCTGCAGGGGGCTGGCACTTGCTCCCGTCCCTGTCTCCAGCAGCTTCTTGTACTTGGCCACGTTCCTCGACACCCTCTGGTTTCTGGGATCTGCTGGGGAGCTGGTGTCACCCAGACTGCCCCATCCCCATCAACCCCCTTCCCTGGAGAATTACCCCAGATGGGGCAACAAATGGGGTGAGGGAGGCTGTTGCCATGCAGAGGTGATGGGGACATCCCAAAATCTTTTCCCTCTTCCTGCTGTATCCAGGATTGTCCCACATACCGTAGCGGAGAAACTCCCTGGAGAGGCTCAAGGCATGAGAGATGTTTCCAGCCTGGATGGAGAAGTGGACACCCCATGAGCATCCATCCTCCCGCCTGTGGTTTGGCTTTACTGGACACTGGGAATGGGGAAGGGACTCATGGCTGTACCATGAAGTAGGAGAAGGCCAGATGGTCCAGAGCATCCTCCAGGCTGCTCCGGTCCTCCGGGTTCCAGCTGCCATAGGAGAGGCGGAAGAGGCTGGCAGCCTCCTCCAGCCACGCAATGGAGTGGTAATAATCACCTGTGTCATAGGCCACCTGCGAGGCAGCACAGCACCTGCACCAGCTGGGCCTGCATCCTGTCCCATTCCATCATCCCATCCCATCCCATCCCATCCCATCCCATCCCATCGCAATTCCCACCCGTCCTGAACCATTGCATCTGTGGCTTTCCTGCTGCCATCTCCACCCTCATTCCCTCCCACATCCTGTCCCATCCCTTCCTTTCCTGTTCCATCCCCATCTCAATCTCCATGCCCATTTGCACCTGCATTTCCATCTCATCCCATGTAAGGAAACCCCAATGTCTATCCCTATGGAAGTAACATCCCGGGCTGGAGAAGCTTTGTGGAGGCTTGTGGGGCTCTCCCTCACCTTTCCCACATGGAAGCAGTCGTCGGCAGAGAGGGAGACGCGCCGGCCAGGGCTGTAGAGGGGCGGGTGCCCGGCTCTCTGGAAGACGCCGCTGGCCAAGCCCTTGACGCTGAGTGCGTAGACGTCCTGCAGCCTCATCAGTGCCCTGGCTGCCCCATCCAGGTCCTCAGCTCCAGGCAGCTCCTGCTCCACCTCCCTGAGGCCAGCATGGAGTGCTGCAGGGTGGGAAAGATGTGCAGGGGGTGCAATCACTCTTAGCAGCTCTTTTCCCTGGGGACCCCCACATCCTGCTCCTCCATCCATTCTCCTGCTCCTCTACCCACTGACCCTTCCCCTCCATCTGTTCTCTCATTCTTCCAAATGTTCCTCTCTCCCATGCATTCTCCTGCCCCTCCATCCTCTCCCCACCAGCTCCTGGCCCTGCCCAGGTGACAGAGGGGACACAAGGCCGAGTGCCTTCCCCGTACCCTGCGTGTTGCTGGCGGCCTCGTCACTGTAGACGATGTTGGGCCAGTCAGAGTAGAGGCGCTTGATGAGGCTGAAGGCCAGCAAGGGGTTGTCGACCGAGGCCTTGGGGTCCTGGTGCAGCGCCTGGACCTTCTCATAGAACCTACAAGGCACCCACTGGAGGACACTTCGATGCTCCTCAGTGTTGGCAGCACCCGGGTGAGGGCTGAGTCCCCCCCACTGCTGGGCAGCTTTGCCTCAGAGTCCACTCTGGGCCAAGCCGGAGCTGAGGGATTGGTGCCCGTGCCTTGGGGATGCTGCAACCCAGATCCCCACGGCTGGGGGACCATCATGTCCCCCTCCTGTGATAGTGGGGACGTGAGCCATGGCCGGTCTCAGCTTCCCATCCTCCCCCCACCCGCTTATTTAGGGCCACCCACAAAAATTGGGCGCTGCGGGGAAGGTGGGGATGGCTTAACCGCTGCTCGCAGCCAGGGAATCACGCACGGCTGGGGCTGGGATGGGATGGGATGGGATGGGATGCCGGGGTGCCCCAGCCGTGGCACGGCGCGGTTTGGGGGTGCCGGTACCTGCGGAGGCGGCGCAGGCGGGAGCTCTCGTCCCGCAGGTAGGAGCGGAGCCGGCGGAGCAGGCGGCGCTCGGCGCCCAGCGCTCCCCGCACGCTCAGCATGGCAGAGAACGTCTCGGCCGGGACGGGGGGCGGCAGCAGCGCCAGCAGCGCCCACAGCCCCCCCAGTGCCCCCAGCGCCCCGAGAGTCCCCAGCGCTCCCCGTGTCCCGAGCGCTCGCAGGGCTCCAGGTACCCGCAGAGCCTCCAGTCCCGGCAGCGCCTCCCGCACCGTCCGTGCTCCCAGGATCCCCAGTACCTCCAGCAGCGGCCCCAGCACCCAGAGTATCCCCAGTGCCCCCCGTACCCTCAGCAGGAGCCCCAGCAGCACAGTGCCCCAGCCCTCCCGGTCCCAGCCGTGCCCCAGCCGCAGCGCCCGCATCCGGCCGCAGCCGCCGGGAGCAGCCGGGGGAAAAGGGGCGGAGAGGCCCCGCCTTTGGGGGGAAAAGGGGTGGGGGTGCCCCGGATCCGCCACGCTGGCTGGGGAGGGCGGTGTGGGGCTGCTCCCCGTCCTGCTCGTCCCTGGCCCCGTTCCAATCTGCGCCTCTGTCCCCATCCCGCTTGTCCCCCTCTTGTCTGTCCCCGTCCTGCCCCAGACTCATCCAGCCTGTCCCTGCCCCTTTCCTTATCCTGTCCTGGCCCCATCCTGCCCGTCCCCATTCCATTTTGACCCCATCCTGCCCGTCCCTGTCCACATCCTGCCCGTGCCCGTCTCGATTTGCTCTTCTGCCCATCCCGCCTGTCCCTACCCTGCCCTGCACTCATCCTGCCTGCCCCATCCCGCCTCTCCATACACAAAACACAGCACCAGGATGGAGGGGGCGGTGCCACGCTTGAGCCGATCGCATCTTTCTGGGGCAGGGTCAGCTCCGTTGGGATCTCCCCTGTGCTGACTGGATTTCATGTGTTTTGGGAGAATTTTATTTTACATCAGCACGGGAATGTGAGGTCAGGGTCACTGTCGGGATGCTACAACCTGTTCCCTATGGAGCAGAATGAAACACCCCGCAACAGTCCCCTTCCCAATAAATTAGAGTTCTTTTTCCCAGGACAGGGAGAAACTCAGTCTAAAGCAGGCAAATGAAGAAAACAGGATAAAAAATGGTAAAAACTGGGAATTCTCTGCCACCTGCAGGAACACAGGAACTGGAGCATTTTTAACAGAACCGGGATTTTTGGGTACTTTTTCCTCGTAGAATCAGCTGCCCTTGCTGCCACCTTCTGCTTTTCAGCTGCCACCAGTTGAAAAATGCTGATTTTTGGAGAAGCAGCAGCAGCGTTTCCTATGCTGTGCCGGCATCCCCCTTGGCCAAGCCAGCACATCCTCCACCGCCGGTGCCCGACAGCATCTGACGGGTGATTAAAAAGCCGTAATTAAATAAAAGGTACACGATGCCGAGCCTCTGAAACATCCTGGTGAGGTCTCGGCACTGCCGCGCTCACTGGACCCGGCTGCCACGGGTCTGTTTTAGTCAGCCTTGAGATCCTGATCGCCAGAGAGGTCCAGGGTGAAGAGGCAGAAGGCGATCTCCTCGCAGGCGCTGCTGGCGCCGCACTCGAACAAGCAGCCGAAGAGGCCGGGGCAGGCGGCCAGGTCGGAGTAGCCGGCCGGGCCCGCACGCAGCAGCCAGGGCTGCCGCCAGCCCGCCCCGTCCAGCGGAGAGGGGTTCACGTAGAGGCCGAGGTCGCGCCGGCCGCGCCGGTCGGTGGGGTGCGAGTAGAGCAGCCAGGTGCGCGCCCCGGCGGCGGAGAAGCTGAGCACGCTGCCCTGGCAGCCCCGCGGGGGCTCGCCCAGCGCCGGGCACGGCGCGGGCCGCTGGAAGTGCAGCCCCTGGTCGGTGCTGAGCGCCACGGCGCGGCAGCCCCGCGGTGCCCGGGCGCTGCAGTAGAGCAGCGGGCGCTGCTCGCCCGCGATCTCGGCCACCTGGCACTCGCCCGTGCGCGGCCCGGCCAGCAGCGCGCCCTTGCGCCAGCGGCGCCCGCCGTCGTCGCTGTAGAAGACGAGGGAGTGCTGCCGGGTGCAGCAGGGCAGCCGCAGGGCCCCGTGCACGTAGTAGGCGTAGGCCGGCACCACCAGGCGCCCCGAGCCCAGCTGCACGCCGTGGCCCGGCCCCACGGCGAAGGTGGCCCAGCGGTCCAGGTCGGCGCCGATGGCCTCGCCCGTCACGTCGCGCAGCGCGCTCCAGCCGCGGCCGCCGTCGGCGCTGGAGGCGAAGCAGAGCCGCGCCGCGCTGCACCCGCGCCAGATCTGGCAGCGCTCCGTCTTGCCCTGCTCCACGCAGATGCAGAAGAGGAACACGGTGCCGCTCCGGGCGTCGTACAGAGGACAGGGGTTCATGGTGCGGTGGCGGGGCAGCGCCAGCGCCGACAGCTCCTCCACGGGACCCCACTGCCGGCCAGGAGGAAAACGGGGCTGAGCCACGGGCTCGCTGCGCCCTGCAGCGCCCGGCTCCGGTCCCTACGGCGTTTTACCTTGACCGAGCAGCCGTGCCGGCGGCCCCGCCGCAGCACCAGGTACTTGGCATCCTCGTCCCGGGGCGAGGAGCGCTTCTCGGCAAAGGCCAGGAAGGAATCATCCGGGGGCACGTAGAGCAGAGCCGGGATGCGGTAGGTGACCCCAGCTGCCTGTCGGAACAGCGTCTCCGGAGGGAAAATGTGCGGGGATCCTGGTGGTGGTGGCAGTGCTGGGGGGCTCTCCCCGCCATCCCCCTGCTGCTGGAAGGGTGGGAAAGTCAGATGAAAGGGTTAAATCCCGGCAAAAGGAGGGGGTGGCCTGTACGGAGGGGGATAGGGATGAAGGCTCACCTTGAGGCAGGTGGTGGCCTGGGACATGGTGGCCCCCTGAGGTTCCCCCTGGGACCTGAGCAGGCAGGGAGAGTGGGGTGAGAGCAGAGCCCCTCGGTGGGGTCACACCGCCCTCCTGCCTGTCTGTGCTGCCCCCCTGAACTGCCCAGACCCTGCTTCACCCACGGTGCCACCTCCAGGCCGTTCCCAAGGGCTGTGCACCACCTGCGCCGCACCAGGCTCCCCGCTGCTCAGGCTCCCCGTGTCCCGCAGTCCCTGTGCCCATGCACCCCTCCATTCCCCGTTCCCCACGCACCCCTCCCACCCGGATCCCACCCTGCACCCTCCTGTTCCGCGCTCGCCCACAACACAACCCCCCGACACTCCAGCACCGACTCCCGGCACCCCGCATGCACCAAACCCCCGGAGAACCCCCTGTCCCAGTCCCTCTGCACCTCGCAAGCACCGACCCCCATCCCCTCCGTGCCGCGACCCCCGCACTCCCCCATCCCCACATTTCCGCATCCCCACATTTCCGCATCTCCGCATCCCGCGCACGGCGCTCCTCCCTCGGCCGCCCCGCTCCGCCTCTTCCTGCAGCTCCAGGGCCGGGTCAGGCGCTCGGCCGGCGAGGAAGCGGGCGGGGAAACAGCTGGCGGCGAGCCAGAGCCGGAGCAGAGCCGGAGGGCGGCAGGGACGATACCTGTGCAGGTGTGAGCGGGGATGGACGGGCTGCTCCGCCGGCGCTCCCACGGGAGAGCTGGGATGGTGGAATACCAGGAGGAGACTGACTGCTGGAGCGCTGCCGAGAAGTGCCCAACGGGCAGGAGGGGAGCCAAGAGAAGGATAGAGGCAGGACCCTGCTTGGGATGCCAGGAGAATCCCTTCCTGTGCTCCTGTGGAACAGATGTGGAGAGGAAGGGCTGGAAAATCATGAAGGTCCATCTGGGCGCTCCCTGAGGTGAGGCAGCCAAGCCCAACCAGCTCTACAAGATAAGAAAAGGAGTCATCTTCATCATCCTGTGGCACCCGGGGATGAGGTTGAGGTGACAAGGCTGTGGTGGTGCCACGGGAATGCCAGGACTCTTCCAGCCGTGAGGATTTTGTGAACTGGGATTTCCTCCCCAGGCGTGAAACACCCCAGAGATGCTCCAAGACACGTTTGATGTCTGTTCTTCCCTTTTATTGAAAAAACAACCCCAAAAATCTCTCTTTTAAAAAATGCCCGTTTATAGAAGGGACACATGGAACAGGAGATGCCACAAGGGAACCGCGGGACAGACGGACACAGCTTGGAAAATCTTTGACACTTTCTGGAAGCTTCCCGGCTGAGCACACAGAAGTAACATATTTGGTTCTCCCCACCACCAACACGTTTTTTTTTAATATAAAAACAATCCACTAGCCCCAGTTAGATAAATACAAAAATAAAGCAAAGTTGTTTGGGAGGGGATGGTTGTTTCACAGCAGGGTTTTGTCCTGAACTCCTAACAGAAAACAGAAAGGTGGGGTTGGTAAAAGCCCCTGGACACAAAGCTCTGCAGGTGAAGCAGAGGATGCTGGGGCAGCATTGGTGATGTTTCCCCTCCTGAGGGTGCCCAGAATCTATTCCTGGGGTCCACCTGAGAGCCTGGAAGGCAGGCACACAGACCAAGCTTAGCCATGAGCTTCCACAAATCTCGGGTCCAGCATTAAAATTCCTGCTTATCCAAAACGCAGTAGGACTTCAGGACAAAAACAGAGGCCATGATTTGCTTTCTTAGCCATGTGACTTTATTGGTGTTACTTTAGCAGGTTCCCGGGAGGCGGGCGGGCTCTGAAATCACTTTGTTTTCCTCTCCAGGGCCAGGCTGTCGTGCAGCTTGGACACCTCTGGCTCGTAGGCCTCCATGACTAACGTGCCGTTGTTATCGAAGAACTTGGCGATGGATTTGGTGAACTCGGCTTCCCTCTGCTGTTTGGTTTTCCCGCTGATGAACGTCAGCTTCAGGGTGTACTTGTCATCAAACCTGTGGGAGGGGAGACACGCCTCAGAGCAGGACCCCAGGGGGACAGAAACCCCTCCTGCTCAAGGGGAAACCCTCCCGGACTGCAGGGCCCCATTAACACAGGTAAAGGCTTTTACACCCTGCATTAAAGAGCAGTGAAACAGGACACTGGTGGCACAGCTGCTCCCATTCCCAGAGCAGGACATGGATTTCGATGGAGCAGAATGGGCTGGCAGGTTTCAAAGGAAAGGCAGTACTTGGGGGGATCTCTGGCAGGGATCAAGGGAGGGGTGGTGAGGTGAGCAGTACCGTTTGAGGCTGGAGGAGAGCTGCCAGACATCATCGGGATCCATCCCTGCAGGGTCCTTCCTGTGGGCCACCAGGAAAATACTCTTCTCTTTGTACGAGGTATAAATGGTCAGGATTCCCATCATCACAAAATACGTGCAGAGAACGTTAAGGAAAGGAAGAAGGCGCAAGCAGAAGCAGAAATCAGGCAGAGAAGTCCTAAGCACAGACCAAGCAATTCCTCTTTCCCATTTTTGGTGTTAAGTAATTTCAAGGGCTGCAAGACAAATCACCCATTTGTTCTGAAAGCCACCCAGAACAGCCTGGAACAGCGAAATTCCTTAGGATCACAGAATTGTTTAGGTTGGAAAACGTTTCTGAGCCCACTGAGTCCAACCAATCCTCCAGACCATCCCTCCTGTCAAGGCCACCTAATCCTTTGCATTGCTGAGCCTCGGAGTGAGCTCGGCCCATGGACCCAGCCTGCCCAGATCCCTCTGCAGAGAGCTGCCAGCAGGAATTTCCTCTTTCCCCTCTCAGTGTCTGACCTGTGGTTTTAGGGAAAAGCAAACATGTCTGTAACCAGACTGTGGATAGAATTTAAAAAAAAGGATCTGCCTCAAGCCATCCCAATTTAGGGGCATTAGCCCCAGACAGGCAGGAATTTTCCCATCACATGAAAACTGTCTGACTGTCAGCTGAGCCCCACACGACAGGATGAGTTAATTCCCACAGGCCTGGACACGGGAATACCCGGAAGGGTTTTGTTCATGTGGAAAATCAAACCCTTTCGATGTAACCAAGGTGTGTAAAGGATATGAGATAACACAAAAGGCAAGAACCGGTTTGGATTCAGGAAAAGGGTGCAGGTAATCCCAAATCAAAGCCACAATGGCAAAGAGACAAGAGATTGTGCAGATGATGAGGCGGCCGTCGATCAAACGGAAATTCTCCACGTATTTGTACTTCTCCAGGAGCACCTGTGGGAGAAACAGGCAGCCCAGTCTGTTGGGAGCTCCTCAGGAGTTCCACACACTGTTTCTGGGAAGGGTTTGAAGGGAACAATCCCAGTGGTGAACAGCAGAAGGTTTATGGGGAATTCATTCTGCATCTGGCACCCTGGCAATTGATCCCTGTCAGCACAAACACGTGGGAATCACAAGAGATGCCACAGACCCAGCATGGACACGGGACAACCAACCCCCAAAGGCAGGAAAGAAATCAGAGCTTCCCAAGAGGGACAACTCAGCAGAGAGAACCTACCTTTTTGGCGGAGTCATCCAAGGAATTTTTCACAGCTGAACCATCCCACTTGTCAATTTTTACTGGCTTGTCGTCAATCTTCCACTGCAATGGAAACAGCGTGGAGTGAGGGGAATTTCATCCCAAGGCGTTTGCTCCTGCTGGGAGCACCAGGACAGGAGGCAAACCTGGAAGCAGCTGCCTGTTTGGGAAAACCTGGCTGGGCAGAGGCAATCTGAGCTACACGCGGGCTCTTGGAGGATGGAGGGAAATGTCAACAACTCTCTTTGTACAAGGGGAGAATTAAAAGGCACCAACAAGACATTTCAGTTAAAACCATTCTCTGAAACAAAAGCAAAGGACTCTGCCACTCTTCCACAGTAAAATCTTCTGCAGGGATGGGGCCCTCCCCATTACCAATTCCCATACACAGCTTTTCCAAGAAGTCCACCTTCCCCTGAACTACATTTCACTTATGTTATTTCACTTTATTTTCCTGCTCCAGAAGCTCCCAAGCTGGATTGATCAACTTCCAGTCCAAAGAGCTCCTTTCCCTCCTCTGGAAGGAACAAAACCACTTTAAAATATGATGTAAAACTCGATCTGCTTCCCCTGCAGCCACTCAGGGAAAAGCCCAGTTATCCCCAGGCCTGGCACGTGGGAATTGTGAGGCACACAGTGAATGTCACTGCGTGCCCACGAGGTTTATGAGGCACAAAAGCAACGGCCAGAAGGACCTAAAAATCACGGAGAACTGGGACAGAGCTCTCACATCAGTGCATGGTACCAACTATTTTAAGTGGCTGCTTTTTGAAGCATTTTCTTCCAGGGTTAATCAGCACACATGTTAACTGCAAGCCAAAGCTTTTGCTGTAATAGGGTCGAATTCTTTCCACTATTTATTTTTCCTTACACAAGCGTCTACAGCACTTGGAAAGGGGTGACCAGGGCTGAAGGGAGGATGCTCAGGGATGGGGATGCTCAGGGTTGAGGGGGGATGCTCAGGGATGAGGGGGATGCTCAGGG
>PYHW01009146.1:158271-169743 GCA_013186435.1 Turdus rufiventris | reverse complement strand
CCGCTCGCGGTACCTTGTCCAGGAGCCCGTTCCGGCCGCTCTTGGCCGCCATCTTCTCGCCGCCTCCGCCCCCGCCCCGCCCGCGACACCCGGCGGCTGCTGATTGGCTGGGCGAGAGGACGTCCGGCCCCTGGCGCCGCGCGGCACGCTGGGAAATGTAGTCCGTGCCGCGCGGGGCGGCGCTCGCATCATGGAGTCGTGGCGTTTGGGTGACACCCATCCAGTCCCACCCCCTGCCATGGAAAGGGGAACCTTCCGCTGGATCAGGTTGCTCCAAGCCCCCGTCGACCCCAAAAGGGATGTCCCCATACCCGCAGGGATTTAAAGCCGTGTGTGGATGTGGCACTTGGGGACATGGGTTAGTGGTGGCCTTGCAGTGCTGGGGTATTCGAAGACTTTGGAGGCCTTTTCACCCGTCTTTGCTCAAGCCTGTTACTAATGAACCTCTTTGTACCTTTGTTCCTCTTGGTGGGAATCGGGCCTGGCTTGCTGCCCTGTGCCAAGGGGTTCCCGGAGCAAACCGCGCATTGTCCTCGGTGTTTGTGAGAGCAGAGGCGGCGGCAGCAGAGCAGCCACAAGTCCTTGGGCAGCTCTGGCAGCGTTCCCGGTCACTGGAGGTGCCAGCGGAGCTGGAAGTGGAGAAAGGATGGCCTGAGCATGTCCTGCTGCAGATGCCAGGGATCCAGGCAGGATGGGCGAGCAGCACCCACCTCTCCTGCCCAGTGGAAAAAGCGCGGCTGTGTTCCAGTGGAGAGGGCTCAGCTCTGCCAGGGTGCCACAAGGACACTGCTGGGCTCCCCGGGATCTACAGCTGGACAAACCCCAGCCCAAACCCAGCTGCTGGGAGAGCAGACTCAGATTAAAATGGGTTTGTCCTGAGAGGAAATGCAACCTGGGTCTCTGAGCTTTTCAAACCAAATGATTTTGTGATTCTACAATTACTCCACAACCTCGTTCAGACGGAGCCACCTGTCTGGGCCAAGCAGCAGTAGGATCCTGCTTGTTTCCAAGCACAGCAAGAAGCAGGGAGTTTCACTGTCAGAATCTGGTTTTATTCTGTTTGAACCTCGGCCTTTGCCCTGCAGTTCAAGTCCCGGTTGCTGTTAAAAGAAACACTGTTATTTGTACACATTTGTTGGCATATTTCTGGTTTGTGACAATTGTTTCACAAGCAGGATTTACTCTGTTTCAAACAACAGAAGCCACAACATGACAGATGCCTGCATGTCATTCCACTCACACATTTCACACATGCAAGTCCGCGGTCCTTTGGTGCCTTCCATCGCTTTGTGACACATTCAGGTGAAGCCACAGGGGCTCAGCGGAGAGCACAACGACCGTGAGAGGCTGCAGCCAGCCGGTGCTCTGCTGGCGAGCGGAGAACACGAAAGCACGACGATTTAAAGCGTTACTGGAGAAAAGTGTAGCGACATCGATTGGTTTAGAACAGTTCCGCAGCGAACCCGAGGAAAGCAGGCGCACTCCCCGCCCGTGACCAGCTGAAGCTTTCCCGTTTGCATAGTGAGGAGCTAACTCCAGAGCGGACGGTGCCAGGAGCGTGTGGCACTGGGGATCATCCCAGCTCCGTGCTGCACTTCCACCCTGGCACATCCCGGGGCTCCACCGTGGGCAGTTTGTGTCTCATGTCCCCCACCACACGAGAGGGCCCAGGCTCTCCGAAACGCTTCCCCTCGTGTGTGGGACGAGCTCTTTGCCAACCTTCTGCTGGACAGGGCTGTCGGAGGGCCCGGGTAGAGCCCTGCCCTCGGAGCATTGCTAAAGGCTTGTTTTCTAAAGTCAGTGAGAGTCTTTAAGGCTTCGATCTCTCCCTTTGCTTTCACTGAGAAAATACAAAGAAGCGCTTGTTCAAGCTACACTTCATGACTACTGTGCACTGCATGTACAATAGCATTGGAAGAGAAATACTGACAATATAGAACAACGTCATACAATCACCTGGCATGATCCCTTTTGGCACTTTTCCTTCATTTATCTCATCTCGCTGACTCCAAACACGGACCCTTCTGTGCGGCTTTTCCCAGGCAGAGAGCTCCAGAGGGTCAGAAAACAACTTTCTGGGAGTCGGTGGCATCTTTGGCAGACACAGTCCTTCTGTCACAGAGCCAACCCCAGCCCCTCCGGATTAGACAGCTTTGCGTTTTGGGAGGACGCTCCCACGCCCGCTGTCCCACAGCCAGCAAGGAATGCCATCATCCCGGAGGGAAGGCAGCTGAGGCTTACAAAGGACTTTCACAGAAGTGTGAATAAATACTGGGTTCAATCTTGTGCTGCATCCACTGTTCAGCAGGAGGTATTTTCCTTCTCAGCTGGCACGATTTCTGGCAAAGGTGGTGTCATTCCTGACCTTTACAGGGGAGAGGCTGGGTATTCCTGCTCTTTTGAGTGTAATTATTTACAATTTCTGTTGTTTTTTTGCAAGCTTACACAAACGTTGAGTGTTAAATTAATAAAACATTCATCCTGGCTCTGCATGGCCACAACCCTTCCCTGACGTGACTGTGATTCCACATCCAAAGGTCTCCTGGAATGCAGATGCCATGGCCTATGCGTGATGCTTGGGGCATTGGGATCTCTGTTCTGGGGGCAGCCGGGAGCACGAGGGGTCCCAGGAAGCTCTTCTGGCTGGGGACAAGCTCCAGCCCAGCACTGCCTCCTACACTTCTGCCCAACTTGGATTTGGGATCAGGAAATTAACGCACAACCCCCTAAATATTTATAAAATCTTTTCAAAAGAAGGTATTTAAGACACTGGCCTAGTGCATTGGGCTGTGAAATCTATTTTAAGAGGGCAAAGAAAAGATACATTCAGTGTGTAAATCTATTTTTTGTGGTGTAAGCAGCCCAGGCCCAGCTGAACCTCCACAAACACCATGAGAAAAAAGGAAACTGTTTAGGGAAGTCTGTTTGGGGCTCCAGGGATGAGCTGCAGAAAAGGGGGCCTGTAAAAATAATTCTAAATCTAAATGCACCTGGGAAGTGCATGCTGTAGCTCAAAATGTTGGGAAAACCAGCAGGGATTCCGAGTTAAAGCTGTGGCTTTTCCTCCTCAGCTCCGAGGGCAGATCCAGGCCATCACTACTTCTCGCTGTGCTGTTCTTCTAGGTCCAGTCAAGGCTCCAAGTCCTTAATTTCCTTTCAATTCACAGCTGGAGAGAGGAGCAGGTTTTGGTTTGGGTCAAAAGCTTCAAGCCTGCTTCAAGCAGCACCTGCAGGAGAGGGCCAGGAGTGCTGGGAAGGCACAGCAGGCCAGGTCCCACCAGCCCCAGGTACAACTTCAACCATCCAGTAGTTTGTGTGGCAAGGAGATACAGAGATATATATTATGGAATCATTGCTATAAGATTTCTCAAAACAAAAGTGTCGATCTGTTGAAATATAGTATTTAAAATATATAAATTTTACCCAATAAAATATAAGATTTCTTTTTTTTTTTTTTTTTTTAAATCCAGTTCAATTAGGGAAAAAGAAACTGCCAAGGTCCTTGCAGTGAAAAAGAAAACCAGTTCCTGTTTTCTTTTTGACTGTTTAAGATGGAGGGAGAAAATTCAACCGTTTTTAGATAGAGGAAATTGGGCAATGCAGTTGTCTTAGATCAGATCTGTCAATATGCACTGGCTGCCCTCCCTTCACAGGATCCATAGGGATCCATGCCCTGTGCTCATCCCAAAAACACCCTTGCCACCTGGCACACAGGGGGCAGGGCTGGTCATGTCCCAAACCCTGCTCAGACAAAGGTCCCCATGGCCTGGAGGGTTCCCGTGAATGCTCTGCAAGGCAGCTGCCAAGGACTGGGTTGGAAGGGTCCTCTCTGAGCTCTGTTACTGGAAATAATCCATGAAATTAATCCATGGAGGAGGGTTAGAAACACTCAGAGGGTGGCCTGCCCCATGTGGGCAGAGAACACACGCTCCACCAAGCCCAGGCTCTGAGCCAGCTCTGCTCCAGGCCCAGCTTCATGCCCGCAAGTTTTTAGTGCATCGCTCACCTGAGCTTTCTTAGTGGTTTGAAGCTGAAGCCAGGAGGCTGGAGCAGGGGCAGGGCAGCCCTTGGGACACCTGGGCTCCTGTCCCATCGGCTGCCTGGCCACATCTCTCAGGATGCTCCTCTGGGACATGAAGGACAGGCCTCAGGTGTGCTGAGAGCTCTCACCTGAGCAAGGGACGTGGCAGCTGGCAGGATGTCCTTCCAGAAACTCCCTGGCCAGCGTTTCCCTTTCTTCATTACTACAGGAAAGAACAGAAAACCCTTTGGGTTTGGAAAAGACATGGACTGGGAGAAAAGCTCCCTGGGTCCCAGTGCTCAGCGAGTGGCTCCACCTGAGCTCTCTCCCCTGTCACAAACATGAAATTACAAATCCCTATCAAGTAAAATCCTTATTTTAGGTCCTTCTTTTGGCTTTCTGCTTCAAGAAAGCGATGAATGATCTGCACTGCTGCTGCAGACAGTGAAATACATTCACTGGAAGTACTGTGGGGAGGCTCTGTTTAGGACTCCCCAGGAGAAATATGGAGCGTGGGCAAGAGGCTGACCCCACAACCAGATGCAGCCTGAGGGAGAAAACGGGGCAGGCAGAGAGAAGACTCTCAGACAATTCCCATGAGCAGAGCTTTCTCCTGGCAAGGGATGGTCCTCATAGCCCACGCTCACAACCCTCCTAGCTGGGGATCCCAGGTGTGCCCGAGTGCGTGTGGAGGCCTTGCAGTGTATTCACAGGGATGACAGACAATTCCTTCGGACCAATGGACCACTGGGTTTTTTCTCATTCTCTTTCTTTTCTTTTTTTTTTTAAATCTGAAAGGACGCTGGCTTCTCTCTGAACTGGACCTAGAAATGTCTTACCACCGAAATGAAAAAACAATTGTGTGGGTGGAAGTAGGGCAAAAAATAGTTTTCCTATAAGATAATCTGATAAACCTCATGGTCCTCTAGAAAGGCAACATCGTCCAGCAGTGCTACTTGGCACCCAGAGTGCTCTTGGACCGCAGCAGATACCGATCCACGCGGACTTTCCGCCTATCCACTGTCCTGTTCTCGCTGTCGAAAATCCGCTGCAGGTGCAGGGCCAACCTCCTGTCCTCCTCCTCTTGCTGGAGCTTCTGCTCCACGTCCCGAACCTCCGGAGGCAGCCCCACCTCCCCTGCCACGTGCCTCAGTCTTTTGACGGAGCCGTTGTGCTCCAAGTGCTTTGTTTTGCAGCGTCTCTTGCGGCCCCGCCGCAGCAGCGGTGGCTGCTCCCCGATGATGTTCTCCACGGAGCTGCAGGTGCTGTTCTGCACGTTGATCAGCTCACTGTTGTTCAGGTATTTCAGCTGCTTCTTCCCCGATGCCTTGATGGGGACTCCAAGCGTGCTGTTGTCAGGCAGCGATGCGCTCACGCCCATGAGTCTCCTGTTCAGCACTTTGGGGCCTAGACTAAGACAGGATTTGTCCATGAACGTGTTCACTTTTAGGTCAGGGACTTCAGCCACTCGTGTGCTTAGGGAGGTTACATTTGATCTCACGTCTGGTTCAGCAGCAGTGTCATCGGTGGTTAAGGCCTGTGAACCTCTGCTCTTCTCACTGCCTCTTCCCAGCTTCACTTCGCTGACGGAAGGGAGGAAATCCAGCTCAGGGCGAGGCTCTCCTGCTGTGTCAGGTGGGAGGTGATCATCCTGCACTTGTGGCTGCTCTTTAGTGCAACTGCTGGAGTTGGTGATGTCAGGAAACACAATGTCTTCCCCAGGCTCCGAAGCCAAGGACGTAAGGGTTGCTTTGGAGAGAGTCTTTTTGATCTGACGCTCCTGAAATATCTGCTCCCATTTTTTCAGTATTCTAGGACTGGCCTCATAGGTTGTTGGCTTCTGCAGGCTGCGGTTCAGGTTTCTCGGGGTGGATTTGATGATGAGGGGGCTCAGGACTCTGCCGTCGGGGAGCCTCTTTGGGGGCGTGCACGGGGAGCAGACGATAGGCTTGAAGTGGTTGAGCTCCTCGGAGATGCTGTCGTTGCTCTCGGGGCTGATGGATCGCTCGGGCCTGTGCAGGGCCGACAGCGAGGACACGGCGTTGAGCAGCAGGCGCTTCTCGGCCGTCAGGTCCGGGGCGGACAGGCAGCGGTGGTTCTGCGAGGACGACAGCACCCCGAGCAGCGGCGTGGACGTGCCCGTCACGGGCAGCACCTGCAAGGCAAGGAGCACAGCTGGGATGGGCACGTGGCAGGAGAGCGGCAGAACGGACGGCTGCCGTGCACAGCTGTCCCTGACAGCCCCTGCTGCTCACAGCACCTTCCACGGCTGCTGTGGGACATCAGCAGAGGCTCTGCAGTCCTGCACAACCTGACCGACAAATTTATTTTTGCCACAAGTAACAATCACTGCAATGGCAAAATCGCACAATCCCAGAGTGGTCTGGGTGAGGAGTGACTTTAAAGACCATCTCATTCCACCCTCTTCCGTGGGCAGGGACACCTTCCACTAGACCAGATTCCTACAAGCCCTGTCCCACCTGGCCTTGAAATGTGTTTTCTCTTTACCTGTGTAAATCTGCCCATTTAGTGGCGTTACATTGATGGATGGACTAGATAACCTTAAAGGTCTCTTCCAACCTGGATGATTCTGTGATTAAGAGCAACATTTCTTGTCATCCCCAAGACAGTCCCTGAATGCTGCTACACTTGGGCACAATCCCAGCACAAGTAAATCAAAGAGGAAACAACACACACAACTGCAAATGGTCTTAAGCTTAGCAATGAGATGAAATATTTTTATCCAGCAGCTAGTGTGTACAATAGCAGCCATTCCCTGCTTAGTCTGAAAGAAGATTTTTTCTACTCACTTATTTTGAGGTCAAAATAAGTTTTTGGAATACCCTGTACTGAAACTTTGATTGGTCACGTCCATAAGGCATCCTCTTAAAAAAGAACAAAGTCCTTGGAGGGAAGGTAACTTATGGATCTTTGCTCTGGGCTCAGTGAAGCTCCTATCAGCTCAGATGGCAGATGGCACAGGTTTCTGTTCCTCATGGGATCCCTGGATCTGAACCCTGTCAGGAAAACAGTGGGGTTTTTTCTGTTTGAACAGCTTTGGAGAGAAAGGGAAAGGGAAAGAATATTATTTTCCTAAACTTCCAGAAGATTTTTCTTTACCTGTCTGGGGATTTAGCCTTGAAAAGAAAATGAATCACAAAACAAAAGCCTGATGAGAACCCTTTCAACTTCCAATTAGCCTCCAATGCTACACAAGAACCCTGACACCTGTCTGCTTTGCTGTTGAGTAATTCCTAACCCAGCAGGTTTTATTGGGAGCTGCAAGGAAGCGATTGGCCCCACAGCGATAACAGAGTGCCACAAAGCCCATATTTTATATCTCCAGATTACTGGTGCTGTAACCTCAGATAAGAACATTTACATACAGGAACCCGTTTCCACATGCTGCCTGTACCTTTGTTTTGGTGGCTGGGGCTGATCTCTGCCTGCTCTTGGATCTCTCCTGAATGGTGTCATTGCAGCTCCGACTCCTCTCCACCTTGGAGGTCAAATTCCTGAAAAGCAGAGCGGTGAGAACAGGAGACTGTTTGTGACCTTAGGAACAAGCAGCTCAACAGCCCTGGCAGTTGCTTCTGTGGGAGAGGCATCAGCCTTGGCAGCAGCTGGTTGGCAGAGATCCCTCCCGTGCCCTCGGGGAAAAGGGATCCAGGAATCCTGGATTTGTGGCAGAGCTCACAGGCTCCACGCTGAACACGTGGAGACCTCTGCCCACGGCTCACAATGAACTGAGGTCAGTGCTGAGAAGGAGCTGGGCAAACCCCTTTGCTTCTCCTGTGGAAACACACCTGGATATTGAGCTGCTTCCACAGCATCAAGCAGCAGCTTTCCTGGGAAAAAGCTGTCTGGGGCTGATGCTATCCTTCCTATCTGTGCTGGAGAAGGAGCCAGCACTCTTGAGTTCATCCTACAGAATTCTGACTTCTGACTAATAGTTTAAATCTACAGGCAATGATTTTCCTCCTTCATGGGATGAACATTAACTTCCAGGTAGGAAGTAATCAGACAGATACCATGTTCTACCAACGAGTCTGCTCTAAAATTCCATCCAAAAATCATTTATTTTAGAATGGAACCACCATTTGAATTAGAGCATCGCAGCTCTGAAGAACATCTTTAAAGGGCATTAAACAAAGTCTCAGCATCTTACCCTGAAAGGAAAGCAAAGGAGTAGGCACTGGTCTTGGAAACAAAAGCTGACCGATGTGTTTGCTTGCCCTGGAATGGTTCTTCATTCTCAGAATCCGAGAGACGTTCAGGAAACTGAAGTCAATCAAGGAAGAGTTAGCTGACATGTACAACAAAAAGAATAACTTGGAAAATAAAGCTCTTTCTTGCAGAAGTGTTAAAGATCCCCAAATCCCCCATTTCTGATTATACTGAGAGGACATAAGGCATGAATACAATAGTACAAATAAATTAATAGTACAATAAATAGTACAAATATAAGCACATAGCTCCTATATATAGCTGTCAGTCATCAAAGAAAGGTAATTTATTGATCAAGAAAATGTGGGGAAATTCTACAATGCAGGTTGCTACAGGATGTTGGTTACTCAGCCCCCATGGGACAGCCTATCACATGGAAATTTTAAGAGCATTTCCTGCAGAGCCTCCCAAATGAAATGGGAAATAGGCAGAAGTCAGCACGAAGAATGTGTTGAACTTCAGTTGTACTGCAGAGGATTCACAGAGAAATGTTCATGGAAATGCACACAAGGCTCAAGACCAAGGAGATCCCCAAAGCTGAGGGGATCTGCTGTGTTAGGAAGAGTCACATAGGGGAGGACAAAAAGGGGGACAGACACCTCTAGAAGAACATCTGCAATCCTAACAGACCTTGGAATACAGTTCTCATTAACAAGGATCTTTATAGCCAGCTCATATCCTTCATGAACTATTAAAACTCAATCAAGGAATCCTGGAAAGCCAAAGAATGAGAATTTTGGTATGTGGGCAGGAAGGAGAAGCATGAGCTTACTTACACATTCTTGGTTCCCTTTCAGCACTACAGATTCATCTTTTTTCTGCTGTTCTTCCATTTTTCTTTTCCCTATGTCCATGTCATCTAGAATGAACTTGTGAATCAGATCCTCAGATGTCTTTTCTTCTTGTAGCTTCTCTTCTCTCAGCTGGAAATAATGACAAAAGAGGTAGAGTGTCATAATTTTAAGTCCTACACTTACAGATTGGCAAGACCAAGAGTTTGGTCACATCATTTGATTTGCTTCCTTCATTTCTCTACTCCAGGGTAGAGCCACTCCCTCTCTCTCACAATAATGTGAGACTGGTTTGCCTCTATACCACATTCGTGTTTTATACACAAATATCATGGATTTTATCTTCTTTGCAAAACAACAAAGGCACCATGAGGCCCAGGGCTGGACAAAGCCTTCTCTGCCACTGTATTTTCTAAAATAGATGGACAAAAGCTTTTCTCTACTTGTAGGTAGAGAAAATAAAAATGTTCAAAACTAGTTTCAAGCAAGCTGTGATATTTCAGTTCTAGCCTTCCAAAGACCTGACATGCAGCACACACAATTTGGCAGCCACATAAGCAGCAGCATCTAAAATAAAAGGTGAGATGCAGCAATTCCCACATTGAAAGCTACAGGAGAGATGAAATCCCTTTGTTTCACCGCTGTGTTGGGATGGAGAGGATCCAGAGCCCACCCTGCCCCTGAGAGCTGACTCCAGGCTCAAAGCTTGAGCTCAGTTTCAAACTCAAAAAGGCACTCCTCATTCTGCCAAAAATATTTAGTGTTTTTCTTCCCTGCTGGAGGAGGGGAGAACCCCAGAAGTATGGACATAAGGATGACAAAGAAAAGGGTTTAGGAAAACCATATTGTGATTTTCAAATTGGGAAGGGCCCAAATCCTACTGAATCCAAGCCCCCAGAGATAAGGAAGAGAGAAATGAGGAAGAAAACATGGAGGACAACAATGAGGAAACAAGGAAGAAACCAGGAAAAACTCCACTGTTTAGCTGATAGTGGGTGTTCAGCAAATATTTTCGAAGACTGGTTTGACTCCTTGCTTAGAGGTGTTCCAAGATGTATCTTTAAATTCCTCATCTATTAATAATCTCAAGAATAACTACAACAGTGTCTGACTAACATAGATTGTGACCACATGACGCAGACATGATGAATAGTCTGCTCTAAGTCAACAGTATTGCTGCCTTTTCTGAAGCATCTGAAAAACAAATTCACATCAAGATTTATCATAAAGTGTTTTTTGCGGTTTTTTTCTGGCTGAAATACTACCCAGCACTCATGTCCCTCCTGAATTTCTCACGTGGAAGAAAGTTTATACGGAAAAATTCACTTTTCTGGCTAAATTATAAAATTGAAAGACACAAGAACATGTAACAACACACAGGAATATTTAAGGATTTTTGGGAAATCTGTGGTACAATTAGTGTGAGGTGACAACGCAAGCTTTGCTGACAGTGAAGTCCATAAGGCAACAACAGGATCCTAATCCTAATTAATAGGATACAAAAAAGAATTTAGATCCAGATTTAAGCTTGCAAATGAAATCAAACTCTAATGATAAAATCTGTACTAATTACAAAAATAAACAATTTGAAGTAGCCTTAATGCAAATTGTCTCCCAGACAATTTCCTTCCACACATGGCAATGCAGTGCTGGGACAGGAGAACAAGAAACTGAAACGTGTACCCTGGGAGAAGAACCTGATGTTATCTGAGTAGCATCTCTGAAATACTGGATGCAGGAGCAGCAGCTGCTGCGAACAGCACAGCTAGAAGAGAATGCCTTTGAGTCCTTTTGGATACTGCGGCTGCAGGGGGAAAAAGCAATGGATAAATGGATAAATGTTCACCCAAGAAACGCCCATTTCAGAACCATCACTCTGACAATAACATTTATTTCTGAAAGTTTGGCAAACTCACGTTTGGGATCTTCTCTCCCCTCCGCAAAGTGTCCAGGCTTGCTGCCTCCCGGAGCCTGCTCCTCTGCCCTGGCTCTGGGAAGCTGCATGTCAGCACATGCCTCAGGTAGGAGTTTCCCTCCCACTGTGTGTGCTTACAAGCAACAGACTTGCTTGTGATAGAAAGACAGCTGGACAGGATGAGTTAGGGTTTTAGTACACAGAAATGACAGCCTCCTCTGGAAAAACATAAAAGGCAAGAGATCCAAGGGCACAAAAGAGGAAAACACCACCTCATTATCCTGCAAGGACAGCAAATATCTATCTAATTCCAAAAGCCAGTTGAGAAAATTAAGCTATGAGATAATCCATGTCAAATAAAATCTCTTCAGTACCTAATTATGGTAGCACTTCGTTTTCAACTGCAAAAAGCAGGGAAGCGGGTCAAGAGGTCAGATGTATAAACCAGCTCACATCTGGGAGATGGAAAAGGGTTTGGAAATGACTTCGCACACGAAGTGTCTCTGCCCTCCTGGCAA
>PYHW01009146.1:125941-144809 GCA_013186435.1 Turdus rufiventris | reverse complement strand
AGATCCCACCCTGCACCAGCCATCTCCCCTCCGAGGGTGCACGGGGACAGGGGCGATGCCTCCCCCGCCCCAAACAAAGCTGGGGGCTTTCCTCCATTCCCATCCCTCGTCCATCCCTCAGTCTCTCCCATCTTTGCTCCCAGCAGGCTGAGAAGGTTTGGGATAAGGAAGGGAGGCTTGGCGCTTCCCACAAAAAGGCTTGGAGGGCTTGGCCAGAGCTGTTCAGGAGCTTGGAGGGTGCTGGACGTGTTAATTGAGGTGGGCTGGGCTTGGCCGAAGCACTGGGACCCCATCGGTGGGTGCTGAGCACCCCTGCAACTCCGCAGAGCCCCCCGAGCTCTGAGCAAACGGAGGGACCTGGCGTGTCACTGCATTTCTCCTTCCTTTCATCTCCTGGAATCCCAGCGGAGTCTGCCGGTGGCTTCAGGGTGATTTACAGCTTGCCCGCTGCCAGCAGTGCATTAGGCACTCAAATAATCATTCTCCTGGAGTGAGGACCCAAAATATGAGCGCTGCATTGCTCATCCCGGCGGCGGGGTGTGCTGGGGAAAAGCCGGGAGGACGGACGGGGCTTTGCAAAGCCCTGGAGAGCATAATCCGGATGAATTCAGCTTCTTTCCCTTCCCTGGGCTCATCCAAAGCTCCAAACCCAGCCCTCAGCATCTGTTTCGTGACCAAGGGCTGTGGGTCTGACTCCCTGCCTCTGGTAGGGTGGGGAAGAGGACAGAGACAGTGCAGAAGGTGGCACAGGTGTTGGGTGTTTGCTCTTTGGAGGTGGCAGCAGCCCGAAAATGGGGCATGAACTGTGCTGGATGGGGGCAGCGAGGGTTTGTCTGATTTGGGACGAGGTGCTGGGGCCCGTTCGCAGGATTTGCAATGTTGGGAAAGAGGTGGTGACTCCGGGATTGAAGCAGGGCTGGGGCAGGCAGGTCCCCAGCTCTGGAACACTTCAGGTTTGCTACAGGGCATATCACACCATGTGCAGGGCTTGGACTCGCCCCGAGGTCAGGGGCAGGGTGGTTTGGGTGACAGAGTCATCATCAAACTGTGGACTTCTCCCCACCTCTGCAGCCTCATGCTTTTCTCAGGGCTGGGTGTTTGGGGAGAGTGAAGACAGGAATAAATTAGTTACGAGCAGGCTCATCAGCCAAGGGACCTACAGTGTCGTGGCTAAAAATAGGTGAGAAGCAGAAATACTCGGGCTTGAAGGCAAGTCAGAAAAGAAGAATTTGCCCACAGAAACAGGCTATTTTAGGGGATTTGCACTCCAGCTGAAAAAAAAAATATCAGAGGCACAGGTTACTGGGATGAATGTGCTGCATTCTGAGTAATTCGGGGGCAATGGTTTTGGCTGGAGGCATTTAAACACCAGCATCTCTGGAGAGCACGGGGCACTGGTTTCCCCCGGAGCTTGGAAGCTCCTGTTCCATTTCTTTTTCACATGGTTGCTGGAGAAAAGGGGGTTCCTGGGATCCCTGTGTCCCACAGATTTGGATCCAGCAGGGATGAAGGGTGCTCCAAGATGGGAAGGACCATGATGGAAAGCATCCATGGCAGGGGGAGGCGAGGGCTGCACGCCCTGCTGAAGGTGACAGAGAATTCCTGTGGGGGGAAGCAGGACCCTGTCTGCCTGGCTTCTGCACGCTGGAGAACTCAGAGATGCTTCACGAGGTTGCATTTTCAGAGCTATAGACTTTCCAAGGCTCCCAAAGTCCCAAGGAGATATTTCCAGCCCAGAGCTGAGCGAGGCGAGTGTGTAGGAATTGATCTGGGTGTGAGAGGAGTCTTCAGGATGCCACATGTCAAGGGCCCAGTGTGCTTTAACCAGTGCCCTCTCAGCTAAGTCGCATTTTAAGCCTTTCATAAATACAAGGCTGTCATAGGAGCGCCTGGACTCTGTGTACCAGACAGTGCTCTTTACACTTTATTTATGGCTGCTCTTAAAACTTACAAACTGGTTTGCATGAACTGCCTCCCTCACGCCCGGCACGGCGCTGGCTGGCAGGTGTGACCTCCAGAAAAACTGCTGGAGCTGAGAGCTCAGCTCAGACACGGAGACAGCTCCAAAGGTGCCATCTGGGGATGCAGGACCACCCTTCCCCCTCAGCCTCGGGATGAAACGGGAGAAGAGGAGTGAGGGGAGATAAGCAAGACCCCACAACCTCTTGTTGAGCCATCAAATTGCTCAGAACACTCCCAGAGACAGAATCACAGAATCACACGTGGCTTGGGTTGGAAAGGACGTTAAAGATTCAGGATGGGAATTGTGGGAAGCTTTCCAGCTCCCAGGAAATTGAAACCTCACAAGGGGCTGTGGCAGAAGCATCTTCACAGGGTGGTTCAGAGACACCAATCCACGGTGACAGACTGAATGGGGTGGAGAAACCCATCCTGGGCTGCATGCCTCACACCACGAGAGGGGAATGTCACCTTAGGATGTGTCTCAACAGCTTCAGACACCGGCCACCAACAAGATGCCACCCCACAACTTCTCCACCTGCTCCAGATCCAGGGAGAAGCAAATCCACACGACTTTGCTGAGTGTGCTGCTGAAGGTGCAGTAAGATCACCTTACAGATCAGCACGGGAGCAACTCACTGCCACAAACGGCTTTTCTCTCCGAGTGAATGAGGATGGTATCCAAAGTTTGACCTCTGAAAATGAAATTATTAGCCTGGCATGGCAAAAAATGGTCCAGAGCCTCCAGCTTTTAAGCCTCCATCCATCCATCCATCCATCCATCCATCCATCCATCCATCCCCATCTTGCTTTTGCCCAAACACGCTGGCACCTCTTGCCAAAAACACAGCACTGCTGAGATGCCAACAAGTGTCTCCTGCTGCCCAGCGCTGCCAGTCAGCTTTAATTTTACCAGCAGGCCCTTTGCAGACATGAATCAGGCTGCTTTCGAGGGCTGGACCCAAACCAGGGCTCCACTTGTGATTAAATGTTTGAAGGAAGCAGCCAACTGGCATGGGAGTCTGCGAGCCGAGCGGGGCCGCGTCACACCGAGGCAACTCCATTTCTTCACCCTCAGCATAATTCATGAGGATGCTGCAACCAGGGAAAGATGAAGTAATTTTCTCACCCTTTTGCAAAACTGTGATTTTTTGGGTCTAGTTTTTGTTTTGTAGTTTTGGTTCTTTGTTTGTTTTTTAGTTTTGTGGAGTTTTTTTTCCTTCTCTTCTGGGTTTATTCATATTCAAGCCCCGTGCTCAGAAGTTTTGTGTGCTTTGCTGAAAGCTTGTGACCAGGGAAAAGGAAGGAAAGTACCCCTGCCTGTTCCTCTGGTGACATCCACTCTAAAGCTGGTGCATCTCCACATCTGCAGACGCCCCACGCCGCTGTGCCTGGGCCAGGCAGCCTGGACAGCTGGCGGTCACCACTTGTGAAGGTGCAGCCTGGAAATCAAGTGCTTAAAGCCATCAAAGAGATGCTCAAATCTGCTGGCAGGGCTGGAGTTGGAGGAGACCTACGAAGTTCTTTGTAGACCCACAGGGCTGCCTTTCCTGCTGGCCAGAGGGTCTGGCTGGGGTAGAGATAATTCTGGGGACTCTCCCGACAGCCAGGCAGGGCCTTCTCAGGATAACAGGATCAAGAAGGAAGAAAACCCCATGTGTTTATGCTTTTGGGGATGAAAAGTGGGTGAGGTGGACTTGCTGTGCCCCTGCATGAAAAATCAGGCACTCAGTCAGACCAGTGCTGCATCAAGCCAGATAAAGCCACAGGGCTGAGACCCAGAGGGATGGCACAAGCACCCCAGTCCTGCTTGTCCATGGATCCTTGAGAGAATGAGCTGAAGCTCTTAGGGGGAGCAAAAGGTTTTGCCCCAGAATGTGTTTTTACCCATATTTCTTTGGTTTGTTATTTTCTCCCCCTTTCTTATTTTCATTTTTTTCCTTTGTTAACAGTTAAAATTTCCCCTAAATTCAGGGTCTCCCTTCTCTGTCACCACTCCCAAGCTTTCTGATCTCACTGGGGGAAATTCCATCCTGTAGCACCACCCTGAAACCACCATCTTCCAGTGAGCACCTCTGTTTTAGAGTGAAAACTCAATTTTCTGCCTCAAACCACCCATTCTGCTCCTTTCTTGCAAAGAGAGGTCAGTGTGCCCAGAGGAGTTGCCATTGGGGTGAGGTGGGTCCCAGTGCAAAAAATGGATGCAGAAAAGTAAAACCGGGGGAGCGCAGTGTGAGTTTGGTGGATGGGACGTGGCCACCAGCTGCTTGTGGAGGCTCTCCCAGGAGCCAACCCCTTTTCTCACCCAGCTTCTCCCGTTCCCTTGCAGGGCCAGACACCTTCTGCGACTTCAACGGCAAGAAGTACAGCCCGGGGGAGAGCTGGCACCCCTACCTGGAGCCCCAGGGGCTGATGTACTGCATCCGCTGCAGCTGCTCCGAGGCACGTCCCGGGGCTGCCGGGGGCTCTGCTGCATGGCTGCTGCTGCGCTGGGGCTTCGCGATCAGTCCCGCCGTCGCATTTGGCCTTTCCAGTCCCACAGTGGTGCTGGATTCATGTCTTCCCGTTGGAAAAAGCTGTTCCCCGGGGGTGTTGGGTTGACCTTGTGAGGGAGCTGCTGTTGACCTTGGGGAGATCCTTTGGGTACTTCCAGGGAGCCTGGAAAAGATGCAGAGTTATTTTTTAGGTGGGCAGATAATGATAGGACAAGGCCAGGGTTTTAAACCAGGAGAGGGGAGATTTAGATTGAGAAGCTCACAAGAAATTGCACTCTGTGAGGGTGGTGAGGTCCTGGCAGAAGCTGCCCCATCCCTGGGTGTGTCCAAGGCCAGGTTGCAGCAATCTGGGATAGTGGAAGGTGTCCTTGCTCATAACAGGAGGCAGACCAAGATCTTTAAGGCTCCTTCACAGCTCAGTCACGCTGTGGTTCTGCCTCTATGGGTGGAGGTGGCTCAGGGCTGCTGCCAGAGGATGGGTGGCCTTTGCTGATGAGAGACCACGAGCTGCTGGGCTGGAGACATCCCTGGTGGGTTACAGCCAGCACAGTGTTGTGCTAAGGCTGTGATAAAGTCACCCCTAGCAGGGTGACCCGTTCCCTGCGGACTAACCAAACCCATCCTTGTGTCCCCAGAACACCAACATCAGGTGCTACCGGATCCAGTGCCCGGCTCTGGCGTGTGCCAGCCCCGTCACGGACCCCCAGCAGTGCTGCCCACGCTGTCCTGGTAGGTGGCCACTCCTCAGGGATGGGCTGACCGGGTGGCCACGGTCCTGCAGGGCGCTGCCTCCTCTGCTGCCAACGCTGCAGTGCTGCGTCTGGCCCTGGTCAGCAGAGCTCCGGCTGCTTTTTCCCTCCAAAAATCTCATTTGGATGGAAAAGGGCTCTCTGCCAGGCCACCTTCTGCCCCCCATCCTGAGAGCTTTGTAGGGACAAAACGTCAGTTCACACCTCAGGGGCAAAACAGAAGCCGGCAATTTATTCTGATCATTCGCCAGCAAAGTGTCTTGGATTAAAAAAAAAAAAAAATTAAAGTTTTTAAACAATTTCCTTCTCTGCACTGGAGACTATCAAAGTTTTAGCCCCAAAACTTTTCCTACCTTACCCATGCTGATCACCTCATTTTACCTCAATATGTTCATTCTCACCCCCACAGATTACCTCAAGATTTAGCCCCAAAACCTTCCCTACCTGAGTGCTGTCAGAGCTAGTCAGAAACCATTAGTGATTTGAGAAATTAGGAAAAAAAACCAAAAAAGGAAAAATACTCATTAATTTACATTTTTTTGCTAATTACCTGTGAGACAGGCCCTTTTTACCTGACTCCATCTGAATCTGGCGACCATTACAACCAGTGGAGGGAAAAACCCAGGAATTTTGTTAAGAACCTGGTGAGGTCAGACCTCCAGGTTTTCCCTGTGTGCTGAGCTCAGTGCACTCAGGGCAGCTCCGTTCCCCAAAACTTCTGGACATTGGATCACCGACCACCCATGCAGCGCCCGTGGTGTGTAAGGGCTGCTGGTCCTTTGGGGTGGGCACCAGAGCTCCCCTGGGGCCAGGCTGGGCTGGTTCCCACCCCTGGGCTGTCTCGTCCTCTTTTCCAGAGCCGCACTCTCCGTCGGGGCTCCGCGCGCCCGCCAGGTCCTGCCAGTACAACGGGACCACGTACCAGCAGGGCGAGATGTTCAGCAGCAGCGAGCTCTTCCCCGGCCGCCAGCCCAACCAGTGTGTGCAGTGCAGCTGCTCCGTAAGCACCTGGGGCTCTCCTTCCTCCCAACAGGGTCCCACTGGCACAAGAACCCCGGGAGAGCTGGCACACCAGCTCCGGGGGATGGTTTAGCACTGGGACTGGGCTGTCAGCCATAGATCCATAGAAAATGGTTTGGGTTGGAAGGGACCTTAAAGCTTTTCTGGTTCCATCCCCTGCCATGGGCAGGCACACCTTGCACCAGACCAGGCTGCCAGTCCTTGCCCACGGGTTGGGATCCTGTGAAAATCCTTCAGAAGCAGAGCTCTGACACCTTGCTCGGGAGGGGTGAGGGGATGGGAAGGTGTGTGGAGAGCCAGGAGATAAATGGAGCAGCTCCTCCTCCTTGAGATGGAGCGAGGAAAGGGCATGGAAAGCGCTGACACTGGACTTGGACACGGCAGGGGCTGGGTGGCAAGGGGAATAGCTGACATGCAGAAAATCTGCTAGGGAGCCCAGCTGGATGGTGGGAAGCCCTGGGCAGGAGCCCTCCAATCCAGCTGTGTGTGCTGATCCTCTGCTGTCCCCCGAGCATGTGGGCTCCGTGTCCCTCCTGTCACCCGGGCTCTGTTTGTTCGTCAGGGCAATGCCCTGGATACAAAGGAGAAAATACAGGGCTGGCTGTGGAGCCCTCAAAGGGGGGATGTCCCCGAGCTGTGTCTGATGCTGTCAGCTGCTAGAACAGCTGCGTGAACAGCTGGTCTAACCCTCTTTGAAAGCTGCCCCAAGACCAGAGCCTCTGGGATAAATCCTGCTTTGTGTGGCACTGGCTCTCTCCTGCCTGGGCAGGTCATTGCTGGGAGCTGCTGGGCAGGAGGAGGAGGAAGAGGCAGGGCTGGAATCCCCAGGTAGAGAGCAGGATTTGGTATGGAGTGACCTCTGCCAGATCCTGTTATCCACCAAGCTTCCCTCACCCTCCGCATGCTCCTCACACAGCGGTTTGGCTTCCCCATGGGAGAAGAGGCAGCTGTGGTTTGGTTTTCTGAGGATATCCTTGGCTGACCTCTTGGTCTTGGTTGACTGGGAGCTTGTGGGTACCCCAGAGAAAATTGCTGCCTGAAGAAGACAACCTTGCCGAGGTCTGGCTGCTGAACATCCTATTTTACCCTTTGGCAAAGCAGCAAAAGCTTATTCCTGCAACAAACTGATACAAATTTGTAAAAAATTTGGCTTGGGTTTGGAAGGGACCTTAAAGGTCTTTCAGTCCCACCTGGGCAGGGACAGCTTCCACTATCCCAGGTGACTCCAACCTGGCCTTGGACACTTCCAAGGATGCAGCAGCCACAGTTTCTCTGGGCACCCTGTGCCAGGGCCAGTTATGGTGAATCTGCATTTTGAAGTGCTGGCAGCCCTCCATGGGGGACACACAGCTCTGTGTGACACTGACAACGTGTTTTTTCCTCCTGCCCTCCTAGGAAGGCCAGATTTACTGCGGCTTGGTGACCTGCCCCGAGCTGCTGTGCTCCTCTCCCCTGACTGTGCCGGATTCCTGCTGCCAGGTCTGCAGAGGTAATGGGCTGGGACTGAGGGCTGGGAGCTCTTTAGCAGGATTTTGGAAGCCTGGGCTGTAAATCGGGCCCCTTGCTATCTCTTGGTTTCACCAGAGAAAGGCTTGCGTTTTCCTTGGGTGACAGGAATTGCACGTGCAGAGCTCCTGTGTCTCCAGGCAGGCCAGCACGTGGAGGAGAGCTGCTTGCAGCCACAGAGAGCAAACCTCCATTCAGCCCCCAGCATCTTCCAGGACAATGTTTTTCCCTTGCAGATGACTCCTTTGAGAAGTCCACGGAAGAGGAACCCCTGCAGTTAAACAGAGGTGTTGTACGTGACATTTGCATTTTAAAACTCCGCTCCTTGCTTCCAGCACAGCCCCCTGAACACCCCCAGGATGCCCTTGCAGATTCCTCTGCAGAGGGATCAGCCCCAGCAGCTCTGGGAGGACACTCAGGTCCTTGCAGAGCCACGGACACCTGGTTTGCAGGTGAATCGTGCCATGGAGTTGAATCTAGCTGAGAGATCAGCCTAGGGGAGACCTCAGGGCACCAGGGGAAGACTCTTCTACCCTTCCTCAGCAGCATCTCAGGGATGGGGTTTAGTGGTGGACCTGGCAGTGCCAGGTAAAGAGATGCACTCGATGACCTTAGGGAATGTTTCCAACCTAAATGATTCCATTCTATGATTCTGTGACATCTTTGGAAGAGCAAAAGACCTGCAGGAATTGGGAATCTGGGACACTTCTCCTCCTTGTTGGCCAGTGTTAAACAGCCACAGGACATTGTCAGAGCAGACCCGGAGGCCTGACCCCTGTCAGATGCCCAAATCTCTCTTGGGAAGGTTTTTCCTTCAGGAGAAGGTGTCTCCTCTCCCCTTGGGCATCAAGGTGTCCTGCCTCCCACCAGGAGGGCAGCGCTGGAGCTGGCCACCCCTCTGCCTTCCCTGGGCTGTTTGTATCAGCAGCCCCAGCAGGGAAAAAGTGACTCCTTGGCTGCCAAGGGCTCCTTCACGGCGACATTTCGGAGCTGGGCAGCCCATGCCAGGTCTGTGGGATTAGGTCACTTAGCTCCTGGCTCTGCCCTTTTCCATACTGCTCCACCACCTATAAAACCTCCAAAATAGGCACAAGGGGACCCTTTGTGCTGCGTGTCTTGTCCCAGCACTCTGCTCTTGGAAGCCTGGGATGTTCCTGGGATGTCCCTGTGGTCTCTGCCCCTTCCACTCCTGATGGCAGGTGTGCAGGACGCTGCATGGCTCTTCCCAGCATGGTTTGTGGTGAGAACAACTCAGCTGCTGGGGTCTGAATCCCCTCTTTTCTCTGGCTGCTCACAGAGACACTCCCAGGACCAGTGCTTGGGAGAGGTGGTGGGGAGGAAGCCACCTGGAGCCACCGTGTCCACTGCTCTCAGCTCGTCCCTGGAGTTAATTCCCAGGAGCTTCAGACCCAAGGGAACAGGAGGCACCACTGTGAAGATCGTCTTGAAAGAGAAGCACAAGAAAGGTAAGGGGTGGAGAGGCCAGGCACTCTGTCTGTGACTTAAAGTGGCTTCTCCAGAGCTTGGAATTCTTCAGGGAATCTGATTCAGAGGCAGGTTCCCACCAGCAAGTCCTTCTCCCCACACTTCCACAGCCAGCCTCAAGCAGGTATCTCAGTCCTCATGCCCACAGTCTCCTGAGCGCACAAATCTATCACTTTCCAAAATGGGCTGGAAGAAGACTGGTCCTTGGAATGTTCTGGAGATGTGGGACCTGGGAAGGAAGGAGCTCAGCTGGAAGACTCCACATGGACCTTCCAGGACAGTGCCACAGAGGGACAGGATATTCCTCCTGAGTGCCGGCTCTGACCCAGTGCTGTGCCAGGTGTTCCTCCTGGAGGAGGGAGGAGGAAAGGGAGATGAGGAGGCGAGCCCTTGATCCAAAGCAGGGAATAGCAGGTCCTTTCTCCTCTTGGCCGCTCTCCCACCATTGTGCCTTCGGAAGGGCTCTTTCCAGTCCTTGGAGACGAAGGCCAGGAGGAAATTTTGGGAGCTCCAGAAATTTCCAAGCAGGAGTCAGCAGGTGGCACTCTTCACTGTGCTTCATTCCCGCCACAGCCTCGCAGGGACCCTGGGCTTCCAGAGGTTGGGAGCCAGGTGAGCTCCTGCCCACGCTTGCCCCTGTCCCATCAGGGTGGTCCAAGCCAGCAGAGCCATGTCCTGGTGCTGTTCCCTGTGTCCATGGCACTCCTGGGGTGGTGGCTGTGACATCCCGGTGCCGCTGCCGGAGGAGCTCATCCCTGCACAGCAGGACCACCTCGAGGGGCTGGCAGGCAGTGAGCCCACCCTGGGTGTGCAGAGAGGAGGAGATCCCTTCCCACGAGCAGCTCTTCTCTCTCCTCAGCCTGTGTGTACAACGGGAAGACCTACTCGCACGGGGAGGTGTGGCACCCGGTGTTCCGGCTCTACGGCCTCCTGCCCTGCATCCTCTGCACCTGCAGGGACGGCGTCCAGGACTGCCACAAGATCACATGCCCCAAGGAGTACCCGTGCGAACATCCAGAAAAAGTAGATGGCAAATGCTGTAAAACATGTCCAGGTAGGTGGGATCCTGCCTGCTCCTGCAGCTGCCTTCCAGTTCTGCCTTAACCTTGGTTTAAAGCCTCAGACGTGTAGGGATTCACACTGCTGGTGGCTGGAATTCCCACCAGACTCGTTCAGCAGGGCAAGCACAGGTGGAAGGGTTGGCTTGTCTCAGAGGGCAGCAGGACTGTGCTGAGGTGAGGAAGATGCACTGACCCCCGAAGGGTTCAGTCTGGTGGCAGGATGATGTCTTGAGGCAGGACACACTGAGAGAGCCTGCAGGGGAGAGGACACACAGCCTGTGGTCCAAACCTCTGGGTGGGACAGAAAGCAGAGGGTTGGATTGTGGCAGCTGAGGTGTAGGTGTGGAGGGAGGAGCGAGGACACTTCCCAGGAGAGGGGCTGTCCGTGGTACTCATGGTCTGAGGAACTGGAACCTCCCACCTCTGGAGGGGACGATGGACACACAGGTTTTAGGGTGCTCTAAGCGGAACTGGGCTGGGACATGGAAAGGCTGAGGGAGCTGGGAAGGGAGAAAAGGAGGCAGTGGTGAGTCCCCATCCCCAGAGAGATTCAAAAGCTCTGTGGCATTTGGGGACGTGGGGCAGTGGTGCCTTGGGAGAGCAGTTGGACTGGATGATCTCAAAAGGCTTTTCCAGATTTAATGATTCTGTGATTCCATGATGGAGAACACGTCTTTTCTGTTCAGTGTGTTTTGGGTCTCTCAGCTCCCTGGTCTTTGGAAAGCTGTTTGCCTTAAGCCACAGTCCTGGCAAAGTTGTGGCAGGGTGTACATCTCCTCCTGCTCCCAGTGGAGAATGTTTTGGGGATGATAGCTCCCTGTAGTGACATTGTTCAGGAGATGTTCAGCTGCTGGACCACCACTGCTGCCCGAGGGACACTGAAGGTCCCTGAGTGTCCCTGAGCCTGGCTGCAGGTGCAGCAGGTGCTGAGTGACCCCCTCTGATCTGCATCTTCCAGGGGTGTCTGTGGAGGGTCTCACCCAGGAGAACAGCCAAGGGCACTGCCATTTTCTGGAATGGCTGCAAAGTCATCTGAGCCGAGATTTTTGAGGTTTTCCAGCCCCTGAGTGGAGAGGTTCTCCCCAGGGGAGCCAAGGGCAGAAGCTCAGCCTGTTTTAATAAGGTTTTTGATATGTTTATGAGCAGGATTTATGATGTGGTGCCTGGTGGGAATGGGATGTGATGACTGAGCAGAACCCTTCCAGTTTTGCATTCCCACTCTAGTGGGTCTCTCTGGTTTAAATCCGACAACTTTCTCTGCTCCCATCTCTTTGCAGTCCACACTTCATTTTCTTTCCAGTCGAGCACCCTGATGCAGCCAAAACGATTTTGTTCCTGCTGTCCAGCTCCCACAGACAGTGATCACACACACATTGCTCAGCCAAGCTCCATCCTTGCCCTCTCCTTCACTGCCTGGGGGCTTTGCCAGGCTCTTTTCTTCTGGGACTGTCCTTGTCTTCCTCCTCTGTACCCAGTAACTGAGGAGTCTCAGTGATTCTGTGAAAGGACCCTGATCCTGGGAATTGCTGCACTGTGTTGTTTGGATGGGGGGACACTGCTGTGGGCAGAGCTGGTGACCACGAGCTCTGTCCCTGCTCCTCCTCCCATGCTTTGGGCAGTCGAGGTGTGACACTCCTTGGGTGTTAAATTCCTGCTGTGAAGGTGGGGCTGTCATCACGGTCTCCATGATCTCAGAGGGCTTTTCCAGCTTTAACAAGTCCAGGCTACCGTGGATGGCCTGGAGCAGGTGCAGGTGAAGGCTCTGGGACAGAGGATTCCCTCGCTGGGACAGGTGAGGGTGCTGGGCTGTGCTCATCCCTCAGCTCCTGTCCTCTGCTCACGGAAAAGCTTTGCTTCCCTTTAAATTGGGATTTCCATCCCCTCTCAGAGAAGAAGAGCTCAGGACCACCTCAGAAAGCCTGGGGGAGAGCAGAGTCAGGCCTAAAATAACTGTCTCACTAAAATAAACCCCAGGCATCTATTTATAGCCCAACTTTCTTTCGAGTAGTGTAAAAAGCTTCAGCATCCAAACTGACTGGGAGAACAAGGCTAAATTCAGCAGAGCTGGGCTCCTCTGCGTTCCAAGGACCACAACCAAAGGCAATAAATCTCCTTCCAAAACCATGGGGGATTCTTAATTACTCCAGATACATTTGAAAGAAAGAGGGGAAAATTAGCAGCTCTTCTTTACCAAGGATGCTGCAGAAGTCACGTAGGAGCCGGAGTGGGTGTCCTTGGGGTGACAGCCCATGTGGGGAGGGTGCTGGGCTGGTGCTGAGCCCCCTGTGGGGCTGGGCTCACCTGCTGTGGGCTCATCCCTTTGCTCCCCTGATGTTCCTCCCCCGGCAGGAGCGAGATGGGAAGTGGGGAGTCCAGCCATGGATGGCTTTGTGGCCACGCTGGCAGCAAGGTCACTGCGGACAGTATGGGGGATCCTGATGGACAAAATCCCCCTTCCCCATCCCCTCTGCTGGCACAGAGGCCAGGGGGTCAGGGGGAATGAAAAACATGAGGATGAGGAGGCCCACAGGTCTCTGTTAACCTCTCTTTGCTGCTGGTCCTGCAGCTGGGGATGGCATCGCAGGCACGACTGTGCCACGTGGCACCAAAGCCATCGGGATTCCTTTTCCACGGCTTGGTGCCTCCCAGCTCCTTGCTGCCTGTCTTTAACGAGCTCTGTCCTTGCTGTTGCTCAGAGAGCAGAGTCCAGCCCACGGACGAGGCGGCCACGCCGCGGTGTGCCCGCAGCCCCGGCCGTGTCCTGGTGTACACCTTCGAGCCGCCGCGCTCCGAGGCCTCCAGGGACGTCCTCAGGACTGTGGCCATTGAGAAGGAGCTGGCAGAAGAGGTGGAAATCTACAACTGGAAGCTGATTAAAGGTGAGCACCTTTGTGAAAGCAGCCAGCAGAGCAGGAGGTGTGTGTGGAAACCTGATGCTTTCCAAGCTTTGTTTGATTTTTCTGGCTTTTCTCGAGGTGCTCCACCCCTTGCGTGGTGAATCAAAACCCGCTGACAGCAGGCTGGCTTTTCTGACCCCATTTCACACTCTCTTCCTGCATTCCATGCAGACCAGGGACGGGAAACCACTTTTGGCCCCACTGTCCTCACCATGAGCCGCAACACCACCTGGAGGCACAGGGGCGAGCAAGACAAGGGCCTTGGGGCTGCTCCTGCAAACCTCCCGCTCTCATGCCAAATGCACACGGAAAACAAACAAAAGAATTGCTCTGGTGACTCTGTGGGTTTGCTTTTGCTCTTCTTTTACACCCCAGTCCACCTACAGCTTGAAAGCTGCTGCGCAGGTGTGTGCAAGGGGGATGAACTGTCCCAGCCCGCTTTTTGGATGGGTGGATTTGGATGCTCCTGTTGGTGTGGTCTCCAGAGCTCAAGCACAGTAAATGCTGTCAGATGGCTCTGATCTCTTCTTGCTCTCTCCTCACGCCTTCAGCTTTGCTCTGATGGACCAGAGGAGTCCAGGCACACCTGGTCCAGTAGATATCTGTGCTGGGAAGCATCCCAGTGCCCCATCCCTGAGTTCCTATTGGACATACTCTGCCCCAAAGAGCTGGAATGCTAGAGGCTGGTCCTACCTTTTCTGTGGACACAGTGACCCTGGGGCTGTGTCTGCTGGACGTGTGCGGCCATTCTGGTCTGCTGGTGTGTCCGTGTGTCACATCGCTCAGCCAGCTGCTGAGGCTGGCGCACATGGACAGCAGCCTGGGAAATGGACTGCAGAGATGGAGCCCTGGTTGTCACCACGCCTCCGTGCTGCCCCTGCCCGCGGTGTCCTGGCCGTGGCCCTGCCTGTGCTGGCTCACAATGGCACCTTGTGGCCGAGGACAGCCCCGAGCCCGCGCTGTCTGGGCCCCGCCGCTTCCTGCCCGCGCTCCTTGGCACGGGCAGCACCCAAACTCCTCGGCACCTTCCGAGGCCAAAACCTTCACGTCTGCTGGAGCTCCCAGCCCTGCCAGCCAGGGACAGGGGAGGCCCTTGTCCCCGAGGCCAACACAGCTCTTTTGCTTGGCAGAGCGAGGTGTTATTATTGGGAAAGAGCATGAGCTCACTCACATATGGATTCCACCTCTGCATGGTCCATCACTCTACCAACAGAGCAGCGTGTGTGGAGCACAGAGGCTGCAAGGCACACCTGGACCTTGTCCATCTGCCTTTGTATGGGCTCAGATACCTACGTGGCCTCATCTATTTCTGGGCCAGGATGGTTTCCTCCACGAAGCAGGAGTTGGGAGGAGAAACCAGCACCAACTCCCAGCCAAAAGTTTTACCCAGCTGGCTGGTGGTGCACAACTGGCTTCCAGAAAAGTTGCAGTGTGGGCTTCCCCATCTTTTTGGGGTCTGAACATCACCAGGAGTTTTGAAAAGTGACTTTCTGGTGTTTCTGACCTGCTGTCCTCTAGCTCTCCCCATCTTTTGTCCAAATCCCCTCTAAAGCATCAGTAACAGTGGTACATGCCTGACAGCTCCAGCAGCTTGCTCCATCTCATCCCAGACTCTGCCAGGAATGCTCCTGCCTGTTGGATGGGATGTGAATTCCCGGAAATGGCATTGCCTGTGCCAGCTCCATCCATCCTGTCTCTCCACTGGTGGACTGTTCCTGAGCTGTGCTCTCCCGATTCCTGCTGGAGCGGGGCCCGCGTTCCTGCGCTGCTCCCCGGCTCCTGGCACGTGTCAGCACCACCATCCCGGGGCCAAAGGTCTCAGCCAGCTCTCCGAGAGCTCTCAGAGCATTATCTAGGTCGGTTGATTTAAAGATGTTTATCTCTTGTAGGTCTTGTTTAAAATATCCTCTTGGTTACTAATGTGCTGGAAGTGCTTCATCAGGACTGCAAGCACACCCTCCTGCTCCTTTCTAAGTATAGACCAAAAGGATTTATTGAACACTTGCGCCCTTCTTGCGTCAATAACAGTTTTATTATCTCCATCCAGTACCTTCTTTTGTTACTGGTAGGACTTCTTTACTCAACCCACTGGAAGGAGTAATTAACAGTCCAAATACCCATCTATTTCTCTCCACGCCTTTGACTTCCTGTACTAATTTTCCACGGTTGATGACATCTCATTTATATGGATTGTGAGGCAGTTCCCCTTCATTACATGCTCTTTTAATGTGTAATTGCTGCTGGGAATCAGGGAAAGTCTCTTAACCAAATAAGGGGGACCACGTTGCCTCTCCCATTGCTGGCAGCAAGAGGCTGGATGCTCCGGAGCCGGAGTGAGAGGTGGGGAAGGATATTCCAGGCATACCTGCCTGGTTTGTCATGCCTGCAGGAGAGGGGGGATGTCATAACCCCTGATCCCACAGAAAGGCCACTTCCATTGCTAAATGCAGGTTCTGGTTTGCATGGGTCAAACATCTGAGTCAGGCACCTCCACTAAGGGGACGATGCTGGCAGGGGCAGAAATATCAAGCTCTGCTGAGGTCACTGGTGTTTTTTCCTGTCCTGGAGCAAGTTCAGAACTGCTGACAAAGAGACAGAAATCTGTGGTCCCTGGCTGCTTCCAGGACAGGAAACCATGTGAAACCATAGGTGTTTGAGAGTGAGTAGAGGGGACAGGGATCCCAGCCTCCCCTTGCTCTCACCTTTATTTCTTTCATGCTTTTAGGGGAGATTGGAACTCCTGCAGGGCAAGTTGCTTTCTGGAGCAACAAAATCCTATTGCTGCCACCTGCTTTGTGGTGAAACACCCTGATTTAACAGGCAGTGACTGGTTTCATAGAACCGTAGAATCTTAGAAAGGTTTGGGTTGGAAGGGAGCTTCAAGCCCGCCCCATTCCATACCCCTGCTGTGGACAGGTCACCTTCCACTAGACCAGGTCGCTTCATCCTGTCCTTGGACACTGCCAGGGATCCAGGGGCAGCCACAGCTTCTCTGTGTGTGCCAGGGCCTGCCCACCCTCACAGGGAAGAATTTCCTCCTAATAACTAATCTGACACTTAAATGAGATGTCTCCTGGCCTTGGCCAGCCCTGGATTCATTCCCAGCTCCCACCAGGCTCTGGCAGCAGGTCCTGCACCAAACCAGGACCCTGGGGCAGGCAGTGTCAGGAGGGGACAGAGAATCCAAACCTTGAATTGGGCATTGCAGAACCTGATGCCCTGTATCCCCCTCTGCAGGAATATTCCATCTGATCCAGACCAAGAAGATCAGCAAGCAAGAATTCAAGCAAGAAGCACAAAACTTCAGGCTGATCACTAGGACAAACGAAGGTAGGGAGAGAAAAATCCCATTTCCTCACTCCTCCAGCACTCCCTGCCCCAAACAGCCTCCTGATTTCCTGCTCTGCTCTGGCCCTTCCAAAAAGGCTGTGTAAATCCCAGCATGGCGTGGGGAGCTGAACCTTAGGGAAAACACTTGTGCAAGTGTAGCCGGGTTGGGGCTGACCTGTCTTCACATCCATACGCAACACTCCCGGTTAACAGCCACGTTTTCACTTTATGGCACTGGAAAGGGCAGCCAGATTTCTAAAAGTGGATGCACTCTTGTGAAATCCAGAGGTTTTGTCTCTCCAGAGCCTGTAAAACTGTTTGATTTTTATATCTAATCCATCTGGTGCTCCTGGGAGCATGGGGGGAGCAAAAAAAAATGGTGCAAGGGATTAGCAAAAAAGTAAACTGTTGGAATATTTTGAAAAACCATTCTGGATGTTCTGGGATGTGGGTGAACACGACAAAGAGCAGGAATGCTGGTGCACATCTGGGAGTGCCTGTATGGAGTGAAACTGCTCCCTGCTGGCTGCCTCCTCTCCTGGAGGAGGTGGACAGGGAGATTTAGCCCTGCTTCAATCTGAGCCCCTTTTCTTCTCAGACTGTGCAAGTGTTTTCCACCAAAAGCATTCTGAGTGCCATTGACTGTGCCATGAATTGCACTGCAAGGCTGAGAGCCCCCCAGTTAAAATCCCATTTTAACTGCAAGACCACAAACCTGAGGCTGGGATCCCTGATGAGCTGCTCGGAGCACGGCCGGTGGTGTGGGCTGACCTCTCCCACAGCTCCTCCTGATCCTCCCGTGCTGAGGGTGCTGCACAGGGAGCTGTGCTCTCCTGCTCCAGGGCTGTGCCTGATGTGTGCCTGTCCTTGCTCATCCAGGTCACTGGAACATCTTCCGAGCCCAGACGTCGGAGCTGAGGATGACAGAAAGCCCAGAGAAGGAAACTAAGAGCTTGTAGAGCAAAGAACTTTTCTCTAACTCTTGATTTATCTCCACACAGACACACATACACACATATATGAACTCCAGAGCTGCATTATTAAATAGACTGGCACTGCAATACAGGTCACACTAGTGGGAATTCCAGCAACTCCAGAGAACGATCCCAGTCCGTCGGCACGGAAGCCACAGCCGTGTGGGTGCCTCTCTCCAGAGGGAGAGGGCAGGAGGCTGGCCATCCCCTCCTGCTGTCCCAGAGATGTTGGATGAGCAGAGGGAGCAGGGGCAGACCTGGTGTGGCACCAGGAGGTGGGATCCATCCCGGACACCCCAGCACTCCTGAGGAGCATCAGGAGCACGCAGCAGAGCAGAACGTGACCGTGCTTCTTACCAGCTGCTGGTGGAAAGATGGCCTGCAAAGAAAGAAAAACCATCCCTCTTTCCTTCCTTGGAGCCCCTGGGGGCTGCAAAGGGGTTTATTTGGCTGAATGCCCTCCAAGGGGTGTTTTCTGAAAGATCTCCTCTCTTCCAGCTGGGATGATTCTTCTCCCTCTTTGCAGGTCATTTGAAAATGTAGGTTTTGGGAGGACCCACCTGCTGGCAGGGTCTGAGACCCTGAACACTGCACTAAGGTTGCTACTCAGCATTTATTGTGCTATGTATTTATATCTATCCTATATAATATCTACGGGGCTGTATTCACAGGAGGGGCATCTCCCAAAGGGCAAACAGGATCATTTCTGCAGCATGGGGAGGAGGGCGTGCAGCAGCATCACCTTCCCCCTGCCTGGAAACGGCTTTGGGGGATTTTCAGGTTGTTTTGGTACATCTGTTTATCCCTGGATTCTTGTTTTATTCTGTTTTGATAAATCTATTTATTTGGAGATCCAACTCTGTCTGACAAATCTGATTAAAAGTCTTGATTCAGCTAGCTGTGCTGCTTCTCCTTTGCCTGTAGGGTCTGTGTTAGAGCTCGGGGGCCCTGCTGGGGCCATGCACTCACTCAGGGCTGGGATGCAGAGAAATCCCACAGATGCTTTGCTCCTCCATGGGTGACCACCCCTTCCCATTTGCTTGTGTTCTGCCCACGGCTCTGGGCTGAAAACAAAGCTCAGGGATTGGGCTCTGAGCTGGCACTGCTCACCAGGGCCACGCAATGGGGCTGAGCTGCCTCAGTTTATCCAGGGAAAAATCCCTGTGAGGCTTTGGGCATGAGGGGGACTCCGCATGAGGAGAGGGGAGAGGGGCCAAGGCACCTTCCTGCCCCACGGCTGCCTGCACGGCTGTAGCAGGGAAGATGCTGCCAGTCCTGGGCAGAGCCTGACCCCTCACTTGTCAGCCTAATTAGCTGGCCCTTGTGTGATCTCACTGGAGCCGAGCCCAGGGCCAATTTGTGCTCATTTACCAGAAGTGGAGGCGTTGGGAA
>PYHW01009146.1:95435-125736 GCA_013186435.1 Turdus rufiventris | reverse complement strand
TGCTGGCTGCTGCTGGCTGCTCCGTGGCCAGGAGAAACCCTTTGGTGAGTACAGCAGAGGAACCTGCATGGGGTCAGTCTCTGATCCCAGGAAACAAGGGACAGGACAAGAGGAAACGCCTTCAAATTGCACCAGAGGTTCAGGTTGGATACTAGGGGAAATTCCTCCCCCAGAAGGGATGTCCAGCCCTGGCACAGCTGCCCAGGGCAGCGGTGAGTCCCCATCCCTGGAGGGATGTAAAGCTGTGCGGACGTGGCACTTGGGGACATGGGATAGTGGTGGCTTTGGCAGGGCTGGAGGAATGGCTGGACTGGATGGTATCAGAGGCTTTCCTGATCTGAACAATTCAGTCATTCCATGATCCTATGGATGTGGTTCCTGACATCCCCCATGAGTAATCCCTGCCCAGCATTATACTTCTGTGTCTGAAGTGACCTCAGAGCTGTGGTCAAAAATGCCCTTTGTGCCATGTGGCCCTTCCACCCTCCCCTGACACCCCCAGCTCTGCTGGCCTGTCTGGAGGGTGTGGGATGGAAAGGACACCAGCTTCCCCCTGGCTTGCATTTCCCCAGGACTGTAAGGGACCGTCCTGCCGGAGTGCTGGGGACAGACACAGGGGCCACAGGGGCTGGTGGCCAAGCTGTGTCTCAGCACTGCTGTGGCAGGGCACAGGGACAGGCTGCGGGCACTGAGCAGTCCCTGTGGGGGTGTCAGTGACTCTCAGCGATTGCCAGGAGCCTGTCCCAGCAGGACACCTCTGGGATTAGCCCCTTTAATCGGATCAGCTGCCCAGGGCAGCAGCCAGCACCTCTCGGTCGGTGGCATCGCCTGCCCCGGCAGGCACGGCCCCGGTGAGACCCCGAGCTGTGAACATGGGGTTGGTGTGGGGACAGGGTGACACCGTGCCCTGGCACCTCCATCTCTGAGCACTGCCTGTGCTATGAGCGAGGAGCAGCCCCAGCTTGTGGCTGCAGAGATGCTCAGGGAAGCGTGGAGCTGTTTGGGTTGGAAAAGATCTTTTCACTCTCTCCAATTCCCTGACAGGACGGGGCAGCCAGGTGGGATCGGGCTCTGCTCCCAGAGAACAGGGACAGGACAAAGGAAATGGCCTTAAGCCGTGCTAGGGGAGGTTCAGGATGGATATCAGGGAAAATCTCACCTTCTAAAAGGCTGCCCAGCTGTAGCACAGCTGCCCAGGGCAGCGGTGGAGTCCCCCATTCCTGGAGAGATTTAAAAGCCATGTGGCTGTGGCACTTGGGGACATGGGCCAGTGGTAGCCTTGGCAGTGCTGGGTGCACATTTGGACTCACTGATCTTAAAGGTCCTTTCCAGTGATTCTGTGCTTCTGTGGCAAGCTCGGTGATGGATGGTGTGAGGAAAAAATCGAGCTCTCCAGTCTCTGCAAACCTGGCTGATGCCCCCTGCTCTTGGGCCTCTGCTGATGTGGATAAAACCCATGGGCACAAAGTCAGCACCCACTGGTGCCACCACCAAGCCAGAGGAGCATCAAGGATGTGGGAGCTGTCCCCTGGAGGCAGCCCGATGTCCTGAGAGGGGAAAAAGAGACCAGGGAGCTGCTGGGGTCCCATCAGCCAGAGTTACCCCGTGGCTGTGTGCTCTGGGATGGATGGCAAGTCACCATCAAAACCTTGGCTCTGCCTCTGGGCTCTGAGGGCTTTTTTACATCAGAGCCGTGCTATTTCACGCTGCATTATCAGGTTAGTCAAAACACTTCTCCAAACTGTATGTCTACATAATGGCCAGCTACACTCACTTCCTTGGCCCTGCTGCTTTCCATTGCACCGGCTTTGCAGTCACGCAGAACACCCAAAAAGTGCACGGAGCCCCCCTTGGCTGTGGGGAAGCCAGCAGCTCCAGGTTGTGCTCCCTGGAGTGTTGCTCTCCTTGGGAACAGTGGGAGAGGCAGTGCTGGTGACAGGCACTGCTCAGGTGTCACCAGGGCTCTGCCACGGGACGTGCAGTCACACAAAGGAGGTTTGGTGCTGCTTCAAATGCCCACAGCTCCGGAGATGGCTCGAATTTTTAGGCACCTCCCAATGAATTGGGATGTCTGTTCTCATATGTCCTTCCCCCAGACAAAGGGAGGATTTCTCCCCAAAAGGATAGGATTTCCCTTAAAATCTCTCCACAGAGACCCCCACACTGCGCTGGGTGAACGTTTCCCCCGCATCCACTCTCCTCTGCACATCCTTTTCTTTTTTGGGGGTGAGAAATGGAGAAACCAGAGGATTGTCAGTGCTGCAGGGCTCACAGGCTGTTCTCGTGCCACCACAGGCCTGTCTCCTCTCCAGACTAAACAGTCCTAATATTTCCTGTCTCTTCTCACATAGAAATGTGTCTGTAATCACTCTTTTCTCCTGCTCCTTCACCTTTTTGGATGCAGGAGCAGCTCAGGATGTACCTAATCTGGCAGGTCCAAGCTCTGCTGGGGAAAGGGGATCGCATTTCCCTGTGTCCAGCTTCGTCACCCCCAGAATGAGGAAACAAAGAAATCCCTGCAGAGAGAAGCTCTGCCAGGAGTCAGGGCTATCCGGACACCGGAAAAAGCCCCTGGCTTCCTGGAAGAGGGGTGCTGAGAAAGGGGTGATGAGAAAAGCAGGGAAATCCTTGGAGGGGCGGCTGGAGCCAAAGGAGGGATGGAGGGAACGCGAGCAGCGCAGCCCCAAAGCCCTTTCCTCCTGCAGGATGCCTGGCTTTGCCCATTCCCAAACGTGGGCATTCCAGAGGGGAGGTAGGACAGACCCAGGGCACAAAGCAGCTGGTGGATTGCCCCATGGCTCTCCTGCCCCGTGGGCTGAGGGAGCTCCGCTTTCACTGCCTCTCACTGACCCTCTGGGTGGTTTTTCTTGCTCCCGATTTTTGGCCATGGAAGTGTGTGGCTCCAGCAGAGATCCCTGTTTTTACAGGCTGGATAAACCCAAAGGAAACGGCTCACAAGTCCTTCTCACCAGTTGTGCCAAAAGACTGTGATTCAGCGCCACTTTTTTGGGTGGAAATTAATTAGTTCAGGCCCATCACAATTATCTAATTCAAGGAGAACGACAATAAGCCACTGTCTAATGGTTCTTCATGGCCATTTAGCACCATCTGGGTCGTCTGATCAGGGGCTTTGCAAACAGTTGAAAATGAAAGCGGCCCCCAGCCTGTCACAGATGCCCAAAATTCCCAGGACAAACTCTCCAGATGGTGTTGACCTGCTAATAAGCAAGAGATCCCAGGACTGCTGCTGGGTTTCTGGATCAGCCTCACCAAATGCTGGCCCAAGCGGACCATGATCCCCAAAAAGGCACTTGGTTCCTTTGGGAACCTCTTGCCCTGCATGTCTGAGCAGCTCCGATGCAAACTGGGACACTGATATCCAAAAAGTTTTGTCCTTCAGGTTGGCAAGGCCAGCGTTAACCCCAATTCATCCAAAAGGATTTCGAGGAAGGTTTTGCCTTTGAAATGGCAATTTAACCCTTTCTAGTTGGTAATTTCCTCAGTAAGATCACTTTCCCATGACACAAAAGCTGAGTTTTCCCTCTCTCCCTTGGCCAGGCAGCACAAGTGCAGGTTGGGATGAGATGGGATGGGATGGGATGGGATGGGATGGGATGGGATGGGATGGGGATGGGGATGTCTGGGCTGCCTTGGCTGCTGACTCACCCCAGGGCACTTGGGGGAGGACAAACAGATGATGGGGCTGCATGTGGAGAAGGGTCAGAGGTGGGACGGGCAGCCACAGCTCAGCTCTGGTTCCCTGCTCCTTCCCTCGGGGACTCCAGCAGCAGAGCAGCCTGATCCCTGCACGGGGCTCTGAAACAAGCTTTGGGTGATGCTCCCCAAGCCTGGGGGTCCCTGCTCAGGGTGGGGATGGTCCCTCATCCCCCCGGAGTTCTGCAGCCCAGGGAGCAGCCGTGCTCCCCACACCTGGTCTGGAGGAGGGATCACGTCATCCGCAGCTCCTTGGCACAGAAGTGGCTGTGAATTCCCAGCCAGCGGGCCAGAGGAGAGGCCAGCTGGGGGAAAAGCCCTGGGGGAGCCCACAGCCAAGTTCTCCCAGCTGGGAATTGGTGGGGAGGGCTCAGGCTCTGCTCCTTACAGGGCCGGAGTTTTGTTCCCTGTCCCCAAAGTAAAGGGAGGGAGGAGGAATCTCTTGCAAGCAAAAATCCCTGGGATTTTGTTCTTCAGACATCATGGTTAGGGAAGATGCAGTGGGGGAAGATTTGTGGGAAATGACATCCCAGCAATCCCATGCGTGCTCCTCTCCCATGTCCTCTCCTTGCTTGTTTCAGTTTTCAGACATCCTGGAGCTCTGTGAGAGGCTCAGCAGAGCCTTGGGATGGTCACAAAGCTCTCCAGGTCTGACCTGGGCTGCAGCCCTTGCTTTGATGGCAGCAGGGCAGAATCTGCTCCCCTTTCCAGCCCGGGGTCCCTGGTGGAAGCGATGGGATCTTGGGAAGCAGATGCTGCTTCCTGGGTGGCTTTTCCCCCTGCAGTGAGTTTTGAAGTTGCCAACCACTGGCACTGCTCAGACTAATGGAGGGGAGTGTGGGTGAGGAGATGCCCTTCCTTGGTGTGCATCCCTGGGAGTTAATTCCCTGGGGAAGGGGGTGCAGTGGGCCATGGTGGCCACCCCAAAGTGCCCTGGCCATGGGGCTGGCCGGTCCCTGCAGCCCCCGCAGAGGGGCTGGTAGCCAGGAACCTGGCCAGGACCAGAAGCTGGTTCCATACAGCCAGGGAAAATAATAAAATTAAAGCTCATTAAGCACTTAGAAAAGGGTTTGCATTGAGGGGGAGTGGGCGGGGGGGCCGGGGGGCTGTGCATCTCAATACTGGGCTATTTAGAAGGGAGAATTTAATAACAGGGGGGTTGGTTTTTATGGCAATAGATTTATTCCACCTGGGCTAAGAAATACATTCCACATCTGCCGAGCCGTGTAACCAGACTCTAATTAAAATCGTGTGCCAAGCGAGGGCCTGGCTGTAAAACACAAAGCTGGCTTTTAGAGCGGCTGGGAAGCGTGGCCAGGCGGCCGGGGCGGCGGTGGCCGGCAGGACGGGCACGGGGCTGGTGGCACCGCTCACCGTGCCCAGCCAGGGGACGAGCGGGGTCTGTGGGCACACGGTGACACCCGCGGGTGCGCGGTGACCGTGGGGACAGCGTGGGGGATGTCCCCGTGTGTGCTGTGCCCACCAGGATGGGGTGGTGGCTGTGCACAGTGACGGTGGCACCCACGCGTGGGAGGGTTGGTGTCCACCAGAGGCAGAGCACGGGCACTGGTGACACCCGGGGTGCAGGGACAGAGTGACACTGCCGTGTGTCCAGCAGGGAGAGGGTGACATCCGCCTTTCCACAGTGGCTGTGAAGAAAGGGTGACCTCGATGCATTTCACGGGCATGGGGTGACATCCACTCACCTGTAAGGACCAGGGGATGGGGTGGCACCCCTGCTCTGGGACAGGGACAGGGTGACAGCTGTGGCAGCAGGGGGACAGGGCGCCCTGTGGGACACCCTGGTTTTACACTGGGGTTTTACAGCCCCGAACAAACAGCGGCTGTGTCTCGGTTTAACAGCCCGGCCCTCAGACAGCGGCAGCAACGCCAGTTCTGATGGAGAAACTAATGAAACCTTCGAAATGGTTTGTACGGGAGTAGTGAAGTGAGAAAAAAAACCCAGAGCGCTCGCTGCCAAGGAAAATACACTTACCTAGTAAAGCATGAGTAATAAGTGGCATTTTTTACAGCGTGAAGATATAACTTTTCATGAAAATACCAAATAAGGCTCTGTGCGAAAGTGGCCGGCCTTTCTAGTTGCTTTTTTTTCTTTCCTTCTCTTTCTTCCCTTTCTTTTCGCTCTCAAGGCCCACGTGTGTTCTCCCCAGTGCCCCTTTAGCAGGAGCCTGTTTACGGGGCCGCCTTCACGCCACCCCCGGCGCGGCCCGCTCGGGTTCCGGCGCCCTGAGATGAAATGAGAAGGGAATGGAAAAACAGGAGCTGCTGCTCTGCGAGACTTTCTATTTTTAAAAGGTTAAAAATATCTATTTTGAGACACCAGCCCAGGAAGCGCTGGGGTGAAGCGGCGCGGCGGGACGGGAGCAGTAAACAGCGCCGGGACGTGCCGGGCGGCTCGGGAACTGCGGCTCGGGATGCTCCTGCATGGGTGAGGGATGTGGCACAGGCAGATCAGGGATTGCACAGGCTGCAGCGCCCCGTGCCAGGGCATGCTCAGCCCAAGAGAGGATGCTCAGCATCAAGGTGGGATGCTCAGCCCCAAGGGAAGGAGCCCCACATCCAGGGGGATGGCCGGCCCAAAGGTGGGATGCTCAACTCCTGGGAGGGATGCTCAGCCCCTGGGGGGATGCTCAGCACTAGGCAGGATGGCTCATCTTCCCCAGCACTGCAGCCCTGGTGCCCTCGTGGGATGGGATGCTTTGTCTACTACTGCACATGGATCCCACCCACCCCAGGAGTGGGATGTGGTACCCACTGTGGGAGGAAGGATGTGGAAGAGCCATCTCCAAAACCCCACAGATGCTTTTCCACCTTTGGTTTTGCAGCTCCACTCCCTCCTCCTCTCTGCGTGCCCTCATGCTCATCCCTTGGCTCCAGCTGGGCAGAGGGGTTGGAATGCTGGAAAAGGTCCTGGGGGTGCCGGTGCCAGCAGCTGGACATGAACCCAGGTGAGCCCAGGTGAGCAATGCCAATGGCCCCTGGGCTGTGCTGGGGCAACTCCAGTGCTGGGGGCAGCTCTGAGCCCCTGAGACAGGAGAGCCCTGGAGGGGCTGGAGCGTGTCCAGGGAAGGAAATGGAGCTGGGAAGGGGCTGGAGCCCCAGGAGAGGCTGAGGGAGCTGGGAAAGGGGCTCAGCCTGGAGAAAAGGAGGCTCAGGGGCGACCTTGTGGCTCTGCACAACTCCCTGCCAGGAGGGGACAGACAGGGGGGTTTGGGATCTGCTCCCAGGGAACAGGGACAGAAGGAGAGGGAACAGTCTCAGGCTAGGCAGGGGAGGTTCAGTTCGGACACCAGCAGGAATTTCCTCATGGAAAGGGTGCTCAGGGCTTGGAACTGCCCAGAGAGGTTTGGAGTGCCCATCCCTGCAGGTGTCCAAGGCACTCCTGGAGGTGGCACTCAGTGCTCTGGGCTGGGGACAAGGTGGGCTTTGCCAACGTACTGGATTCCGTGATTCCTGGTCCCTGGTGCTGAGGCACGGCCCTGGCAGGTCCTGCTGTCCCTGGGAATCTCTGAGCTGTTTTGCTTCCTTATAAGGCCCTGCTGCTCCCTGCTCCGGTGTCTGCAGCAGGGCTGGCATCGCCTGTTGGGAGAGCACAACAATTCCCAGCAGGCTGCCAGGACACCTCCAGCCCAGCCCAGCCCAGCCCAGCCCCGCCATCCTCCATCCCTGTGTCCCCAAGCCCCAGCAGGAAGAGCACAGGGCTTTTCCAAGGCCTGCTCTGTGGGAAGGAGGGTTATAAATCAGCTCAGCTGTCTCCTCAACAAGGGATGGGGCTTTTGCATCCCTCAGAGCAGCACTTGCAGCCCTTTCCAGGGGCTGCTGGCTCAGAACACCTTGTCCAACGAGAGCCCAGTGCTGCAATAGCTCTAGCCTGGAGCATCTGACAGTGCAACTCCTCAGTGCACCAGGAAAACAAGGATGAGGATTCCTCTGCCTGAGTAAGGCTGTGAGGGAGGAAAGAAACACCATAACCTGCACTTCACTGAATGAACCTCTCCCACAGCCTCTCCTGAGGCTCCTGTAAATGTGGTGGGAAGGGAGAGAAGCTCCCCTGGGATCTGATCTCCAGCTACAAATGACACAAGCACAGGTACAAAGCCCTCTGCATCTCCTTTGTCCCGAGCCCCACCAGCACCACGTCCCAAGGCAGAGCCTGGCTCTGACATTTTGCCCCTCCAGCCCCTGGGTGCCCAGGGAGTGCCCCCACCCTCGAGGGAGCATTCTCCCTCTCTCCAGCCCCGATTCCCTGCTCCCAGGCATTGCCTGGACACTCCAGCCTTGGCCAAGGGGGCATCAGGGACCTGAAGCCCCCTGGGGCTGGCAGCCCGTGGAGTGCGGGAGCGGGGACTATGAGATCATGACTTTTGCAAGTCTGAAGCTGTCCCGGGTGCTGCTCCTGCAGACATTAAGTCATTTTCCTGAGGAAGTGCCGTGTGACGTCCATCTGCTTACAGGCGTCGGGGTGGAGCCGGAGCTCCAGGGGCACCACGGCAGAGGTGAGGAGCAGGAGCCCCAGGACACCCCTCCTGTCCTTGTGCCACAGCAACCACACTGCAGGGGCCCAAGTTCAACACAAATCCTGCTATTTTGAGATTGCAGATAACCAAAAACACTCAGCTGAAAGCTTCCAGTCCTGGTTGTGATGGAAGAAATCTTTACCTGCTTCACCAGGGAAATGTCTTTCACTTCCATGCAGTCAAATATCACAACAACCCTCAGATATCAGGATTTGACAGATTGTTTAATAACGACAAACGGGGGAAAAAAAAAAGAAGTCTCTGTTCAATGGGATTTGTTACTTATTGTTACCTTCAAAAATACCCTCTCAACTCTACCAAGAGCAACAGAACCACTACAGCAGGGTGGGTTTTTCTCTCAGAAGTCAAACTTTCTTCATTAAACGAGAACAGGGCTGTTCACTCTGCCCAGGCCACAGCACAGGCATAAACCCAGCGATGCTGCTGGGGTGCAGCAGCTCCTCTCAACCAAACACTGACAACACCAGCCCCTGTCTGGGAGCACTCACCAGCCCAAGCTTCAGGAACGTTTGGGATCAGCTCCTCTGGAAAACCTTTTACATCTGTCTATCAACCTTACACCAACCAAGACCAAGCGCTCCTTTCTGGTTAACAGGATTGCTGTGCTTTATTCCTCTTCCACAGCAGGTTCCTCGGGACCACGTGCCATGATGCACTTCCCTCAGCAGGCAGATGATGAGGTGTCCAGGAAAAAACTCTCCTCTTGTCTGGTTCGTGCCTGTAAGAAAACCTTCAGGCAGCCCAGACCCCACCAACTGCGCAGTGCAGCGGGCACATTCCCCGTACCTGCCTGGTGTTATCAGCAGCCCCTCTAATCCTCTAATCCCCCTTCCCTCTGACTCACTGGCCTCCAAGGCTGAACCTCCAGCTCTTTCCCAATAACAGCAAAGCCTTCCCCCAATTACTCCAGAGCCAATTGGGTGGGAAGCCTCAAGGATGTTTGTGTAAAGACAGAACACCAGCAATGTCCCAGTCTATAATTAGCCATCTGAGCAAGTGACAGAGGATACGTTCAAGGAAGAAAAGAGTAAGAGAGTTTTACATGCACTGCTTTGTCCAAAAAAAGATTATGAAAGGCAGAGCAAAAACTATTTACCAGTCTTAGGGGGAAAATGAAGTACATTTCATTCAGTTAAAGCTGAAGCAGATGTTCAATATTTGTGTCTGTGCCTGAAGACCTGCTACGTTACGTAGGCTTCCACCCAATGTGAACATCTGGATCAATCTGGAGAGCTGAGGGTGTACAAAGAGGGGAGGAAAACACCACAACTCCCAACTTAGCACCAAAGGGGTGATTAAAAAAATACAATTTCATGGGACCAGACTTAACAGCCTTTCAGGAGTTCCTCTAGATGTTGCTTCTAGCAACCGCTTAGTGAAGATGACTGAAATTATTGCAGTAACAAATAAAAACTTTTCTCTGATACAAAATCCAGTCCAGAGTGCTTCCTTACACAGTAAGCAGGACACCTTGCGTAACCAGGGCTCGCGTGTTGGCCTCCACAAGCAGCAGCAGCTTGCAGAGAGCCACACAACAAAAGGGAGCAATGCTCCCAAGCTGCCAAGAGGACTGGGAGACAGACCCAGTTCATTTCTTCTGGAAAAAGCCCATGATGGACACCTGTTTGTTGGCTCTGCTGGCAGGAGCTGCCCCTTTCTTCGGGTTCTTCCTCTCTTCCTTTGGCTCTCTCTTGGTGGGCAGCAGGGGTTGTTTGTGTGGAGCTGGTGCCTTGGGCTTGGAGAATTCATCCTCGCTGTCCGTGCAGGATTCGCTCTCGTAAACCTTCTCAGTCACTGGTGGAAAGAAGAGGGAAGGGAGCAGAGCATGATGATGGTTAAGCCATCTTTATACCAAAGAGCTCTCCCCTGCTGGAAAGAGGTGTTTTGGGTGCAAGGAGCACGTGCCAGACACGGGAATTAAGTCCATTGCTCAAGGTTAAGCAGTAGGAAACGGCCTCAGGCTGTGCCAAGGGAGTTTCAGGTTGGGTATTAGGGAAAATTCCTGCCCTACAAGGACTGTCCAGCCCTGGCACAGCTGCCCAGGGCAGTGGTGGAGTCCTCATCCCTGCAGGGATTTCAAAGCTGTGTGGATGTGGCACTTGGGGACATGGGCCAGCATTGCCTTGGCAGTGCTGGGGGAACAGCTGGAGTAAGGACTTTAGAGGGCTTTTCCAGCCACAGTGGCGCTCAGATTCTAATTCACATGGCAAAGGTTGACAAGCAGCCATCGGAAAGTGAGGAATGCCAAGGAGATCATAATCAGTAGTTTAGCTTTAGCTCCATTTAGACAATGGAACATCTACTTCATGGCTAAACCCCACCATTCTGACTTGGTCCAATTTCCAGAGGGACCAAAGCCATCAGATTGTCCAGAAATCCAGGCAAGACAACCTAGAGACATGCCCAAGCTGCTCTCACTAGCACACTGCACAGTGAGGGAAGAGCAACGCAGACATCGCCCATCTCAAGGGGCACAAACCCTTTGGGGCAGCTTCTTTCCACAGAGGCAAATATAAAGAAATCCTTTATAAAAAATCCACCCAAAGCTGTGTCTGCAATTGGGACTCTGCCTGAAGGGGACTGCCAGCTCAGTGCAGCCAGCGCCCGGCGATGGAGAGCCCAGGGATATAAAACAAGGCTCACGGAAATTAAACTGGAGTCAGTTCCACTGATGAAAGCCACCGCCACATCCCGGTAAATGTTGTTATATCAGCTTTCCCAGCAGGGCTCTGGGATTCTTCTAGTAAGCCATTTTTCTTTAGCAACTGTATTCTTTTAAACAGATGTCTTAACTTCCCCTCTTCTGGGAAACTGGCTTTCACTTGTATTAATGCATCAAGTTAAATAAGGTTTCCTACGTCACCAGAGACTGGGAAGAGGAATGCTATGAAATCCTCCTGGGCAGCGCTAGCAGAACCTCCAACAGGGACTGCAAAGCAAGCAATCTCCCTTCAGAGGCAACAGGCTTGTCAGGGAGCAGCTTCCACAGACCACTGGGTGAACTCAAAAGCCGTACGCTGTTGTCAGCCCTGTCAGGAGCTGCTGGGAGCTTCTGAAGAGTGCAGTTAACCCCCTCCAGCTGCACTAACACAGCTTAGATCACCTTTCTTTGGCTGCCATCTCAGCTGAACTTCAGAAGCCTGTGTTTGCAGCACCTATGGGTACACAGATACAGACTCACAGCCAGACTCCCTAAATCAGAGTGGCTCAAACGATGGGAGCTCTGAAATGCTGTAATACAAATTTCCCTCCAATGCACATGTGGGCATTCCAATCTCCAGGCCCACGTGCGTCCTTTGAAGCTTTAGAAAGTGCAAGGTACAAACACACCAGCTTAAAGCTCGATAATTCCCCTTTACTAGAGACTAAGAGCAGGCTGGCAATCCATGGATTTCTGTTGATGCCTAGGAACGTGTCTTGTGCTTAACTCCACACACACTTTAATTGCTCAATTTCCCTCAGGGCTAATCCCTAAACCACTTTTGCTTTTTGACACCAATTCCTTGCTATTGCAGCTATTGTGAAAACCACCACTTAAAATTGTGGGGAAATATAAAGTACAGCATCACTCTACTGTTAGGATTTAACATCTCTTAAAACCTAGTGTTTGTTTAAAAATAAAAAGACAGCAGGGAGACGGGTAAAAAGCCCTGTATTTCAAAGAATAACTAAAATTTATGTTAGCCTGGAAGATCTGCAAGTTATTTAGCCTTGTGCATGGAAAGGGTGGGGAATGGAAGGGAGAAGAGAAATTGGACAATAACCAGACAGCAAGTCCTGCACAACTGGCTGGAGAATCTGTAGGAGAGAATCCAGTAGAGAATCTCCTCCCTGCCCAGTTCCTCAGTATCCCAGCTCCATCCCTCTCTCCATCCCACAGGATCTGTCTCCCAAGGGCACAACAGGGCCTTGCACTCCCTTTTCATGAAATGGCTATGGACTGTAAAACCACGAGTCTGGATTCTCCAGGGACTGTGAATCCCTGTGGGGGTGAAGAGCAGAGAAACAAAGGCAATATTCCCAGTTGAACCAGGAAGAGACATTCCTGTGCTCTGGATGCAGAGTCTGTACAACTCAACTCCCCATCTAATGCTGTTTTGTTCCATTCCCCCTCCAAGTGTTTTAATGGCTCTGTCTGGGACGGGAGAGCAGAACACCCCACAAGGTGATCAGCCCAAACTGTTGGTAACTGTGCAAGTCCAGTTTTCGGACAAGAATGCAGCACTTGGGATTTCATTCCCAGTGCAGCCAGCTGCTGAGAGCTACAGCTTTGTGTTTCTTGAAGGCAGCCACACCAAGCCAATGGGAAACAGAAGATGCAGCTCTGCAGACAGGTGCAGACAGACACAGGCTGAGTCTGGGCCAGGCAGCTGCGGGGCCGAGCCAGGAATGCCCAAACCTCTGCATGCCCAGCAGCACACAGACCTGTACACAGCACCACATCCCCCCAGCAATGCCTGAGCTCCACTGGCACCCCCTCAGCCCAGCCAGGCTGGAGAATGAAAGCATCCCCTACAATCGAGCTGACAGCAGCATTACAAAAACACATTCCATGCTCTTAAGTGTTTAAAACCTCCAAAAAACCCCCAAACCAACATATTCTGAACGTTTGCATCTCTAGTGCAATGCCAGGACATGGAGGAAACAAATACAGTGGTGTGACACAGCTTTCTCCAGGTCACAGGAGAAAGGAAAGGCTGGAATTCAAAGCCTCTGGCTCTCAGGACTTCTGTAGGGACTCTTTTCCCTTCTGAAAGCAGAGCTGCCCTTATCAGAAACAGAAACCCTATGAAGTATTTAAGCCCCAACTTATTCCCTGTTTATCTGGGATACTCTAAGTTTCTTTAACATATAATCAAATTCTGCAGAGCTCTGGATTTATCCTCAAAGGAAAAAAAGAACAACCCAACAAAGTTATCTCAGCCAGAATTTATCCCAAACCCTAAACCTCTTTCTGTACCATCTTTAAAAGCTTGCAGCTTTGGAGAGGAGAGTAAATGAAGGTGGTGATAACAATGGCAGGAAGAAAGGGAAAAGAACTGAAGGGAAATCTGTGAATAATCAAAAAAGGGTAAGGATTCAGCTCCAGCTCTGACTGCCCACCCAGGCCTTCACCAGAGGCACAGTTACCTCAGAGCAGGAGTTCCAAGTGGGATAACTGTGATTCTGTGAACCTGCCTAAGCCTGGGCGAGGCTGGCCTGTTAAAATGGCCAATAAAGTGAGCTCCAGTGAGTGCAGGGCACAGCCAGCCTTACCCATGCAGCCTTCCTCTTCATCAATAAACATCTTGGATTTCAGCACACGCTTCCGCTTCCTCTTCCTGCCTCCAGCTGACACCTGGAGGACATGACAGCACTGTGAGACACCAGGAGCTCACTTCTGGCAGCTCATCACTCTGATCTGCTCTCACCTCTGTGGATGCAGGCTCCAGCTCAGCTTTTGGAGCAGGTGCAGGTGGTGGAGATGGAGCTCTCTCCTCCTCGGGTGTGGGAGATGGTGGCACATCTGCCAAGAAGAAGAAGACCTTGATGGCACGGGGGTCTCATGCCACACACTGCAGTTCCCAAAGGAAGGAGAGGGGGACAGGATGGGACAAGCATGCTGGGGATTTTTGGTAAGCCAAAAGAATCAGTTCTACCAGGGAAAACTTTAAAACCAGGCACAGGAACTGGCAGGTTTCAGCTACACATTTCACTGACTTGTCAAAAAGAGTGACTGTCATTTGTTTAGAAATTAAAACTGTGGTGCTACACATCCCAAACAATCCATGCTATCAGCTTAACCCAAGAATGAAGTACAGTACACTGTCACACATCCTAAAAGACTGTTAAGGGATTGGGTTATTTTCAAAAACTTTTATTTAAAAACAAACAACCAAAACAAAAAACCCCACAAAAGAGGAAGCTGATTCTTTCACTGTTTCATCTCCTTGCTCTCCTCTGGGTTCAAGGACAGGGACACCGGACTCCTTTCAATGCCAGGACTGATCAAAGCAGTCAAGGACACCTTCACACATTTGTGTGGAGCAAAGGGAGCTCTGGAGCCTCTCCCAGCAGCATCAAAGTGAGACAAGCAGGGCTCCAACCCAACCAGCAAGGCAGGGTCACCCTCCCGCGGGGCTGGCAGGGGGACAGAGCTCCAGGAGCTCCAAGTGAGAAACGCTGCCACGCACGCCCTGGGATGTGGGGGAGTGCTGGGAATGTGGGGAACAAAGCGCTCCTGTGACCTATTGCTCCATCCTGACACGGATGGGGCTGCAGCACCGCCCTCAGCCCGGATCTGCGGCTGTCCCCAGGGACCAGGGCAGCGTGAGCAGTTACTGCCAGGCACGGGGCCAGCTGACCTCTGCAGGTTACCCAGGGCTCCAGGGAAATGCTGCTGGGCTGCCAAGGCCCAGCCATAAATTACATTCCTGCAGCAAGGACTCGGCCTCCCAACTACTGCAGCGAGCGAGGCACGGGAATGCAAACACAGTGGGATAACGTGCCTGGGCTTCAGCCTGCTCTGGAGGGCTGGGGCTGTGAGGACACGGCCAGGCAACAGCTCTGCTCCCAGCTGGGAGGGCTGGGGGGCTGCAGGGAGCTCACAGCTCTCAGGGTTCATCCCTGGGCTGAGGCCTCCACAGAGTGTCCAGCACCAAACCTGCCCAGCCCGGCCTCAGCCCTTTGGAAATATCTTAGGAGAGGACGAGCTAAGAGGGCTCAAAACCAGCCTGGTGAAAAGCCTCTGCCATATTCAAGTCAGCGTGCCAGCTGCACTAGATTCCTTGGGGGAAAGTTGGGCTTTTTTTCAGCTTCCTTGAAACAATTTCCCCAGCTTTTGGCAGGCAGAAGGCACCTTCTCCCCACGTCAAAGTGTTTAGGACTACTATCAAGCTGTTTTATGACTTTATTATCCTCTAGCCAACACAGCCCTCTGACATGTGATAACTCCTGAGTCAACCACGAGCTGCTGCCCACAGTTTGCTCAACAGCAACAGCTGCATGAAACAGATACAAGTTGGGCAACTGGATGGACCAAAGATGTAAATCCTGGCTTTGTTCGGCTTGCTCTGACCCTGCCTGGAAAAACTGTGAGAAGCTTCAGTGCTTCTGCTGCGGCTCTCCAAAACCCAGGAGTTTGTAGGTCACAGTGCCACTGAAATCACCCTCCAAAGTGGCTGTAAAACACTTGTCAACACAGCGAAACGCTGCCTGTGTTGGTACAGCTGAAGCTGCCAAACCTCCTGTCCTCTGTGGGAGCGTTTGTGGAGTTTACTCTGGCACTGGCAGCAAAACAACCCGCAGTGACTAAGGAACCCTCACACCAATATAACTTTTTAATGAAAAATCATTTAAATGGAGAGGATTGTGCCTTATGCCCTCTCTGTATTTCCAGCGGGGTACAATGTGCTGATGCTGGTGTAAGGAGAGCTTATTTAGGGCTACTTTTAGTACATCAAGAGCAGACTAATACAGAGCTAGGCAGAAGTCCTGGCCTGACACAGAATTGCCCACAAGCACTTCACATCAGCCATGCAGGCTCAGTTTCACACCCACAGAGCCTTGCCAAGTCTGCCTGTCACTCCAGGCCCCCTTTTGCTCACTGATGCTGCTGATTCAAGTTGCCCCTGCCCTCTGGAGAAACCTGTTTCCAGCCTTTCCAAGGAGAGATGCTCCTGAAGTCCAGCTGCTCTATATATTTTTTTTAAATTACTTTTGTCATCCAACCCACAGTCTTCTACTTCAATACACAATATAATATTACCAGTTTGGACTCACTAGAAATATTCCAAACAATTCAAATCTATCTTCCTTCATCTGGTTGGATTTAGAAGGGCAAGCAGCAGCACCAAAGGGCAGAGTTCTCCCAATTCTCATTTTCTCTTTTGAAAGGGCAAACTGAGTGATATCTAAATTTGTATGTGTGCTGCAATTTGCATAAATTTACATTTCTAATGCACAACACAAAGGAATGAAGAACAAAGAAGGTTCTGATGCAAAAAACCTCCCCAGTGCCTGACTACCCTCTTGGGGAAGAACTTTTCCCTAATATCCAACCTAAACCTCCCCTAGCACGGCTTAAGGCCATTTCCTCAGGTTCCATCCCATGTCACCAAAGAGAATATAAACCTTGGAATAAAGGAAACCAGGAGCCATCCCATTCAAAAGCATCAACTGTTAAACACGTGCTGAGGTCACGCAGGTACCCCACAGGAGACCAGAGAGCTCTATCATTCCAAACTCCTGCCTGATCTCACTCACAGGATGTGCATGAGCTGAGAGATTCCAGCCAAGCAAGGATGGGCTGGTTTCAAAATTCCCTCCTCAGAGCTGAACAACTCAGCTTGTCATGTTCATGAAGAACAGCTTCCTGAGAGATTTATCATCCTGTGCAACAGCCTAAGAGGTGATCCATAGCTGGTGACAAAGATCATTTGGAATGGCGTGGGCAGCAGAGAAACTATGAAAGCTGGCCTAAAGGTGGCACGGATACTGCACAGATACCAGCAGCAGCCACCTCTGCCTGGTGCTGCAGATTGTCCTCATGTCCTGTGTGCCAGCCACACTGAATGAGGAATCAGCTCTGGCTCTCCTGAGGGACTCCACCTCCTCACTGATACACCCACTGCTGTTTCACCCTCTTTGACTGGAGCTCTACACCAAGCTGGTGGTTTCAATTACTAATCCGTAACGATCCCCGAGTTCTTTTCCTGCTGGATGACTGTTCCATTTAGCACACGCTCCCCAGCTCAATTCCAATTCACTTTCCAGTTATCTGTATTGAACGGCATTTGTCACCTCAATTATCCAAATTCTTTGGGATCCAGCCCTGCTGTTCCTCATTACAAGCCCAGATCTTGCAATGTTCTGGGCACCCCACGCCTGTCCCAGCCACCGAGGAGACGCGGAGTCGCATCGGATACGGCTCGGCTGCCTTGCCTCCAATTCCCTGTTAGCTCTTTTCTTTTGGGATGCCTTGCTTCCAACACTGTCTTCCAAACCCCTTCTATGAACAGACACTGAAAATGATCCTGTGAGGAGAGGGAGGGCACTTGTAAGCATTTCCCCCACCATGAACTGGCTCTGGCCGGCCCCATGGCTCTGGAAGGCGCGCTATCTTTCACAAGAGATTTGGGAACCTCCTTCCCACACGTCAGTGGCACTGGCAGCACACTTGGTGAGGAGACAGCCAGGTCTGAGCTAAGCTAACACAGAGACTGAATCTTTGTTTCGAGACATCTCAACTCCATGCCCGAGTGCTTGCAGCACAAAGATAAACACAGAGCTCAGGCTACAGCCATTTCCACGGTCTTTAGTCCTTTAAACTATTCCCTCAACCACTGACCAACTGATTTGGAAAGCAATGTTTTGGAAATCAGGCCCCTGACTTTCATGCCTGATTGTTTGCAGATCTTTTTACCTTCCTCATCGCTGCTGTCAGACTCAAGTTGCTTGATTCGCTTCCTCTTTTTCTTGACGTTTTCGGCATCTCTTTCCTCCTCATCATCTGACCTGTCCACTCTCTTCGTTTTACTGCCATAAACAGTAGAGGGAATAGAAAGGGAATGAACACCCGTTACCTCTCATGTGTGCATGAAAGCATCCCGTGCATTTGAACGAGCACATTCCTCATGGAAGGAAATCAAACGCCTCTTAAAAACACGAGCATCGCATACTCTGAACTGCACACTCTGTACAACCAGGCATAGGTGCACGAGCATTTCCAGGCCTCTCATCCTTCCCCATACCCAGCTCTCCAAAACAAGGAGGATTTCTTTAGCCCCTCTGCAGCTCAGCCCAGTGCCTCACCTCGCCTGGCCACGGTAGCCTGGCAAGAGTGCATTTCTGATCTTGTCTCTTCAGCTCAGGCTCCCAGTGTCCCCAAAAGCATCACTCAGAAGCTCTTTTGACAGACTGCTTGCCACTGACTGACTATGAGGTAGTGTCTCAGAATCCTGGAGCCATTTTTAAAGACTACTGGAAAAATAAAATAGCTTCTTTCTTTCTAATGTTGGCCAGACGTGTCAGACGAAGAAGCCTGGAGGCTAAAGGCCCACGTATCCTCAAAGAGCTGGGACAGCCCAGTGGCCTTCCCAAATCCACGCTGCCAACACCTCCAGGCCCTTGGCTTCGTGGGCAGGGCTATCAATAAGACGAGCAGTTAGTGTTCACTGCGATGGTGGGCTGGGTGGTGTGCTTACCTATTCAGCTAGAAATGGATTGAGACCACCAATTAATTACTCATAGGCCACCAGAGAGCCATCAGACTGTAGTGATTCTTTGTCCCTGTCAGTTTGGGTTGGATTAAACACAAAGGGCTGAACTTAAAATTAACTTGGAGCCTCAGCCCAAAGTAAACCAGTGGCATTGAAAGCAGCCCTACATGAGCTATGGAGATCAACAAGCACAACTTTGTGCTGCGAGCTGTGTACATACAAGCTGGGGAATCTCCCACCTTCCCTGCAGGACAGGTGCTCCTGCCAGCCCTCCCCAGGCTGCCTGCAGGGTCTGCTCACAGTGGGAGGTTGGCTCATGGAAAGCCATCCCCTCCCACTGAGGACAGCCCGGGCCCTGTCCCTTCCCATGTGCGATGGCACCAACGGCCCTGAGGCACCTACGGCAGCACACGGAAAAGAAACAGCAGGAAAGAATCCTGACAGATAATTTTAGTCAGGTTTAACACAGCTGAGAAGATGGAAACGGGAGGTGAGCCAGTGCTGCAGCCAGCTGCAGGCAGGCTGTCCCCAAGCAGGTTGACAGGGACCCTGAAAGGCACGACCCACCTCTTCTTGTCCTTCTGCTGAATTCTAGCAGACTCTGCCTTCTTCCCAGGCTTTTCTGCTGCAGTACTAGGAGATGACTCTGGTTCTGCTACAGCAACTGAAGGCTTCCCTACTTCTTTCTCCTCCTTTGGCTGCTCAGGCACAGAGTTGGCTTTGAGTTTATCTGTGAATAAACCATTCAAAAAGAACAAACACTGGACATTCAGTTTGAGTGACAATTCACAAGGCAGGTGGCTAGCTCTGTGCACCAAGAATACAGACAACACTACCCATCATGTATTTAGGGATCTAGATTGGTCAATGAGCCATGGGAAAAAGAAGGGCATGCTTAAATTTCTAGGTGATTTTCCATGGTTCTGCTCTCCTGATATCAAGCCACGTGTGCTGCAGCAGTTAAAACTCTGTGGGAGAGGACTGGGATGCAGTGGCAGGAGATCATCAGTGGGGTCAGAGGCTGCTGGGAGGGACAAAACATTGTCCCAAAGCCTTTCTGAGAGTGCTGGGAAAACAGGCTGGCTGCTTCCCTGAGCAAGGGCAAAGAGCACTGGAATGACAGCTCTCTTATTTATGATCAACAGCAGAAAGCCCAAGGACCCCACTGTTGTTAACTCAGGACTTTCTGGCAATGGTGGAACCTTTGAAGCCAGGAGAGACCTGCATGCAGGGAATAAATCTTACTCCTGGAATCCCACCCTCTCCTCCACACACATAATCATTTCCAGTTCTGATCCCTTTGCTCCTTCTCTGCAGCCACCTCACAAGTTTCCTCATGTGCTCCCCCACAGGACTCAGCAGGGAAGGAAACCCCTTTGGAAACGATGGAAATGCATCCACAAAGCTTTCCCATCACCACTGGGTCATCCTCCCCATGCCACTTTGGGGTTTCAGCCACGAGCTTCAGTCTAGAGCCCTTCTCAGACCTTTAGAATTTCCTGTAGTTAATTGCAGTGACTGTCCTTAGGCTGAGAGTGTCCTCAGCTCCCTCAGTCCCACCAAAACAGGGACTCCAAGAGTCCCAGCAGGGCTGTGCCTTGTCTGCTCAGAGCTGGAACTGTCCCCTGCAAACTCTGACAGATGTTTATTAGAAAGTGAACTTTGCTGTTTACTCTCTCCCTAAATTCCTCTTTGAAGCCTCTTGTACTCAGTTATAAGGGAATCTTTGAAGAAGGTCCCACAGCCCTTTTCCAATACTGCAATATTTAAAAACTTCAGCATAGTTTCTCTAGACTTGGACACTTCAGAAGGGACCTGCAGAGGCCACCTAGTCCAAACCTCTGATCAGAAAGGCTACCCCTAATTTTTATTCTCCATTTATCAGTCCCTGGGTTTTTAGGGAAGAAATTAACCCTAAAACTAACTATGGGCTCCTCGGTGCTATGTGATGAAAAGCAAGCACCATTAACAGGCCCTGCAAAACAGGTCTTGGCAAACATCTCACCAATAGCTGATCTTCCAGCCAGGAGAACTCACTTTCAATCAGATTTCTTCTGCACTAAAAATCCTTCCTGGGTTAGTCTGCTCAAATATGTCATTTTAATTGATCTCCCTCCAGCAAGCTTTTTGTCTGAAAAATTCCACTGAAAACTCCTAATTTTTGCTTTAAAAGCTGTGTGCAAAAACATTAACCCCTTTGAGTGCAAAAGAGCAGAAGAAAGTATGGAAAACTATTAGGAAAGAGGGGATATAAAGAAAATCCAATGAGTTTGGTGGAGTGGGGATGAGGAGGAAGATTTCTCTTTTCTGTATGCCTGCCATCACAGTTCTAGTACAAAACATTTGATTCTACTGAATATTTTTTAATTTCTATCCTGCTCAAATAAAATATAATTTAAAAAAAACCAAAAAGAGGCTTCAAATAATTTTCAGATTTGGGTTTTTTTTCATTTGTTTGTTTTTTTAACTACAAAGGCTGCTCCCTGACCATGATGGCCTCTGAGAACACAAGAGCACTTACTCATAGCAGCTTTTCCAAAGAAGTTGTTCATGATGTTGTTCTTTGTTGGTGGCTTGCTGCTTGCTGCAGACACCTGGAAGCAAAGAGAGGAAATCTGAAGATACTCACTAGATATTTAGTGCATCAAAGGGGCCAGAGTAAGTTACTGAGGGCTCCTCAGCCAGGCCTTCAGATGTGACTTGGGGCACCTTCCCATCTGATGGCTGACAGTGTAACTGAAATAAGTGCTCGGGACAGGGTCAGCTCCCAGGAAAGAACTGCTCTGTCTGCAAACCATCAGTGCCTCAGTTCACAGCAGCCAGCAGAGGGTTGGCCAAAGCAGGAAGGCTTTATCCAGCTCCTCTGGCACGTAGGCAGTCACTGCTCTGTTGTACCAATGCAGCCACCAAAGTGAGAAATGACATCCACGCCACCTAAGAAAGCGCAGCCTCCTAATCCAACTTATTTTTGTGCAAAAAAAAGGCAACTAAAGACAACTAAAGTTCCCAAAGCATGCACACTTGGCCAGTTCTAAACTCCCTATAAAAATCAGAAAAAGGAACCAAAATGTACTCAGTTGTTACAGAAAGGCCAAACCATCCCCAGGGAGTGTTACCATTTTAACACCCATTTTTCTGGCCACATCGCTTTAAAAACAATTATACTAATTAAAATGAAAACATAATCCTGTCCTGGAGAAACAGCAGTCCAGAAGATAAACAATTTAGTCTTGCACAGGACAAGTCTGAAACTTCCCTCACCGACCAAGTTTAAACACCTTGGTACTTTTAAGACCTGGGCTTCTCACGTTTCACTTATTGCTCAAAACAAATCCTTTTAAGCACAATGGAGAGAGCAGGATCCTCGGCCGGTGTGTACATTGGGATAGCTGGAGACAATTGTCTCCACAGGGCAGCTGTGCTGGTTTACACTTATGGAGATCCGGCATTCCCACTGGGGAATGCCAAAGCTCCGGCACGTGCAGCTCCGTGGGGAGATGTGCGGTGTGGCACCAGGGGATTGTGCCCCGGGTGAGCGCACACAGGTGAGCACTGACAAAGGATCACTGAGCATTCCCCTGGGCCGTGGGGAGCAGAGCAGGGCTGGCTGAGGTCACTGTGAGTGGATCATTAACGCCCAGGGGTCTGAGGTCACTTACAGCCGGGGCCTCCTTGGCCTCTGCTTTGGCCTCCTTAGGCGTGTCCTGGGCCCTGGCCGCGGCTTTGGCAGCGAACATGCCCATGATCCCTCTGTGCTGCTGCGGGGGGCCCTTGGCGGCCGGGGGCCCGTGCCCATTGATGGTGCTGGCAGCGCCGGGGTCCCGCTGGCCCTGGGCGCTCTGCGGCGCTGCCGGAGCCTCGGGCGGCGTCCTGGGCACGGCGGCGGCGCAGCGGATGGCGCTGAACCTGCGTGGTGGAGTGAAAAATCCCATTAGCCTTTCCAACTCTGCAGCCTTCACCTCGCCTTCCCCCCCTCCTGCAGAGCCTCGGGGCCTGCCTTCTCCTGTTATGGAAAAAGGAGCAATTTAATCTGGGCATGGGACGAGAAAGAAAGGCTGGCACAGAGCAGGAGACCTCTGATGGAGGGATCAGCTGAACCTGTCAGCAAGAGCCACAGCATTCACGTGTTAAACAAGCCGTGCAGCCTTCCTGGGGAAAGGGCATTCTCCACACCCAGGCTGCGTTCTGTTCCTAAACGGGGCACCCTCTCCAAAGCCTGGGGCAGCAGTTGGATGGCTGGGTGAGGATCTAAAACGATCACAGCTTTCTGATGCTCTGACAAAGCCCTCAGCTGCTGCAGCAGGCAGTCACACTCGGCCAGGTAAGCAAACCCAGCCGAAACTGAACAACTGAAATGGCCCAGACGATATCCACGACATTCTGATTTAACTACACACAGCCATTTCTATGTAATCCCTGAAACTGAGAGGCAGCTTGGCTTATGATGGTCTGAAACTTGATTGTTTGTGGGTATGGAGATACAAGAACTCAATGACGTGCTCACAGCTACAGCACAACTCACTGACAGTCAGGAATAGCAGTTCCCAAAAATAGCTGAACTCTGCTCCCCACTGTGCAAATCACAGGCGATGCTTTCCAGATTTCCCACAGAAATGCCACAAAAGAGCCCGGGCTCACGCCTCCCAGCCCACTGAATTACACAGCATATTTTTATTTGCCTAAGAAATAAAGCAGCCCTCTGGCAGCTCACTTCTGTGCCTCAGCATTAGCTGCTCACGTGCACAGTCCCCTTCTACTCCCATCAGGATGTGTATTAACAAAACACCACCATCTCCACAGCATCGTGAGGCTGCAGCAGCAACCTCCTGACTTTCAAACCTTTAAAGGAAGGAAAACAGACATTAAAGAAAAATAATCCCACCCTCCTTTATACTTTCAATCTGTTTTTAACATGGCTAATACAGCTCTCAGGGCAGCTTGAGGTCCTACTCTAAACACCATCAACCCCACAATATGTAACAGTCATAAATAATATTGTCAATAGTTTTGTTGACTGAGCAGCAGAGCTCAGTTAAACTTCCCACATTCCAAGTCAGCTTGCCTTGATGCTGCTGTGTGACTACACCTTTATGGGCTTGACCCAAAAATTCACTAAATAATCACTGAAAAAATAGGCAACACTTGGACTGTGCTCTGCAAACAAGGAGCCGCTTCTGTTTGGAAAGCTGGTCATGCCAACAGGCATTAAACTCAGATATTGCTATTAGTTAGTTACTATTAACCACCTCCACTGTCTTCACAGCAAAGCCGGTCCTGTACAAACACAGGAGAGAACAAAGACCCTTGTCCCAGAGCTGTGAAATACCTGGACAGTCAGGGAAGTTCTGTTTGCTACAAAGCTCTGGCTTTTGCAAGTCCTGCAGGAATCTTTTCCCAAGCGTCACAGACAATCCATGCAGATAGCAAGTGACAGGGAATGTGATCGATTCATATTTACATTAGCCAAGTCACAAATGAAGGTTTGCTTGGGAAATCCTGCTTCAAAGCTGAGTTCACACACAGGTGTCAGAGAGCTGTGGATGTTTAAATCCCAAAGGACACAAGTATCCCTAAGGCACAAGTATCACCGTGCTGGAGTGCCTAAGAGTAAACAGAGTGCAACACGGCACTTGCAGCCACACCAGGGCACGTGGCCCCACTGAGGTGGGGTTATCCAGCGCCTTCCAGGGCATCCACACTCACGCCCCAAACACACAGCTTCTCTTTTCTCTGCCACTCTCTTGTCAACACTTTGGATACCACGTTTCTCCTGTCAAATCCTATACTCTCCCTATGACACACCCTTCAGGCATCCCCCTTTAAACCAGATTGGTCATGGCACTGTGCATCCCCATGACTTCAAGCTGAAGCTGTCGTGGTGGGAACAACACACAAAGGAAAAGCTGCAGCTGCCAGCGCTGCTCAGGAGGGAGACAGTGACTCCTGGAGACTGCAGTCCCTCCCAGCTCTCCTGTTCCACCACGCAGGACCCTGGTGCTGCCTGGGCTGTTTTGTGCAGAGATCACAGCCTGTTCTGAGTGCAATGAACCCACACAGATCAAAGCCCAGCTCCTGGAGAAGGAGTTCCTGTGAGACATCTTCAGAGAGGTGGCTGAGCCCAGAGGATGAAAACACAGTTTCACAAAACAGAAGGCAAACTCCTGTAAATGCTTTGCTGAGCACATCATTCATGGTTTTATCAGCCTGTTTCGATTTTCTCTTCCTGTGTGGCTGAGAACTGGATTAAAATGGTCATGATTAAGTGTGGCCTGGAAAAGAGGGAAACATTTCCAGCCATCAGACAAGCAAGGCACTGGAACAGTCTCCCCCGCTGGAGTAAGGACCAAGTGAACCAACTGTGAGCGCAGTTTACAAACCCCAGTGTGCTCTTTGGGCACTGCTGTGGCAGGGCTCTGAGGATATCTTCTCCTAGCCCTCTAAAACCCAGGCCCATCTAGCAAGCACTGAAGTGCAGGAGCAGTGTGGAGCGCTTCAGGAGGAGCAGGGAGGCAGGACTCACTTGCTGCAGTGCTGCAGGTTTGTTTTGACGATGTCGTAGTCGGTGTTGTAGAGGGGGGAGCTGTCCTTGAGCAGCGCCTTCTGAACGCTGTACACGTGCACGCTGGCAATTGTGGACAGCTTCGACTTCATGGCTGGGGGAGAACAAACAGCCCTGTTAGCACAGCCTGTAGGATGCAGAAAGGCTGACAGACGACTTGACAGCAAAACTGGACTATAAAAAGGTGCAGCCACACCTTCTCCCAGTGCTCACTAACGAAGAGCTCAAGGTAACAAATCCCCATGCCTGTCACGTTTTCCACTACACTCTTGGTCCTTGCACAAATGACTTAGGAGTGATCTCTCTGTGTTTGCCTTCCAAACATCCAGTGTTTGGGATCCAGAATACCTGAGTGAGTACCTAACACTAAGGCAGGAGGCAGCTGGTCACTGCTGTGCCCTGCTGGAACTGCCCTGTGCCACTGGGGCTGTGGCCAGCACCACAGTGTCACCCCTGCCAGCCTGCTGGAATGAAAACTTTATCTCTTTCATGTTACTTGGACTGCAACCCCCTTGAGACAAGGGTTGGTTTTCAGGAATTCTTTGTTCATTGCTTATATTGTTCTTTCCACAGAGTCCTGGTCTGAGGCTGAGCTTCTAGGCACTGTAAAAATACACACAGTAATCATTTCTTGGGGCCAGTCCCAGACTGTGCAGCCCTACTCCCATCAAAAATCTCAGCCTCTTCCAAATATAAGTCATACCTTTGGCCTGCCTTCCAATACAAAAACCATGAGCAACCCTTTCCTCCACAGCAAAACAGTGTTACACAGCACACATAACTCAACAAACATGACACAGAGTAGTTGCACTGCCTGACAATCTCCTACTCTGAGGCAAACAGCCTGAGCTAGAAATCCACTTCAGATTTCCAACAACGCAAGTCTTTCAAACAAAGTGAGGTCATTAGCACAGATCCTTAAGGTCACAAATACCACAGTGTGTTCTCAAGTGCCAAAGATGTTATTTGAAAGTGATGAAGAGCCTGAAGTCGTGTTTCAATTCTGTGGGTAAGATTTCATCAGCAGGCCCAGAGCTGGGAAGATGGTGAGACAACAGACAGTGCCCAGAGCAGTGTTACAAAGGGGGTTTTTCACATTTTGCTCACTAAAGTGAGGTAAATGTCCTGTGAGAAGGTTTTAACACCCACAGGACTCAGAGCAAAGACTGCAATTGAACCAATAACCAGAACTGTCAGTTTCAGCATTCTTGGGGGCCTGAAGGGTCACAATTGTTCTGAGACACTACCAGGGTATTGTTGTGTCCATGCTGTCAGTGGCAGGGAAGTGGAGAAGAATCACTGACAAAATGTTCAGAAGTAACAAAAAAAAAAGAGACTCAAATCACAAGCCTGAAGGTATTCAGCTGCTGGCTCAGATACTCCAAATTCTGAGAAACAGCTGGTACAAAAAGTACACACCTGACCCCAAGAGCCTGGCTGGGCATTTACGTGCAGATGGCAAGTTCTGAGCTTTGCTCATTTTGCTGTTCTTTCAAAGAAAAAAGTTAAAGCCGCATGACTTTCCCAGCCTGCTTACCTTCCAGTTTATCCTCTCTCACTACTGCAACCTTGTGGCACTGGAAAAAAAGAAATACAAGCTTAAAATCCGAGTTTTATGTGATTTTCAGTTATTGAACAAGAAAGTCTAACGAGTATTGTAGCACAGAACACTGCAAGTGCCTTAAAACACTCATCAGTTTCTAAAGCTCTTAAGGATCCAGAGAGACTGAAAACCCCAGCACTAATTCTGTGTCAAACACAATGTGTTAGACATGGACCTGTCTGAAATCAGGGAAAATCCCGTTAAATTAAGGCTACAAACATGACACTGCCTGGGCAGCTTTAATCAAATACATCCCACTATACAGAACTAATGCAATAAATAATTGCCTTCCATTTCAAGCAGATTTGGAGATTAAAAGGCAATACTCCATGCAAGTGAACCAGTTTATTATTTGGGAGAACAAAAAAAAGGCCTGTTGGTGTTTTTTTCCAATCTACAAACAAAAACCAGGACACCCTGAGATTTACTATCCCTAAAAGAAGACTACCTGTTGGAATATCTGTATTGGAATAGATATTTGTGCATTCAAAAACATTTGGCAGGATGGCAAAGGCATTTTCTGTTTGCCTCTGAAGCTTGTCAGTGGGAACAGACACTGAATTTTCTCATTTTCTTTTACAAACCTCTGGGGTATTAGAGAGGGATTTGCACGGCTCTCCCTTCAGGAGTGCTGCAGCGGGATGGATCCACAGCATTCCGGCTACACCTACTGCCAGCAGGCAGCAGTGCAGGGCTCCAGGATTGCTGCTGTGATCTTACTTTGAAAGTGCACAGGCTGCTAGGACAGGCTTCAAACCTAATTATTTGTTTTAATAGTTACATGTCAGAAGTCACCTGTTTGTTTTTCAAATACATTAAATAGAACAGTACAGGTTGACAAGCCCCTGGCCAGTTCTAGTGAGCCAAGAGACTTGCTATTTCCAAAAGAAATTAAGTTAAAACCTGTTAAACTTGAGCTATAAATGTGACACTTTAAATACACATGTTCCATCATACAGAACTAATGCAATAAATAATTCCCATCCACTTCAGGCAGACTGGGAGACTGACAGACAATATTTCATGTATGTGAACCAGTTTATTATTTGGGAGAATAAAATAAAAAAAAGCTTTGCTGGGTTTTTTTTGTCCAAATCTACAAATAAAAACTAGGACACCCTGAGATTTACTATTCCTAAAAGCAGACTGGATCATATCGTAATAGATATTTGTGTATTTAAAAACACTTGGTGGGATGTCAAAGGCATTTAGTGTTTGGCTCTTAAATTTGTCTGTGGGCAAAGTGGAACAGACACTGAATTTTCCCAGAATTTTCCCATTTCCTCTCAAAAACCTCTGGGGTATCTGCCTGAAGTTTTAGCTGACATTCCTGAAGATCTGACGAGCTCAATGCATTAAGCAGCAATTCCTTTGCTTAGCAAGCTGAAGCACTTTAAATATAAAATACCACTAATAAATTCACGTTTCTTTTGTTGACCTGGGTTAGAAAGCTTGTTTAATTAACAAGACAACTTCAACTGTACATGTGCTGTTTTATTTGTTCTTATTCCATGCTGCATGAGCTCCAGGCTCCCTGCAAACACCACTCACACATTTCCCTGGGATGTGGATGAGTTGAGAGGATTGAGATGAGTGGAAACAGGATTTAAACCCGAACCTGAACAGGTTCAGAACCCTGGTGTGTCACTCAGCACTGTGTTCCCAAACCAACTGATCTTCCCAGCCCGCTGGGACAGACACTGAGCCTTCTCCAGAAGCTCTGCTGAACAAAGAGCCAGCTCAGCTTCTGACCCCAAGACACAAAACAAGGCAGAAAAGACACCAACGGAAGTGAAACCTCCACAAACACCTGCAGGAAGTGAAACACTCACAACGTGCCCATTCTGGAGGAGGTTTCCCGCTACCAGGTAGGTGACGTGAAGCTGAGCTCCTGAGTTCTCCTTGCGCTTCCTCTCCACATAATCGTAGAGCATTCTGCAAAGAGAAAGCAGCATCAGCCACCAGCCAGGAGAGAGCTGCAGCCTCCCTGCCATGGAGCCCAGGCTGGAGCAAAGGGGAAAGCCAGCCTGACAGGGACACTTGTCACACAAGCTCAGTTTTCTCCCCAGGACTGATTTCACCTTTCTGAGACCCTTGCTCCTCTGCCACCGTGGAGAATGCCAGTCCAACAACTACAGAAACCAAAGGGCAAAACCATTTAATAGTGAGTCTCACAGCCCCTGGGCAGCTTGTGCAAAGCCTCTCCTCCAGAAAGGCATTTCTGAACCCCCTGAGAGAGGAGAGGAGACTTTCTGGTGATCGTTGCCCAGCAAGCCTGGCAGCCAGTCAGGCCCATGGAGTAACACAGCTGGCTGTGCCTGAGGCAAGGATGTTAAATATTTCCAGAGGAATCGTTTTAACACTTTTAGGGTGATGGAAACAGGGATTCACAGGGATTAACAGGAGTTAGCCAGGCTCTGGGGGATGCAGTGACACCTACTGTTTAGCCAGGTTGACGTGGACGCCCAGGGTGTAGCTCAGCCATTTGTACGTCACCTGGAAAAGGGAAAAAAAACAACAAACCTCTTTAGTAAGAAAACCTTGACCTCTCAATTCCATAATCTCCCATCTTTGGCTTGTTGGTCAATCAAATTCCAGGTACATCTTTGACACTTGTTCCTCCTCCTGCTCTGCCTTTTAAACCAAGCCCCAGGCTCTGGGCTGAAACAACAACAATTAAATTGTTGCTGGCCTAGACTTTTTCTGGAATAAGCTACAAAGCCACAGGCTGCTCTTATTCACGCTGTCAGACAAGTTGCACCAACTTTGGTGCACCATTTTCTTAGCAAAACCCATTTTATTTTTTTTTTTTCCAAATAAAATTTTGAGATAAAATTGCAAAGGAAGCAGAAAACCATCAGCCTTCTGAACTGCCTTAAGGAAGGGGGGAAGAGAGGAGGGAGAACAGGGGGAGAGGAGGAAGTGGGGAGAGAGAGGAAGAAGGAAGGGCAAAGGAGGAAGATGTGAGGGAAAGGAGAGAAGAGGGAAGGACGGTAAAGAGAGGAGGAGGAGGAGGAGGGCGGGGGAGATGAAGGAGGGAGAAGGGAAGGGAAGGGAAGGAGGCAGCAGAAGACACCGGGTGGGAAAGGAGGCAGGGGTGGAAGGAGGCGGAAGAGCGGGCAGGGAAGGAAGCGGGGAGATGAGGGGGGACTCACGACGCGGTTCTGGTCGGTGACGAACTCGTCGATGTTCTCCAGGTACAGCTCGTCCGCCATGGCCGCGCCGGGCCCGCGCTTCCCGCGCGCCTCAGGGCCGCGCGCGCGCCGCCGCCATGGCAACGGCCCCGCCGCCGACGGCGGCCGCGAGGGGACACGCGGCGGAGCGCGAACGGCGAGCGGGGACACGGGACACCGGGCACCGCGAACCGGACACCGCGAACCGGGCACGGGGAACCGGGAACCAGGCACAGGGCACAGGACACCGGGCACAGGGTACCGGGAACCGGGCACAGGACACAGGGCACCGGGCACCACTGGGGTCCCATCACCTCCGCGCCTTCCGTGCAGCCCCGGCTGGGCTGGAGTGAAAATGAAATGAAATTTAATGAATGAAATGGAATGAGATGAAATTGAAAGGAAACGAAACGAAACGAATTAAAAATAAAATAAAATAAAATAAAATAAAATAAAATAAAATAAAATAAAATAAAATAAAATAAAATAAAATA
>PYHW01009146.1:54834-88006 GCA_013186435.1 Turdus rufiventris | reverse complement strand
GGCTGGGGACAGGCTGGGGACAGGCTGGTGGCCCCGGCGGGGTGCGTGGCTGTGGCAGGTGGCTCTGCCCCGGGAAGGGGAGGAGGCTGGCGGCACTCCCAGCCCGGCCGGCATCCCTCCCCGCCGGCTGCGATGCTCAGTCCCGGCTCAGCCTTGGCAGCAGCGCAGGCAGGGAGGGCACACGAGGTGAGTGCGAGCCCTCCTTCCCACGCCCCGTCCCCTCCTGTTCTTGCACCCCTCCTAAGGGGGACCCTTTGGGAGGGGATCAGCTGCTCCTGCACGGGTAGAGCTGCTGGGGCAGCAGGCAAGGGGTGCTTGGGAGCAGCTGTGGGACAGGGTGGTACCTGGGGGGACCGGGTGGTTGGTGGGACTGGTGTGTCCCAAAGAATGGCACACCTGGGGGACTGTGTCCCGGTGTCCCTTCCTGGCCGTGCCGGCTCTGGGGACCCCGCAAGGTGTGAAGATGCACAGGGGAAGGAAGGCAGAAGGGCACCGTGCCAAAGGAGGGATGGCAGGCAGAGGGGGTCTGGTTCCTAAAGAGAAGGGAAATCTCCAGAGAGGATGAGGGCAGCAAACCCTGGAGATGGGTTCACAGCGATTTGTGGGGGGCTGTGCCAGCTCTGCACCCTGCAGGGGTGCAGGATATTCGCCCACCATCTCCACACATCCCTGGGGAAAGCAGACTTTGAACCCAGCCCTCCTGGTCCCTCGGGACAGCTGTGTCCCCACACTGTCCCCAGCTCTGGGGAGGAGAGGGGGACAGGCAGCTGCCCCAGAGCCCTGGGAGCTTTATCTCTTCCATGGAAGGACTGAAATTGAGGGAGAAGGCTGCTGGGAATGCAAAGGCTTTGGCCACCCTGCTTTGTGGCAGAGCAGATGCTTTGAGGACCAGTTTGGGGTCACTGTTGGGTCTCAGGAACACCTCCCCTGTGAGGGCAGCATCTTCTGAGCCTCCCCGTCCTTCCCTGCAGCCTGTGGAGGACATGGATGAGAACAACCAGACGGAGAGCTGGCACCAAAGCCTGCAGGCAGTGCTGGACGCCTTAAACCAGACCCTGCACGGGGCCATCCCCTGTCCCGGCCAGGCCCCGGCCAGCACGGTGGGGGCCACGCGAAGTGACCACGCCAGCCACGCCGGCCGCAACGACAACGCCTACATGTACATCCTGTTCGTCATGACGCTCTTCGCCGTCACCGTGGGCAGCCTCATCCTGGGCTACACGCGCTCCCGCAAGGTGGACAAGCGCAGCGATCCCTACCACGTCTACATCAAGAACAGGGTCTCCATGATCTGAGCCTGCCCCGCGCCTTGTCCCCGGAGCCGCTGGGCTGGGGGTCACCTTGCTGGGCACACCCTGCTTCCAGTGCTGCTGGCCCCAAAGCTCCTGGGAACCTCCTAAAGCTCCTGGGAACCTCCTAAAGCTGCTGAGAACCCCCCAAGGCTGCTGGGAGCCCCCCAAAGCTGCTGAGAACCCTCCAAAGCTGCTGGGAACCCCCACCATGGAAAAGCTCAGTCCTGGTGGAGCAGTGCCGGGATGTCCTGGCTGGCAGGAGCTGGAAGAGTGTGACCTGCAAGCAGATCCTGCTCCTGCAGACCCACTCTGGCTCCACCGTGGGCTCCTTTCCCACCGTGGCCTTTGGGGGCTGGCAGGAGCCTTCAAGGAGAATATTTCCCCTTTTCCCTACTCAGATCAGCCAGCAGCTGTGACGGTGGTTAGCGGGTTTGTCTGGTGCTGAAACCCTGTAATGTTTGAGCTGGGCTGGGCCCTGCTTTTCTAGCAGGGAATTAAAGGAGGTGGTGGGTTCCAGGGGCCTTGTGTTTGCTTCTCCTCCGAGCAAAGTTGGTGCTTGGGGCAATCCACGGGGCACCGCTCTGTGCCAGAGCCCAGGGGATGCTGAAAGGGCCAAGCCTGCTGCCTGTGGGCTGCCAAGGTGGATCCGAGGGCAGCATCCCAGTCCCTAGGATGGCACAAACGCCCCGGGATGAGCCAGTCCCCATCCCAAATGGATGCTTTGCCCCGCTGCTGTCCGGGCAGCGCTGCTGGAGCCGTGGGCACGCTGCGAGTGTGGCCCGAGCCTGGCCGGAGGCGTGTGGCTCCAAGCATCTCCCAAGGTCTCTCCGGGCTCCGGATGGCGATGCCGGAGTCTTTCCTGCTTCCTTCCTGCTGTCAGCTGCAGCTTTGGCCTTTTGTACCGCAGGTCCCAAATGTGTTTTCCATGGGGTGAGGGCGCAGCGGTGGACGGGAAGGGGATGTTCTTGGGTCCTGCTGGGCTCCTTGGCTTTCAGTCCGCTGTTAAGCTGGCTGGGTTTGGAGCTGGCCTGTGGAGTGGCCAGTGTCCAGGACAGTAAATGTCCCTGTCCTTCAAAACAGGCTGTGGGGCAGCGCCAGTGACCCAGTGTCTTGCACGTCTTAACCTGTTCATAATGGCATAATGAATGTCTTTAATTGCAGCTAGATTAGCTGGCCCATAGGGGCCTTTCCGCCTGCATTCCAAGGTTAAACAGAGTTGCAATCCCGAGCCCAAACAGTGACGCCAAACCCTAATCCAAGAAAGAATAGTGGATGTGAGAGTGTTTGGGGTAGGGCTGGAAACCTTGGCACCGGAGGCACGGGGACGGCAGCAGCTTAGCGACCGATTCCTGATTTGCCATGCCCTTGGCTTGGGCACAAAACCTGGAGCAGGGAGCTCCGGGAAGCCCATTCTGGGGCTGATCCCGCTGGGATTCCTGAGGCAGGCAGGGCTTTCGGGGCGCAGGTGTCCTCCGGGACCTGCCCCGAGGGAGAAGTAGCTCGAGAGGCTTCGCTCTGTTTGTCTTGCACCTGCAGTGCTGGGAAAGGAAAATAAACTCTTTATATGCAAATAAATCAGGGGAATCGGGCCAGGCGGGGACAGAGACACGTGCTGATCCTTTTCCTCCAGCTCCCCGGGTCTGTCCTCCTCTAACATCACCCCTCCAGTGGGATGAGCCATGGAACAGCCAGGGCTGGGATGTGGGACGCTGCAGTGGGATGGGGGCTGGATGCTGAGAGAGGTGCCCCAAACCCCCCCAGTGCTGTGGAATCCTGCTGTTCCCACTTTGGGGAGAGAGGAATGAATCTGGTGACTCCGGAATCTCTTCTGATGCTGTGACCCAAGGGGAGAAATCCTGTTGAAGGATAGCACGTCATAAAAATTTGGGAAAAAAATTGGGCTGGAGAGGGCACAGGGCAGGGCAGGTCGGACGTCCCGGGTGCCCCCAGCCTGGAGCCGCCGGCTGGATGCCACCACGTTAGGTGACAAGATGCCAGTGCCACCTTGTGGCAGCTGCCTCAGGGTCCTGGTGTCACATGCCAGGACACCCTGGGGCAAGAGCATCAGTGGGACCGCTGTCTCCTGTCTGGCTGTCCTTGTCCCCATGGCTGGGTGTCCATGGGATCCATGGTCTGGGGCAGCTCGACAAAGAGGGTTACAGAAACAGGGATATATGAGGGAAGGGTGGATTTGGGAGCCTCCAGAGATGGGTTTGCTCCAGGAGCCAGAGGAAGGATTTTGAACACCTCCCCAGACTGCAGCCCCAGGAGCAGACAATGCCTGGGTCACACTCACAAAGCTTTTGTTAAAAAGGAGATGTTAGCACACAGACAAAGAGCTGGGAGCGTGCCGGTCTTGGCTCAATCCCTAAATCCAACTGAGCAAATTGTAGCTGACTACATTTGGGTTTTAAGCAATGCAGTTAGGAAAAAAATAACCCTCCTGGGAGGCCAATTTATTTAAGATTTTTTTTTGTTGGCACACAGCAATGAATCACGGCTGAGATGGTGTCTGGTACTTGGATATCGAAATGTGTGGGAAGTTTGGGCTGACCTTGGCTTAGTGGATCAATGGTTGGATTGTTGGAGCAGCAGGAATCACAGGAGCCTGTTCCTGGGACTGCTTTGATGCTGGGCATTTCGATAAGGAGTGCACGAGGTGAAATGATAGCGGCTCAGGGTGAGGTCAGGGAATGCTGAGCTGCCAGCATGGGCTGCCTCGGGTTTGGAATTCTGGTTTGGGATGGGTAGCACAGCTGAGTGGGAAATGGGAAGCTGTGTTCCAGGGGAGCTGCTCCTCTGGGAGAGCTGTCAGTGCTCTGTGGGAGTGCTGTGCTCTGTGGGGAGCGGTTGATGGCCAGGGAAGAGCTGCTGTCCCCGCAGACTGTGACCCCAGATCTGCTTAAAACCTGGCATTCCAGCCCAAAAAGTCACCCGTGCCCCTGCCCTGAGGTGACAGCTCCACAGGGATGTCCTCGCTGCCTGCCTGGAGCACTCCACTGCCTTCCCGACAATCCACGTCTCTGGGAGGGCAGGGAAAGCTGGAGTTGCTGTGTCATTACCAGGGAACCCAAGAGGCCTGGGAGAACTAACGGGGTGTTCAGGAGACACAGAAAATACAGCAAAAGCTGTGCCCCAGAGCCAGGCGTGCCCAGCGCTGAGCACCTCAACCACCAGCTGCAGGAACGCACTGGGGCCGTGCCACACCACCCCGGCTCTCTGAAGAAACTGGGAGTGGAAAAACAACCTGGAGTGTCACAGGGGCTCCGAGCTGTTTGTACACGATGTGGAATAAACTGTGCAGATTGCCATGGAAACGCCGCTCAGACTGGGTTCCTCCCCAGCAGCTGGGAGATCACGGGGCTGGTCCGTTTGTTGTGCGAGGATTTGGGCTGTGGAACCAGATCCCTGAGGATGATAGCAGGATAGGACAGATATTCCTGATCCTGATGTGTGCCCTAGCCCTTCTTGTGGCTGATCCCCCAGTGTGGGCAGCAGGGGAGGGGGATTCTGGCCCTGCTCAGGTGAGACCCCACCTGCAGAGCTGCCCCACCCTGGGGACAGCAGGAGGACATGGAGCGGCTGGAGAGAGTCCAGGGGAGGCACCAGGATGACCAGAGGGATGGAGCAGCTCTGCTGGGAGGAAAGGCTGAGGACACTGAGTCTGTTTAGCTCAGACTAGAGAAGCTCCAGAGTGACCTGATTGTGGCCTTACAGTACCTGGAGAGAACCTACAAGAAAGACAGAGAGACTTTTTACAAGGGCCTGGAGTTCCAGATTAGAAATTAGAGGGAAATTCTTTGCCCAGAGAAGCTGCCCTTGGATCCCTGGAAGTGTCCAAGGCCAGGCTGAATGGAACCCTGAGCAGTCTGGCATAGTGGGAGGTCTCCCTGCCCATGTCAGGGCTAGAATTGTTCTAGTCCCAAATGTGCCTCTGGGTTTCTCCTGGCAGCCTGCAGCCCTTCTCCGAGGCTGGCAGCCCTTCTCCTGGCAGCCTGGCTCCCATCCATGCTGGCAGCCCTTCTCCTCCCTGGCTGTGGGTCCCCGGGCTGTTTGCTGCTGCTCACTTTGCTCTGCGCGTGCTGCGCCTCAGTCAGGCGAAACGATGCGTGAGGGTGGAAATGTGGAAACCTTGGCTTTCCTTCTCTGGCGGATTAATTGCCTGCGTTCTGGCTTTTTTTCCTCCACGACCATGAGGGCTGGAAAATTTGTTGCTAGCAGCAGAGGAAAAGAGATGTTTGTGCTGGCAGGCAGAGAGCGTGGGGAGGCTCTGCGATCCCCCCAGAGTGCTGGGGGTGCTGTGCACACTCCGGTCATGCCAGCAGATGGGACCGGGTTTAACTTTCCTGGAGAATGATAATCAGCTTTACAAATTCTTCTGGAGGCTGATTAACCCTCAAAACCCTTAGCTGTCATCTCCCACGAGGTCAGTGCTTTCTCCAGGCCAGCACAGCAAATCTCCATCAGTGTGATCTAAGTTGTATCCCCATAATCTTTTTCCATGATTGCCCTGCTCCGGAGCTGCTCAGGCTGCCTGGCATCTGCCGTGGGGTGCCTTGGAGCTAGAGATCCAAAGCCTTCTCACAGGGAAACTTTTGGGAGCTAATCATCACTTCCCACTGGTGAGATCCTGGGAAGTATCAAACCCTCTTTGCTGCAGTGATTCCTGCTAAGGAAGTAAGTTTTATCCTCCATGAGAATATTTTGTTCTCCAGGGGAATAATCATGGAGGAGTGCTGACATGGGAGAGAAGGATCCATTTCAGGATCCAGGGAGAGCTGAGAGCCCCTGCCAGTGCCTAAAGGGGCTCCATGAGAGCTGGAGAGGGACTGGGGATGGAGGCACAGGACACAGGGAATGGTTTCCACTGACAGAGGATGAGGATGGATGGGTTATTGGGCAGGAATTGTTCCCTGGGAAGGTGGGCAGGGCTGGCACAGCGTGCCCAGAGCAGCTGTGGCTGCAAGTGTCCAAGGCCAGGCTGGACGCTGGGGCTTGGAGCAGCCTGGGACAGTGGGAGGTGTCCGTGCCATGGCAGGGGGCCGGGAATGAAATAAGTTTTAAGGACTTTTTTAACCAAAACCATCTGTGATCCACGATCCGATCCCTCAGCAGCGCCTGCTGTCACTATGGCAACCTCTGCGAGGACATTCTGTGGGATTGGGGATGCTGTGTGGGATTGGGATGCTGTGTGGGATTGGGATGCTCTCAGGGGTGGGATGCTGTGTGGGACTGGGATGCTGTGTGGGACTGGGATGCTCTCAGGGTGGGATTGGGATGCTGTGTGGGACTGGGATGCTGTGTGGGACTGGGATGCTCTCAGGGTGGGATTGGGATGCTGTGTGGGATTGGGATGCTCTCAGGGTGGGATTGGGATGCTGTGTGGGACTGGGATGCTGTGTGGGATTGGGATGCTGTGTGGGATTGGGATGCTCTCAGGGTGGGATGTTCTGTCGGATGAGGATGCTCAGCAGGATGAGGATGCTCTCAGGATGAAGATGCTCAGCAGGATGCGGTCACTCCGAGCCTGCCGCTCAGGGCCAGGCAATCCAATTAGAGCTGCTGCAGCCAGGGGAGGGCTATGACTCTCCTCCTAATGGCTTTGGAATTGCCATCTGGAAACGCTTCGAGGCAATCAGCTCATCGCCCAGGGCAGCGCCTTGTGCATCACCTTCTCGGAGGAGACATGGTGCTGTGGGCAGCCCGAGGGGCACCACCGCGGAGGGCTGTAGCTCTCCCATGTGGCAGGACAAGGAGGGGAGCAGGGGACACACGGACATTGTTTTTCACACCTCAGCCCCTCAGCCGCTGGGCCCCGCCCCGCTCCCAGAGCCTTCTGGGAGTTGTAGTTTCTGCCGCCTGCCGCGCGTGCCTTCCGCGCCTCGGGGACTACATTTCCCGTCATGCAGCGGGGCGGGGGCGCGGCGGGGCGGGCCCGCTGAGGAGGAGGAGGAGGGTGAGGAGGAGGAGCACCGGGGCGGCCGCTCCCCGTTAATCGCCGCCGGATAAAAACCGGCCCCGCGGATCCGCCCAGCGCCCCTCGTCCTCCTCCGCCTCTTCTTCCCTCCCGGGTGATGCGCGCTGCGGCGGCGGGCGTGGCGGCGTAAAGAAGCGGTGCCTTCTCCGTCTTCATCCTCTTCTTCCTCCCTCCCCCTCGCCGCGGCCATGGGCGACTGCGGAGCCGCCGGGGACGTGAACTCCAACGTGCTGGTGGCCCGCAGCACCGGGGACGCGCAGCTGGACAAGGCGGTGTGGCAGTGGCTGAGCTGGGACAAGGTGGGCGAGCGGCGGCCATCCCCCGGTGTCCCCCGCTGTCCCCTCCTTCCATCCCCGCTGCCCTCGGAACGCAGCCCTAGCTCCGGCAGGTGTGCCCGAGCCATCCCTGAGCGGGGATGGAGGGATGGATGGGGCTGTCGTGGTACCTGGAGCACCGTGCTCACCTGTGCAGGGATGGATGGAGCCATCCTGGCCCCTTCCCCACCTGCTCCCTCCCAGCTGGCAGGAGAGAGGGATGGATGGATGGATGAGGAGCTCATTAAAATGCAGCGTGAGTCTGTTTTCCTCAGCTGCCTGACTTTAGCCCCTCCCCAGGAAAGAAACAGCCAGGTTCCATCATTCCCCTTCTCTTTTCAGTGCCAGCACGTTGGCAAGAGCGCTGCAGGCTTGGTTAATTTGGGTTGAGCCGGCCAAACCTGTGAGAAGTGTGGTGTTGGAGGGTATTTTGCTTGTCCTGTTGCTGAAAGGGTTACTTTAGGTTTTTTGAATTTTTTTTTGCAGCTGATTTGTCCAATCATCATGGCCTGTGCTTTAAAAAAATACCTTGGTGATGGGGGAGGGTGAACTACCAGCACCTCAGTGGCTTAGGCTTCTGACTGCTTTTTCCTTTATTTTTTAGGTTTCTCTCCTGAACTTCTTTTGCCATTATTTTTATTAACTAGGACTGCCGGTGTGTTGGTGCCGTTTCCTCTGTAATTTCATCCTGCCAGGCCCAAGGCAGGAGAGCTGCAGCAAATGCCACCTGATGGCTCTGAGCTGAGCTTTCTCCTGCTTGGAAACACGGTCTCTCCTTGCAGCTTTGCAGAAATTACCAGGTGCCATCTGCACCTTCTGCGCTCGGAGCTGCTGCTGTGACAATCCCCGGGAATGGTGGCACGGGGGAGGGAAGGAGTGCAGGAAGGAAATAGCATTCCTGATAACACATTTCATAACCCAGGCTGAATTCCAGTCGTTTATTTTTTTATTTTTTTTTTTAGTAATGGCTTGTTGCTGTATTGAAAGGCTTTTGTTGTTTTTAACAGGTTGTTTTGTCTTTCCTGAAAACTGTGTGAATTTCCCCTGGGTTAAATACACTCAGGTTAAAACTGACCCCAGTGGAACGTCCCCATTTCTAGAGCTCCTTCCAGGGCTGAATTCACAGGTGAAATACAAACTGCAGGGTCAGGGTGAGTGTAGCTGTTTGCCCTTGCTTCCCTAGGTGACAAACATGACCTTTCCTGTTAGGCTGCTTGGACTTGGAGAATTCACAACCGCTTGGAGAGGTTTCTGAGAGAGCTCCTGGGAAGTTTGGCCTCTCGAAATCACCTGGAGGAGAGGGCTGGAGGCTGCTTGCTGGGGCCAGGGGTGGTTCAGGAAAGGTGTTAACAAACCAGGTGGAGGTGTTGTGGGAGGGGAAGGCAAGGAGAGACCAGGAAATATGGCAGGAGCAGGGATTGTTGGTCCAATGCCCTTGCATTTTGCCACAAACCATACTTCACATATTTGCTGCTTATCAGACTTGGACCCCCTTCCCACTCCCATCTTCCCCAGCTGCAGGGATGTTTTTGCCTCTGATCAAGGAAAAATCTATGCGCTCGGTTCCCAGCTGTGGGAGGCTTTTGTCCTCCAACTTAATTGGAAATTGCTCGCTGTAATTAATTACTAGAGCTGTGCTCTCTGTCCCTTGTGGCTTGGTGTTGGTGCTCCCCTCTCCTGAAGCCCTGGGTGGGTGCGAGTGGGATGAGTGCCCTGCTTTCCTCGCCTTCTCAGCAGCATCCTCGCTAATCCTGGCATTCCCCCTTCCCATCCTCCCTGAGGGACACCAGGCAATGCCTTCTGTTCAGTCCCGCTCGGGTAAAGTGTGTGAACAATCAGTCATTGTTCTGCACTTTCTCCCTCTAATTCCCTTTCATGCACTTCCTCGTTTTCCTGTTGTGCTTCCACACGTGCCCGTGTCTCCAGCAGGAGCCTGGCTTGTGTGGCCAGCTGCTCAGAGCAGCCTGTGTGCACACCCTGCTCCTGCCTGGGCTACCTGGGAGGAGCTCTGGCTGTTGGAGGCACTGAACTCCACCTGAGGTGGGGGAAAGCTGGAATTAATTATCCAGGAGCTGTTGGTGCAGGCGCCATTCACTGCGTTCTCCCTGGGTTTTACTAATTCATGGCTGAGTATCATTGGCTCTGCTGTAGTGTGGAGCTCTTCCTTGCTGCTGGGGTGGTTTGGGGGTGTCCCTCAGGGTTATTCTGATTTTTGTGGCTTTTGAGATGCTTTCCAGCAGGAAATGGACTCGATGGTTTGAGACCAGTAACTTACTCCAGCCATTTGACTTGCAATATTTTTGCTTGTTAAGACTTAGAAGTCCCCCTTCTTTCAGCAAAACAAACAAGACTAGAGTGTGCAAAACAAACAAAAATTGCAGGAGTAGTAAATTGCCAGTTATTGTGACAGGGTGTTAGCTGTGAAACCTAACTCTGGTGGTAAGTACATGTGATTAACATGATGGGGTGTGAGAGATCTGTTAGAAATCCTCAGTTAATGCCTTTGTCTTCAATTCTGCACTTGTTCCAAATGTTGAGCCCCGAGCCACAGAAAAGCGTGGTTCTGCCTCAGCAGGTCCATGGAAAGGACATCCAGCCAGGATGTCCTGCTGTCCCCTGCTGCCCCGGCAGGGCGTGTGCAGGTGGCACCAGCCTCTCCAGGCCACTGTCACCTTATCTGTCACCTCCTGTGCGGCTGGCCCTGGGCAGGAGCCTTTCCCAGCAGGAGCTGCTGGCTGCTGATTGTGGCCTTGGCCTGGGCTGTGCTGTGTGTGCTAAGCATGGGCAGATGTGCTGTGCAGGCACCGTGGAGAGTGTGGAGGAATATTATATATCATTATATTTATTGTCATTGTGGGTGCTGGGTCACTGGCATTTATTTATTGTGGACACATAATTTAATTACTTAAAATATACACATAATTTAATTTTAAAATTACTATATGCTCTAGTATGTGTTTATATTATGAATCTATTACAACATATTGTTATTATTGATTTATTTATATTCACATGTATCAGCTCTGTTAGAGGCATCATTATTTATACATCTATAATGAAGACAGAATGAAGTTGAAGTGTTTTTGGAGGATGATCAAATACATTGATTTTTCTATAGAAATGGTGGTGCTGATGGCATGGATTGAAAGTGCTGAATTTGTGGTTTTTGGGTTTTTTTTGCAAAGAAAAAATTTAAGAAGGTGAGCCCTTCACTCCTGGGAATTTGAGTTGCTTTGTTAGAGCTGTTGGCATGCAGGGATGTCTTCGAGCATTGCTTTTTTAAGGAATGGCTATTTTTGTAACAGCCTCGTTTACTTCTGCTAAAGGCTTTAAGCAATTTTGTATCAGGGTTGGTTTGTTTTTTTTGTTTGTGTTTTTTTTAAAGGATACTAATTCAAACCCTGTTGTTTCAAGTCTCTAATGAACTCTTCTTTTTTTTGCACTTGGGAAGATGAACCACCACAAAACCCTTCAGGTGGATGACTTGATTTCATAACTGCCAAGCAGACCAGCAAAACCCCTTGTTTGTTTGTTTGTTTTTCAGGATTTACCCACTCCTGTAGATTTCCCTCTTTCTGTTGGCCCTGGGGTTTCAGGTCATCTGTAGAAAGCTTGGAGATATTCACTTGTTACTTTTTTTCTCCTCCTTTGTTTTCTGCAACTTCAGCTTAACAGCGTGTGACCTGAGCAGATTAAAGTGTTATTTGTGTGCTGTTTTGGCCAACTCATTTTTATTCCTTAGGAAATTAAGGCGTTTCAGTGAGAAATGCTCGTTAATCTATTTTTAAAATGTTTGTTCTATTGCTTGAGTGTTGCCTCAGTTTTGCAAAGCTCCATAAACTGTGGAATGTGCAATTTCTGTTCTGTTTTTGCAGGGAAGCGATGCAGTGTGTCCTAAAAAGCTGTAGAGGATGCTGTGTCATTTAATAACTGTGTTTTAAAGCAATCCATGCACTGTGATAGTGTGAAATGAGGTTTTCAATGCTCTTGCCTTAGAGTCCTTTCACATCAGTCATTTGTTTTCTGGTTGGCTGCCTGTGAACAGCTGAAAGAGAAACTTTCACTTTTGCAATTTAATATCCATTGTGCCCCATTGTTTGGGTTTCTTTTTAGGCCTGTGTTTAGCTGTGTAGTGAGCAGTGTCTTGCTTTGGTTGCCAGGCCATCAGGACAATGATGACTTTTATTTTAGAGCACACAGAAATAAAGTTATTTGAAGTTCACTCGCCTTGTCCAGGGTCTGTTATCAAGCTGCAGAAATGGTTTCAGATTTTCCCATGTGTTTTACTGATTGTTTTGTTCCAGTGACTGTGCACAGCTTGTGTCTTTGTGCTTTCCCAGCATTTTGCCGGTCCTGAGGAGCCTCCCCCTGTGTGTGGAGTGCATTTCCCAGTGCTGCTGGAGCTGGCTGACCTCTGCTTTAAATGTCAGGGGTGCTTCACCCTTCCCTGCAGATTGCAGCTGCCTTTAACCTTTCCCTGCTTGAAGCAGCACCTCTCTGGAGGAGCCCTGGTGCCCCCAGAGCTGAGTTGTGCCCCTCTGCAGCCCGTGTTAGTTCCAGCTGTGTAACCACTGCCCCTCTCTCCTCTGCTGTGTGTCCAAACTGGGCATTAGCACACAGCCCCAGTGCCTGCCTGGCCACATCAGCTCGGTGAGGAACAGCTTGAGGGCTCTGGGCTGTGATGGTGGGGAAATCCTGGTGGAGCAGGGGAATCAGTCTGGGTGAGGATGCAGCCTGCTGCAGGAGCCTGGTCCAGTGCAAGGGGCTGGCAGGGGTCATCTCCAGGGTCCCTTCCACCCTGTGATCCCCACAGTTTTACTGTGCCTGTTTCCTGTGGGTGGGGAGGAAGGAAATGCTGCTTTGAAGTTGGGACTTTTCTGTCCTCCAGCGGCAGCGATTGGGAATTAAATTGTGTTATTGAGTTGTGTTTTCTGCCTTGGAAAAACCCGTTCCCAAGTCTGTGCTGCTTGTGCAGAGGGGCTGCAGGATGTCTCAAAGGCCTGGCAATCACATCACCACTTCAGTGGCAGCAAGGGCTCCTGGATCTGGAGTTAATAATGTGGAAGGATGTGAGAGATGAGTTACAGAGCAGGCTGTGTGTTTTATGGGCTAAGAGGAACTGGCTGTGGGAATTACTGGAGACTGCTGAGCGTGTACAGCTCAACCCCTGGTACTAAGCTCTGAAGGAGGGCTCTGCTGCTGTTTTGCAGAACCAGAAGACCAAGGAGCAGATCGAGAGCCTGCTGCAGGATGGGAAGCACCAGGAGCTGCGGGAGCGCCTGTGCTGCCGGCTGAGCTTCGGCACGGCCGGGCTGCGCTCGGCCATGGGAGCTGGCTTCTGCTACATCAACGACCTCACCGTCATCCAGTCCACCCAGGTGAGCTGGGCACGGCCTGCCAGAGCCCCTGCCCCTGGGATCAGCTCCCATCCTGCTGGGATCCCAGATCCCACAGCTGGCACAGCTGCTCGGGCAGGTGGAGTGGCTGGAGACGTTTGGCTGGGGGATCTGTCACACAGCCCTGGAGTGGGGAATGGGCTGCGAGATACAAAATCTTATGAGCTGCCATAAGAACTGGTAATATTTGTCAAAAATGAAGCAACAAAAATAACTCCAACTAAAAAAGTGAACAAGCCTTTGCTTTGGTTTTTAGCACAGCTTGTGAGCATCTATGGGCTGAGTATATTGCACACAGTTATTTGTGCCCAGCTCTAGCCCTGACTGTTGAAAATAGAATGAGCTGATGATATATTTGGAACTCTTGCACTTGAAAAATCAGTGAAGTGTTTGACAAAACTGAGCCTTACCTATTTTGACATAGAAATGGAGCTTCAGCCATGTGAGCAAGGTGTTTCATTACATGATTTAGCAAGGGCTGGTAAAACCTCTCATGTAATTCTGTGCATTAAACTTTTCAGCTTTTTTTTTCTTTGCAGGCTGATGCTCTACCCTCCCTCAGGACATGTGGCTGAGATAATGCTTTCTGTTGGCCTAGGATGGAGGGATGAGCTTAAAACAGCTGGGACTCTCCTAAGCTGTTGACATTGTTGTCAGAGTTGTACAACTGGAGCCCACACTTGTGGAGAGGCCAAATTCCAGAGCTGTTTGTAGAGGTTTTGTTTTGGTTTGGAAACCAGCCTCCTCTCTGACTGTTTTGCTCTGCAGCATCTTCTTGGGTCTAACAAAAAGCTTCCTTCAGGTGTCTGACCTGTAAACTGGGCACATCCTGGAATGCTGCCTCCTTCCTGATGCAGGAACTGCCCTGCCAGGAATGCTGCAGTGACATGAGCAGCTCCAAGTGGATGCAGACTGAGGAGATGGGGAAGGGGCTGGAGAAGTCTTGTTGGCAGTGATGGGCTTGCTGTGAGCCAGCCCTCTTTTCCTGGAAGCTCCTGGGAGTTGTTTCCCTGCTGCTGGATTTGGAGGTGCTGGCGCTTGCTGTCCCTCTGTGGCTCAGGCTGGCACAGCGTGACCCGGCGTGGGTCTGGCTCAGCCACATTCCTGGCAGAGAGGAGAACTTTGTGCTGGCAAGCTCATTTCATGGGCATCGCTGCTTTTTGGGAGTTACAGACTGGGGGTGTGTGCGTGTGCTCCCTCTGCATAGCTGCTATTTTTAGTTGTTTATTAGAGCTGTGTTTGGAGCTGGGAGAAACAGGCTCTGGGAAGTGGGCTGGAACTTGTTTCTGAAGCAAACTGCAGCAGATTTAATCTTTGTTTGAGCAGTCTTGTTCCAAAGCTGAGGGCAGGAGCAGTTCTGCTGAGCATGGGCAGCCCTGGCTCTCTGGATTTGTCCTTAACCTGGGTCAGGAATAAATGGCCGGTGAAATAGCAGACCTGAGTGTAATTAACACTTCTTCCAGTTAAAATAAGCTGCAGTGAAGTGTGTTCTGTGTCCTTCACTTGTTCTGGTTTTATTTTTCATTTGATTTGATCATATTAATACCATGCAGAGGCAGATCCAGGAAGGTACAGAGTGTTCAGCAGTTGCTGTGGGCGCTGCTGAATGTTGCCAGTGTGCAAACTCCACGTAAAGCCCTGATTCCCTGGCTTCTGTCCTACTTTGATGCATGTCCAGGTGCTTTTATTAGTGGGAAGGAACTGTCACTGATCTCCACAGTGACACAACCAGCCACCTTTGCATCAAGGAATTTCCTGCTGCTTAAGGAGCAAAGCTAAAAGATGGGAAAATTAAATGCTGAACTTTGTAAAGCTGTTCCTACCTCTCTGGTTTTCAAAACCAGAAAATCTTTTGGGTCTTTTATTCTTGATACCATCACTGTTCCCTCACTTCTCTTTTGAGCATCAGGGACTGGACCTGCTGTAGGTGTAGGCTTGTTCGGTTCCATGGGTTTTGCATCAGGAAAGTCACCTGAACAGGGCTGTGGGAGAGGGAATTGTGATCCTTCAGTCACCTAGAGATTTTTGGCTTGGATCTGGGGACCTTACACGGGTGTGTGTGCTGAGACCTGCCAGTGAGCCATTAATTATCACCACCAGATGCACCTTGGCCTTGTTTAGAAATGGTAGAAATTTAATAGCAGTAGTAATTAGGGACGCTATCAAAACCTGAATCTTGGTAAAGGGTCATAGAAATTCTTTAAGGGACTTAACCTCAGAGGTGCTGGAGTTCTTAACTACCCTTGGGGCACCTGGAACAAGATTGGTGGCAGCTCAGGTAGGGAGTTTAGATAATGAAGAGGCTCTGCATTCATTTTCTCACTGACATTTATTGATTTCCTTTTATTTCCTGCAGCTTTCATAAAGATGTTTGGATAGCAAACAAGTCCCCTAGGACTGAGTTAACTCCAGCTGTGGAGTCTGTGGCTGAGCTTAAGGGATGAATTTTAAGCAAACTGCTCCATAGCAGAAAGACATTCCTGGTTTTCTTCATACAGAACCTTAGGCTAAATCAGGGATCTGTTGCAAGAAATCTGCTGTCCATGTCTTTAGGTGTTGTTCAGGTCAGCTTGAGGAGTTTTTCCTGTTCCTCTCTTCCCTCTTTGCTGCTGTGAATGGAAATTCTTGGCAGGCAGTGAACACTTGGTGTGTTTTGGGTTCAGTGTGTGGGTGACTCCAGCAGGTGATGCTGCCATGGCACAGCCTGCAGACCTGCCACTGCTAAAAAGTTATTTATTTTAGGAATAATCATATCCCTCCCTGTCTGCAGCTGAGAGGGCTCTCCAAAGAGGTGCCAGTACCCAGCAGGTCACACTTTGGAGCATATCTGTGATTCTAAGGGGAACTGGAGGAGAAGCTGAGCTTCCCACCCAAGCCATTCCCTGGTTTAAGGCAGGTTTAGGACTAACACAGTGTTGAAAATGTCTGGAGTTGTACTGTGGGCAGAGGGACAAAGGCTGACACATCTCACATTGCCTGAGGGGATGGACGTCCAAAATATGGATTTTTCTCAATTGAGTCTTGAGAAAATGGATTTGAATAAATGAAACAGTATAGATTGAAAGTGTTTGCTTCTTGAGGGTTTGTTGTCATCCTACTCACTTTTATTTCCCACTACAGTTTCTCTGATTACTTGTTTTCTTTCAGTGGTCACTGGGGAAAAACACTGCTGCTTTTGTGAACATTGTTATTGATGTGTCTGAGCTGTGTTTTGCCTACTGACATTATCCATCCTTTGTGGAATATCACCTTTAATGTTTGTGTGTGCTGCAGTCCAGCTAATTCTTCTTTTCTCTTGTCTTTTTTTCCCTCCAGGGGATCTACAAGTACCTTGAGAGGAACTTTTCAGACTTTAAGCAGAGAGGCTTTGTTGTTGGATATGACACACGAGGTCAGGTCACCAGCAACTGCAGCAGTAAGAAGTATGAGTATTGATTACACTTGCAAGACTAGAAATGAAATTGTGACTTTAAATGTGTTCTGTCCTATCAGCACTTTTCTTTTTTGTGTGTGAACAATTCCACCTGCAGCCTGCTGTAACCCAGTGTATTTTCACTTTGAGGGGATTATACCTGGAATGTTTAAAATGTAGACTTCCAGCAATGACAAATTGTGCCCTTTGCAAGGTAAGGGGAGAAAACTGCTTCCTCAGCTCTGAGGAATCTTAGAGATTGTCACTGGGGAGCAAAACACCTGTGGTAATGGCATGCTGGCCAAAAAGCCAACCCAGCAGCTAATTAGGTAAAGAGAAATTAATTATTGTAGTTATTATTGTAACTAACAATTTGGGTTTTTTTTAAATTTTGTAGTACTGAATATTTTAGTGATGAAGAAGTCCTTGGTAAAACAGAGCCCAGAATCCAGTGACTCTCTCCTCTCCCCTGCCTTTGGGATGTGCAGCCCATTGTCCCCCAGGCTTTGGCATGAGGGGTTTAAACTGCTCTGTGGCACTTTGCAAGCCCAGACTGTGTGGGTTAGGCACGGTGTGGACATGGGGAGCTGTAAGAGTGATGTTCCTCTGTGGCCACGCAAACCTGGAACCCAGACTTGGTGGTAACTCTGTTTCACATGTCCAAGCAGCACCTCAGTTCTGGCTGTGTGTCCCTCCTGTCCCCTGGGGTCATGCACCCTTGCAGCAGTGCTGGAAGCACACTGAACTCCCCAAAAAGAGTTTCCAGTGGGAGCAGAGTGCTTTTCCAGCTCTGTCCTAGAATTAAACTGCTGTAAAGCAAGCAGGATTCAGTAACCTCAGCTCCAAGCTGAGCTCTCAAACTCTTCCAGGTGGTTTCAGGGGACATTTGACAGGTGCTGTAGTGGAATTCTGAGTCAGTGCAACTTGGGTTGCTGGTGATGGAGAGAAGGAAGTCAGGATGAATGCTTGTCTGTTAGAACAAGGGAGCAAGGTGAGCTTACAACATTTAATAGCTCATCTGTTTTGGCTCTGAGAATTCCCTTTATTTCCTGACTGCTAAAAAAGTTTGATATCAGCTACCTGGAAGAGAATGAGCTTCCCTGGTGCTTGAAAGGGCAAGTTTATTATAAAGTGAGATTTAGAACCATGGGCACTGTTCCTGTGTCTAAACATTCTGGGGTGCTGCTTTGCAGAAGTATTTCAGGAGCTGATCTGCTGCCTGGACACTGTCTGAAGCTGCTGAGCATGGCTGCAGTGAGCTTTGTGTGGGACACCCAATCCTTTTCCAAACTATTTGCAGACATCTGGTACTTCAAACTCTCTGGGAAGCTGTTTCTGTCTTTGCGCAGAGGCTGAGTGTTCTGCCAGTGGGTTCTCTATCTGTGTGGGGGATATCTGCTTAGTTTGGGTGAGGAACTGCAGTGCCTTGCACTGTCCAGGCAGCAGCTGGAAGTGCTGGCTCAGGTTCTGCAGCCTGAGAACTCTTACCCTGGCTGTGCAGGGTGTAGTATGCCACTGTAACCCAAGCCAAAAAGCAGTGGAGTGCTTTCAGAAACAAGGGCCTGGGGCTGGCAGGGATTCCATCTGGCTGCTGGGCTGCCCTGGGGAGTGTGAGCGACTGAATATTTTCTTTTTCCTGTTGTAGGCTTGCAAAGCTCACTGCAGCAGTCCTGCTGGCCAAAGATGTTCTTGTGTACTTCTTCTCCACCTATGTCCCTACTCCCTTCGTGGTGAGTTACCTTTAGTTCATATTGTTGGCCAGCACAGTTAAGGGGGAGATTTGCGTTTACTGCAATTTATTGGAAAACTGTGCTGTGCTGCAGTGTCAGAGCCCTGGCTGAGCCCTGTCTCTGTTTTGTTTTTTGCAGCCCTATGCCGTGCAGCAGCTGGGGGCTGTGGCTGGGGTGATGATCACGGCGTCCCACAACCGCAAGGAGGACAATGGCTACAAGGTGAGCCTGGGGCACGGCATGCTTGGGGTTGGAAAAGTCCTTAGAACTCATCCAGTCCCTGGCCTTGGAACCCTCTGGGATGGGGCAGCCTGTGCCAGGGCCTCCCCACCCTCAGGGTGAAAAAGCTTTTTTTTATGTGTCTGTTATAAGTTGTGTAGAATAACTCATCCTTCCATGGCCTGAAACACTGGTCTGTGATGGGAATGTGAGTGAGCACACAGTTCTGTCTTGAGCATCAATCTCAAGTGACATTCCATGGAGTCTGATCAGCAGCTGAAGAAATGCTCCTGCAATTCATGTGCTTAGTTCTGAGGCTTAAAACTCAGTTTTAAACTAAGCCAGAACTGAGGTGTGTTCATGCACACTGTAGGAGACTGTGCTGAAGATGGGAATGATCAAAAGGTGGATTAATAAAACAGTAGCCTTGTCATTCCCTGATTTTTCTGGGCTTTGAAGAGGGATGGGTGGCTTCACTTTGGAATCTGGGGGCAATAAAGCTACCCACAACAACAGATACAATGTTCTAGCTGCTTTATACACTCTCAACTTTAGCTGAGCATTCTAGAAGCCCTGTGGCAGGGCACTGAGTGATGGCAATGTGAGGAAAGGCCCAGAGAGCTCTTGGGGGTGATTGAAGCACTCTTGCTTTCCCTGGAACAAGTTGTGAAGTTCTCCACCAGCCTTTGTTTTGGCTTAGCTGGAGCAATGAGTAAGGCAAGAAGCCACGTGAATTTCCTGGGTGCCTCATTTGTCAAGAAGCAATTTTATCTTTGTCTGATACACAGCAGTTCACTTTTGTCAGGACACTGATGTGTTTCCTAGTGTTTCCCAAGAGCTGTTTCATCTTTCACAATTTCCCGGGTGGATTTCAGCGTCTTCTGAAGGTTTTGGACAATTTTAACCGAAGGTGACAAACCCAGAGGACGCTGAGGAGAAAATAGAGGCCGAATGCCTGAGCAGAGTCTGCACTGTGAGCTCAGCCATGCTGTTGGCACCAGACTGTGGGAAAGCTGGCCTCTAAGTCTTCAACAAAGACTTTCCTAGTGGAGGGTTAGATATGGTGTTTCCACTCTGGAGAGTGCTTCCAGCTGAGAGATTACAGTTGTTCAGCTGTGGAAAAACATGGACCTTGGCACACTGCTTATCTGTTCTGCTTGGGGTTCAAAAACAAGTTGTGCATTCCTTTTTCACATGGAATGCCAGCCTTGGAGAAGGTGATATCTTTCTACTGTTGCAGTTTGCATAGCACTCCCAGATAGAAGTGCCCAGTTTTGGTTTCTCACATGCTGATATTTCAGCTGTAATTGATAAATACCAGCTTTTGTGAGAAGAGGTTGCAATGCTGTGTGAGCTCCACTTATCTCAACTGTTGTGAGCCTGGGTTCGTGCTGAATGATTCCAAATGTCTTGAGAATCAAGCCAGTCAGATGCTGACTTCTCTGTATGACTTAGGCAGAAATTAGGTAAAATCCTATAGCTAAAAGGGTTTATCAGGTTAATAATCTTTGTAAATAATCTTGTTTTCCCTCAACTTACCCCAGGTTTATTGGGAAAATGGAGCACAGATCACCTCTCCTCATGATAAGGAAATAATAAAATGTATAGAAGAGTGTGTTGAACCATGGAATGGCTCCTGGAATGAAAATCTGGTAGACACCAGTCCCCTCAGGCAGGATCCTCTGAAGAGAATCTGTGACAGCTACATGCAGGATCTGACCAAGATCTGCTACCACAGGTACTGTGCAAAGCAAAAGGTACCCGAGTTCTGCTTTTAAGTCAGCTGTGGGTTGCATGTGGAGAAAATGGTTGCAGACAGACTTCAGTGTGTTCTGAGGTGTCATCAAACCCCAGGGTCACCATCCTTGGGATTAAACCTTTTGGTTGCAAATAAACCAGCTGCCTTAGGGAGTTAGGCTGCTGTGGAGCAGGCATCTAATGTGAGTCAACATGCTCTGAGGGTTCTGAATAAAATGCAGAATAAAAGTGAGGTGCACATGCACAGAATAGACTCAGTCCTAAAGATTAGGTGGGGCAGAAGGTGAGAATAAAAGGAAGATGGATGGCATGAAGCCAATCTGGAATAACACTTCAAGGTGGTGGAAGAGCTTGAGTTTGATGTAGAAATGAATAGTTTGTTCTTGGGAGACTTTTGATCTGTTTCAGCCAAGATAAATTTTTCATTTTCCAGGAGGAGTTTTTACCCAGCGATTTCTAGTGCAAAACAAGCACTTTCAGTCGTTCCTTTGAAAGGGATGCAGAAATCAGCAGAGCAGTGCCATGGGGAGTTGCAGTTTGTTTTGCTTTCCCTCATGAAGATCGCCTTGTTAAAAAGCTGGGTCTCACTGGAGCTGTTTCCCCCTTAGGGAGCTGAATGTGCAGAGCAGTCTGAAGTTTGTGCACACCTCTTTCCATGGAGTGGGACACGACTACGTGCAGCTGGCCTTTAAAGCCTTTGGATTCCAGCCCCCCATCCCAGTGCCTGAGCAGAAAGATCCAGATCCAGACTTCTCTACTGTCAAATGCCCAAACCCTGAGGAAGGAGAGTCTGTGCTGGTATTTTTGGTTGCTACTTCCTCAGGTTTCTGTGGGGAAGCACAAGCTGAGGGAGAGAGCAGGGAGACCCTGCTTTCAGCTGTGATCATGTGGGCAATCCATGGAGTTTGAATTCACTGGGTCTGAGATGGAAGTAGGAAGGCTGTGGGTTTATTTGCTCTTACGTTTTGTGGGGTTTTTTTCCCTCTTCTCCTTCTCCCACCAGGAGTTGTCACTGAGGCTTGCAGAGAAGGAAGATGCAAAAGTGGTGGTGGCCACCGATCCAGATGCAGATCGACTGGCAGTGGCAGAGCAGCAGGAAAAGTAAGTGCTGGGACCCTTTGTGTCTTCCTGCAGAGAGGGTTCTGGGAGCCACAGAATGTCCCCAAAAGGTTGCCAGGCACAGGCCTTCAATCCACTCTTTTCCTTAGGTATATGGATATTTTTATTTCTAGTTTTATCCTTTGGTATAGCTCCAAATGCATCTTACATCAGTTCACTCAGCAAAGAGTAGATTAAATATTTACTGGTGTAAGAGTAAATGGCCAAATAAAGCTCAGCTGTAAACTGAGTGGTTACTAAAGACAGCAGAATCTTGTGGTTTTGTTTATATCAGGCAAGCCTTCCTTGGTGGTTCCCATGGGCTTTTTTGGTCATGTGTTTTTTAAATATTTTTTACTTGAATCCTTTGTTTTCCCCTGCTTGTTCATATTGAATAGAAATTATTTTTCTCCCACTGACAGGCCCCAGTTCTGATGGCTGTGTAAGTAAAAGTTGTGCAGGCCCTGCCTGACTGCAATATCCAGGTTGCACAGACCCCTCTGTGGGGATCAGCTCTGGGCTGTTCTCCTGCTGCTGGGCCATCAGAGCCCTGAGCTGTGCTAGAGCTGCCAGCCAGGACACCCCAGGGGTCTCTTTCTTTGCTGGTAGAATGCTCTGGGCTTGTAAATCCTTGTGTGGTGGGTGTGGAGTCCTGTCAGTGCAGTGGCTTTGCCTAGAGCAGCTTGTCAGTGCTGTGCTCACATCCTGGTGCTCAGGGAGTGCAGAGCTGCTCAGTGAGTGCAGAGCTCTCTCCCCACAGTGGCTGCTGGAAGGTGTTCACGGGCAATGAGCTGGCTGCCCTGTTTGGCTGGTGGATGTTCTCCTGCTGGAAGGAGAACTGCTCCCCAGATGCTGACGTGAGGAACGTTTATATGCTGGCAACCACGGTCTCCTCCAAGATCTTGAGGGCCATTGCACTCAAAGAGGGATTTCACTTCGAGGTGAGTGTGGGTTCTGTTGTTTTCTCCATCCATCCTTGCTGGTGACCTCAGGGAATCACAGGTAGGCAGGGACTGACTTGCAGGCTTTGGCTGGGAGTTTTGAGGGATTCCAACTGCCAGAGAATGCTCTTTCACCCACTCCAGCCTGATTTCCATCTCCTCAGTGTTCTCAGGCTGGGAGATCAGTGTGGGCAAAGCTCAGTCACAGGGGCACAAATGAGCACCTGAATTCCAGATAACAGAACACCTTAGCCCTGGTTATCTCCCCGGAGAGGAATTGCTGTGTGTGAGAGGAGAGAGGTGTGTGCAGCCTGCCTGCTCCCTCTGAGTGCTGATGGCTTTGCAGTGAGCACTTGGAGGTTGCACAACGGCCCTTCAGGTGCCCTGTGCCAGGGGTGTTTGAATTTGGGTTTGCTTCAGGTGGGGGAACTTGTGTGTTCAGATCCTTAATTCAGCTTTGTTAAGAACTTGCTGAAAAAGAAACTGGGGGTGCTCCCTCCACACTGACAGCTCAGTTCCTGCATCCAAATTAAATCTGGTTTCTGTGGGATGCTAGCCAGGAGGGTGCCCAAAATCATAGCACAAACATGAAGGGCCAGGCCTTGTTTATCCATGTCTTGATTAAATCTGTGGGCAATAGGAGTAAATATTTTTCCAGGCAATGAGGAATTTAAAACTGAAAGGAACTCTGAAAGCTGTTATGAGTGACTGGCTAGATAAGCCTAATCAGGGTAAACATCAGTTCCTTGTGGTGGATTTGGTTGTCTCTAAATACTTTGGGTTTTTTTAATTGGACAAGGACATACTTGACTGAAAGAGAGCTAGGAGTTTACTGAACCTCTTGGCCCTCTCTAAAAGCTCCCCCTTGTTTTTATTTGTAATTTTCTTCTCTCCAAGAAATCCTGTTTAGGCTTTTGACTGTTTTTGCATGATTTGTGTAAAAACCCTAGCCCAGTGCTGTCCCCTCCCAGCACCCACAAGTGTTGCTTTTATATTTCTGTAGCTTTTCCTCCTCAGTAACTGTGTCATCTGATGAGCAGTACGGATGAGCTGATGTGATCTCAGAGCACCACATCCCTGACACACTTCTTCCTTGGTTTGGTATTCGTGTCCTACTTCAGTATGCTCTGGGAAAATGCTGTCCAGTGGCTCTTTGCCTTGTCTTCAGTCAGGAAGATGAGTCCAGGACCTGTGTGATGCTTCTTTACTGTCCCTCTTCTGCTTGTTAGTTAATTAGATTTAAATTTGAGGAAATCACTTCCAAAAACCAGAAAATTCAAAATGCGTTGTTATATTTTCTTTGGGTTTTTATTTTTCAGTCTGAAGTGAAGGCAATAGTGGCTATACTTTTCTTTGAATTGAGACTGAATTGAAAATGTGTATTTTAATCACTCTTTTTGCCCCTCCTGTTTTAGGAAACACTCCCTGGTTTTAAATGGATTGGAAGCAGAGTAAAAGATCTCCTAGATAATGGAAAAGAAGTTCTCTTTGCATTTGAGGAGTCTATTGGTATGACTGCTGATATCCCTTTAAACTGTTTAGAACTGAGGGGGGATGTAAATAGGACAGACTGATTTTAGTTGTGAAATAAAACACACAGAAAGTACTGTATTTTTACCCTAGTAGTTAATAACATTGATATTCTGCTCTCACCAAATTGACTTGCCAACTCCCATAATAAATGGTATCTGACTTGCTGATTCTGGTGTTGTGCTTATCTTTCCAGCCCTATAACCCCCAAGTTAATGAGATTTCTCCTGCATGTGCAGCAATAAAGCAGCTTCCATGTGCTGGCCAATTTTCCTTTACAGGATCAAAGGTTAAATCTTCAGTCAAGTAAATCACTGTAATCTCCAGGTTGTTTTTCCACAATCCCTTTTTTCTTCCTAGGCTTCATGTGTGGCACATCAGTGCTGGATAAGGATGGCGTGAGTGCAGCCGTGGTCATTGCTGAAATGGCAACTTACCTGCAGGGCCAGGGCCTGACCCTGGCACAGAAACTCCTTGACATTTATGAAACGTGAGTGGTGGTTTTTGCTAGCATGTTTTACTCCACTGCTTCAGAGCTGGCATAATACAAGGAATATTTGAATACAAACATAGGAGTCAGTGTTTGTGTCCCTCAGATATCACTCACTGTGAGTTGTTGTGGGTTTTTTGATGTAGGATGGATTGCAGCCCATCCCCAGGGGGGCTGGAGAGGGAGTTGGGACAGACACAAGGAATGGCTTCCCACTGCCAGAAGGGATCTGTAGCAGAGCAGAGGTGGAAGGGATGGCAGTGACCACAATCCCAGCAATAAAACAGGGATTGGGTTTGTCATGATTAAACCTTGTACTGGGATCTCTCAGGTACCAAGTGTGCCAAAACCTCCTGAACCTTCCAACTGAAAACATTAATGTGCTTGTAGGTATGGCTATCACATATCCAAGACTTCCTATTTCCTGTGCTACGATCCTCCCACCATCAAGAGGATATTTGAGAGGCTGCGCAACTTCGAGGGCCCCCAGTGCTACCCCAAATGCTGCGGGGCTTACAACATCCTGCACGTCAGGGACGTCACCACGGGCTATGACAGCAGCCAGCTGAACCACAAATCGGTGAGCTGAGGGGTTTGGACAGGGCAGAGCCTGCAGGGGCTGGTGTGGGATGCGGTGTTACCCTGACCCAGTGATGAATGGGCTTCACTGACCCGCTGAGCCTGGTGCTCCTGCAGCTCCCAGGTGCTGCCCCAGTGCAGTGAGGCTGCTGCTGCTGTGTTGCAGGTGCTGCCAGTGAGCAGGAACAGCCAGATGCTGACGTTCACCTTCCAGAACGGCTGCGTGGCCACGCTGCGCACCAGCGGCACCGAGCCCAAGATCAAGTACTACGCTGAGATGTGTGCCCTGCCCGGGCTCAGGTCAGCCTTCCCCTCCCTGGGCTCCCCCTGCAGCAGGGTGTGTTTGCTCCACAGAAACCTCTTCCACTATGGAATTGTGGTTTGTGTGGGAAGGGACCTTAAAGACCACCCCATTCCACCCCACTGCTGTGTGCAGGGACTCCTTCCACTGTCCCAGGCTGCTCCAGGCACCTTGTGCCAGGGCCTGCCTGCCTGACTATTGCAGCGTTAATTGAAATTAATCCAATTAAAGAAGGAAAAGGCCGCTAGAGGGCTCTGGGCACCACCTTTACAAGTCCCTCCCAAGCCAAACCATTCTGGGATTCCATGGTAATGCCTGCTGAAAAGGAGCTTGTTAAAGCAGGCGGTTTGGACTCTCTACACCTGCAGGGGCAGGAAACACTGCAGAGCAAGTCCATCCCCTTCAGGTCTTGCTGTTTATTTGTATTTGGCTATAAATAAATGTGTTTATATGCATCTCCCAAACCCTGACCTGGCCCTGCTCTCTCCTGCAGTGACAGAGGTGTGCTGGAAGAAGAGCTGCAGAAGCTGATCGAGGCTCTGATTGAGAATTTCCTGGAGCCTGCCAAGAACGGGCTGACCTGGCGCTCTGCCTAGAGCCCAGGAGGCACCGAGGAGCCAGGAGCAGAACCAGCCTCATCTTTGTGTCTGTGTGTTTCAAACAGCTGCAGTCTTGTTCTCTAAAGAAAGAAGCATTCTTTTGTCAGGCTTTCCACCAAACTGCGCTAAGGAGAGGAGGCCAGAGGAAAGGGTACAATCTGTTGTTGCAATTCTCAGTTCTTTTGACCAAAAGTTTAATTAACCCACACCAAATGAACTGCCCTAGGAGCTTTGAGGCAGCTGAGCTTAGCTGCTACATCTTAAGCTCAGTTCAGGTATCCACAACACCTCTTTCTGGTGTGTGAAAATCAAGTTTTAAAGGAGTCATCACTCCAAACCAACAAAGGCTGCTTTTTCCCTGCAGCTCTGAGACCTTCTGCACAGGTCTGAACCTCCAAAAGCATCAAAGCAGAGCTCAGCAGTTCTTGTTTAACCAAGTGTTGACATTTTTCAGCTACTTAACAATTCTGTCAGTAAAGGTGTTCTTGAGCGTTTTAGCTTTCCTCTGTGTGTATTAAAATAATTGGCAGTGAACAATAGTGGCAACAGCTGCAGCTTGGGGCTGGAGTTGCCTGGTGCCTTTCCAGGGCTTCCAAAGGAGCAGGAACTTGGTCATTCCTTGGTAAAATTGCCCCTTTTGACTACCATAGGCTCTGTAGCTACTTTTTGTCCCACATCTCTGAAGGGTCCTAAGATTTCTTAGCTTTCTGCATTCATCACTTTGAATGAAAATGCCAGTCAGTGACTTCTTGGTTTTTGCTGGCCTGAATTCATTTTGTCTGTGTATTAAATTAAAAAAAAGAGGAAGAAATAGAGACTAATGACTGGCACAGTTATTAAATTGTTATTTTTTTAAGTTCTTTTTGGTCATGTCCTGTCAGGTAATTTGTTAAAACAGCACTTGCAAATACTATAATTCTTTAAGGGTAAATTTAAACAGCTTCTCTCATTTGTTTTCTCCCTTGGCTTAAGTAGCAAGTGAGACTGCTAATCGTATTGTCCAAAAAACCCCACCCAGAGCAATACTCAAGGTCTCCTTGTGGTTATATTTTTGGGCAGTAAAGGCAGGGTTGTGGCACAGGGGAGCTGGCTCTGGACAGCTCCCTGCTGTCACTGGCAGCAAGTCAAGAGAAGCAGCACTTGAGTGCTGGGTTTCAGCTGTGTTGGTGATGGGACAAGACCCCAGGCTGCTCTGCTGTTCAAGCTGTTGCTTTGCCACTATTGTTGCCTCTCCAAATTCATCCCTCCCCGATGATGCCCTCGCAGCTGGATGCCAGAGGATGGCACAGGGTAGGTTTGTGTGTTGCCTCTCCATGGCTCAGAGAGCCCTGAGGTTTGGGGGGTTCCTGCTGCCAGCAGCTTTGCACTATATCCATGGAGGAGTATTTCAGTGTCTGTGAATGTACGTGTACTAGAGAAGGTCTGTGTTGCACAAATTCTGACCTGTCACTGCTATTTATTTATTTTTTTTAAGAGTATCTCTGAATTGTTCTGCCATTGAGTGAAATGTATCTAATGCCAAAAGCTTGTGTTTTTTTACCTTGACTGTACATTTGACTGACATGGTGGGGAAAAGAGGTAAACCCAGTTAGACTCAGAGGATGCTTTTGTTGTTGTGTGTGCTGGGCAGGGCTGGGAAGGCATTTCTGACTGCAGCTTTGCCTTCAGCTCTCCAGGAAGGGTGCAGATCTGCATCACCACTGCACTGAACCTGGAGGAGCTCTTGCCATCCCTTCCATTGGCAGCAGATTAAACCCTGAGGCGCTGAGGCTTTTGTTCTCCAAGTAGTGAAGAAAACAAGTGGCTTGGGACATAATTTGGAGCCCAGACTGTAAAAAGCATAGTGTGTGTGTGTGATGGGCCCAGCTGTGTGCTGCTGTAGCAGTCCCATCAGTGAGTGATGCTTGTGCTCCTGCAAAGAGCAGGAATCTCCGGAGATCTGCTTTGTGTGGGTAGGCGAGTGCTAGGAATGCAGAAAATGTTTTCAAGTAGGCATTGTTGGAGCTGGTAAGTGTTCACAGTCTGTCTTTAATTAAAGAAAGAACCCAGCTGTGGGTGCTGTGTGCCTGGGGTTTTCCCCATGGCTGGGTTTGACAGTGAGCTGTAGCTGCAGCGATGCTTTTGGGAGGACAGCAGCAGGCACAACGCGTTGAATGTACTTTCAGGGTATAATAACTATTTGCTGTTTTGAAACTGCTGCTACTGTTGTTTTCCTACTGTATTGGAACTGTTTGATATATTTATACTGTTCCATTTGTGGAACTCGTTTATCTCCTCCCTCCAATCTCACTTCCCTTACTTCTGTTACTGTGAAGGACTGGAATTCTCATTTCCTTGCCCTGTAACTTTGTTGTGCATCGCGTTAAGAGTTTACTTGGTTTGTGCACAACCTTCCTTGAGCTGTCAGCTGCTCGTTCCCACTTCTCAGATAAGAACAAAGGCTTTTCTAACTTGAGTAGAAAGCAGATCACAGATCAAAGGGCACTGTGGATGTTTCCGAGGTTCTTCCAGGTAAAACACCTTTCCAGGTAAAACACTGGGCAGTGGCTAAAGCTGTGCTCATGCAGCCAGTGTGTGGGGTTTAGAGGATGATAAAATCTGGAGGGCTTGGGTTTGCCCCTTGGCTGTGGCAGAAGAGCATGGGCTCTGTCCCTGGGGCAGGGTGGGCTGTGTGTGCTGCTCCAGGGAGCACCTGAGTGGGCTCTGACTTTAAAACTGATGCAGTTATCACTTCGTTTTGTCTTCCCTCCCCTTTCTGTCCTCTCCCAGACTGAGAGGGCTCCTTGCATGGTGACACCTGAGTGGGTACAGTCCAGCCTGATTACCTCTGCTCAAGAATGGCTTTGTACAAGGTGATTGAAGTATCTCGAGTTGCATTGTTCTCCTTGCCTGGAACCTTGGGGCGTTCTGGATCTGTACTCCTGTTTACCTGATGTCTGTTCTGTAAAACAATAGGGTGTATTACAAATAGAGAGTGAGAATTTGCACTTTTCTGGAGAGTTTCTGTGTACTGCTATGTGGATTTAGCTGAATGAAGTGTTCTAAGTAATAAAATATTCCCTTCATAGTCTCAATCCAAGTTTCTTTGTCTTTTTTAGCCATCACTTCTGCCCCAGAAGCTGAGCTGGGCTTGCAGAAATATTCATGTGCCACTTGGATGGGGCCTGGGAGCAAGGGGCTGTTCAGAGCCTCCTTTTGCTGGCACTGAGCTCTCCCCTGGTGCTGTGGGGCTGGGACCTGAGTGTCCCTGCAGTGAGCACCAGGACCTGGGTATGGCTGCCTGGGAGCAGCCAGACTTGCTGGAAGCTGACGGGTCCTGGCAGGCAGCAGTGCCTGGCTTCACATTCAGCTCTTGTCAATTAAAACATTAATTTAGTAACTAAATTAATTACCAACGTGCCGTGGCCAGCCTGCGTGGGCTGTCCCCTGGGCTTGGCTCTCTGAGGCATTTCTGGATGAATCCCTGCTGGAACACCTGGAATCCCACCTGAGGAGGGAGCAGGGACCAACAGCCCCCAAACCTGCTCCCTGGAGTCAAGGGGAGACCCTCAACTGCAGCCTGCCAAAAGGGAAACTGAGGCACAGGGAGAAAGAGGAATGGGCTCAGGGCCCTGTCCTGCCCAGGCACAGCAGCATCTCTGGGGCTGAGGAGCCTGAACAATCAGAAGAGATGAAGATCATCTAAAAATAGGGATTCGTAAATGTCAGGTTGGCGGGCGGCTGGGCACGTGCTGGGAGGAGGGAGCAGGGCTGCAGGATTGTGTGTCCTTAGGATCAGGGCCCTGCCTGACCTGCCCTGCTTGATCCTGGCTCCCTGAGACCCCCCAAACCCCCAGAACTGCCTGGTCTGAATCACCCAGAGACATTTTCTGGGTGGTTTTATCCTGGCAGGAGCTGCAGAGGATCCCAGCTCTGCTTTGAATGGGAGATGACGTGGGGACACCAGCCCCTCAATGCAAGTTATTTTCCACTGGTTTTTGACAGGAGGAGACTTCAGGGAAGGGCTGAGGCCCCATGGGATGATCCCAGCCCCAGGATCTGGGTGCTGTGCTGCCAAAACCCCCTCAGCTGTCTGGTCCCTCTCTCTGTGCAGAGCCTGGGTCCACAGGGACACCCAGCAGATGTGATCCCCTCCATCTCCTCCACCCCTGCCAGTTTCTCCCTCATCCCCACACTCCCACCTGTCCCCAACATGCCAAAAACTTGTTTTAAACAGCTGGGAACAGAGGTTTATTTGGAAAAATAATCCAGATTGGGGCAGATTAGTGGAAACACGTCCTTCCCCATCTGCCTGGGCAGTGCTGTGCCAGCTCCCGGGGTTGCCTGGAGCTGGGCTTGGGGAAAACACACAGTTCTGCTCATTTCAGGGACTTTGTCCTGCTCCCTGAGCCCCCTGTCCCTCGGGAAAAGTCCCCTGATCCCTGGCGGTGTCACCTCCTTGCTGCAGGGGACAGGCTGGTGCTCGGCATGGAACCCCCATCTCCCAGAAATATCCCAACCAGGCTAATTAGAAACATCCATAGGTACATGACAGAAATCCTTATTAACAATCCCACTCTCTGGTACAGAGGAAGGACAGAGCACTGTCCTGGGTGTGCGGCACTACAGGAGACCACCCTCAGCCTCCTTCCTACAGCCCTGGGCACCCTGGAGCACATCTGAGCTCTGGAAAATAAGGAAGGAAAAGCAGATCTCAAAGCCTGTGCTGGCTGCAAAGCACCTGTGGCATTTCATTCATATGCAGGGCATATAAATAGACATGTTTTGGCTTTTTTTTCCCCTGTTTCAGTGATGAGCCACTGCAGGAGGCTCTGAGCATGCTTTGCTGGGTTCATATCACAGATGCTGTTTCCATCCTGCCTTTCCTTCGGCTCCAGGAGCTGCTGGGGTAACTTTGTGCTCAGGCAGCAGCTCCTGCCATGATCCTGGGACACTGGGAGATCCACATTCCTTCAGGGAAAGGGACTGCATGCCAACGTGATGGCAGCTGGGCTTTTCCAAACAGAGGGCTGCCTTTGGGAACCCAGAAAGCTCATTCTGAGTCTCAGCTGGGTGACAATGCCCTAATCCAGAGGTTCCCTGACCCTGCTCCTTCGTCATGTGCGAGGTCTGAGCTGTACAGAATAATATTGATGCTAACAAGCCCTGCACGTCACTGAAGGGCCTGGTATCCCTGGAGGGGGCTCTGAAAAGGAGAAGTGCCCTCATCCCTGGGGACCAAAAGCCACCAGCTCCCTCTCTCCAGCCTCAGGAAAAGCTGGAGCAACCAGCTGCCACACCAGCCAGCCCTTCAGAGGAAGGGCTTTGGGGTCAGGAAGCGTTTTACACTCCTGCCTCTGCTTGGAGGTGATTTCCTTCCTGCTGTCGATGGCTGGGTTCTGGCGCCTGCTGCCAGACCGGAGCTCTGCTCCCTGCTCCAGCCACCCGCCTGCTGCAGAGCCCTCCAGGCCTGTCCCTGCACCAGCAGCGCTCCCCACCCCTGTCCCCATGCAGGGATGCTGCACCCCTGCAGTCACAGCTGGGGTGAGCTCTGCCAGATGTGCAAATCCACCCTGCTGCCCTTCCCCTCGCTCAGGGGCTGTGCTTTGGCTGCAGTGGGGTGAGGAAGGGAGGGAGAGGTGGGGAAGGGGATGAAGGGCAGGTGAGATTTTTCCCCTTGTAACTGCATGGAGTCACAAGGTGGCACCGAAGCCCACAAGCTCCCACCATGGGGGGAAACCTCAGGAAAAGTGCAACAAGTTTCGCAAGGAGATGAGCCATGGGGTCTCAGGATTCCGCAGGAGAGAGTGGGGAGCCAGCCCCCTGCTCAGCAGGACCAGCTCAGAACACGCAGGAGAATCATTCAGAGTGCCAGAACTGGAACACAGCCCCAGTGCAGGCTGTGCTCCTGCTCTCCTTTCCCACCTCGACGCTGGCGTTTCAAGGGCAGCAACTTCAAAGGGGAGAAATGCAAAGGATTCTGCCCCAGGTAGCATCCCCCCGACTGGAAATAACTGTGCTTCCCACCCAGCTGAGTCCCCAGGCAGCCGGGCTGCAGGAACACAGTTCCCACAACACTCCGGCTGCTCCCGAGCATCCCCCGGCACAGCCAGGTGCAGCTTCCCTGGGGAAGCCCCGCAGCCGGAGATGCTCAGCACTCTGGCACCTCCTGCATCAGGCACCAAAGCACCCGGCAGAGAAAAACCGCTCGGGAAAGCTTTACCTGGTAATTGTGTGCTGGATCAGGATTAGCAGAGCCTGAGATCTGTGCGCAAGCCACACAAAAGCGTCCCCTGGGCACCACAGCAGCTCAGGAAGAGAAGTTCCTAAGCACCGATGGGAAACAGAGGAGCGCAGAGCTCCCTCCCTCCGGCGAACCAACCTCAGTAACCTCGCCTCAGCCGCGGGGGTGCTCGGAAATGGTTTGCGAGGAGCTTTACAGAAAATAGACGAGGGAGTGGGTGCAGCTTTCAATATATTTGCTCTAGGATATAGTAACAGGCACTAAAGCAAACACGGGCGGGGGAATGAGGGCGGCAGCTTCTGCTTGGCTCGGTTTAAATGACAAAGTGCCGCGACAGCCAGGTCTACGCTACATTCTAGAGTCAAAGGGCTGCCCCGGGCCCGGTACATGCACCCTACAGCCCTGGGCCTCGTGCCTACAGCGAGCTGGGAGTGCCATCGGACAGAACCGAACGGACACACGCGCTCCGAACAGCACGTCGCTTCCCAGGGCGAGCAGCCGGACCATGCGTCCTCCTCTCTGCAGCGAGAAGGGGCAGAAAGAAAAAAAGAAATCAAGTTAAACTTCGCACCTGTCCAATAGAAATCTAATAGGAAAGAGAGCTGTACACGGTCACAGTCAAGTCCAGGCTCCAGGAACGTTCAGGAGGCCAGTTCCAGGTACTGGGCAAACACGGGGGTGTGAACGCAGCCCACATGGGCACCGGGCACGGAACCTTCTGGGGCTGTGCATGCCAGCATCCATTGGGCTGGGCATGGAACCTTCCGGGGCTCCGGGGCTGTGCATGCCAGCATCCCCCAGGTCCGGGCACGGAACGTTCTGGGGCTGTGCATGCCAGCATCGCTGGGGAGCCGGCCCGGGATGGCCGGGACAGAGGTGTCGAGGGCAGCTTGGCAGGTGGGTGTGAGGCCGCGGATGCTGTTGGTGCCTGGGTGCCGTGAGAGGCCTAGCGGTGCCCTCAGCGCCTGGGTGCCATCAGAGGCCTGGCGGTGCCCTCAGCACCCAGGTGCTGTCAGAGGCCTGGCGGTGCCCTCAGTGCCCGGGTGCCGTCAGAGGCCTGGCGGTGCCCTCAGTGCCCAGGTGCCATCAGAGGCCTGGCGGTGCCCTCAGCGCCCAGGTGCCGTCAGAGGCCTGGCGGTGCCCTCGGTGCCATCAGAGGCCTGGCGGTGCCCTCAGTGTCCGGGTGCCGTCAGAGGCCTGGCGGTGCCCTCAGCGCCCAGGTGCTGTCAGAGGCCCGGCGTGCCGGCGCAGCGCGGGTCCGCGTCCTGCTCGTAGCGGTAGTGGTATCCCTCCATCTGGTCGCGGCAGGCCTC
>PYHW01009146.1:23756-50414 GCA_013186435.1 Turdus rufiventris | reverse complement strand
AAAAAAAAAAAAATTTCCTCCACCTGTATTTGCAGAGTTTGTCACTAAACTCCTGGCTTTGCCTTGTCCCAGGTGATTTCTTTCTCTTGCTCACACCTCGTGGGATTACCTTTTACAAAAGGCTTTGTAAAAATCTGCTTTTAAGCCAAAATGGGAGAGTCCCCAGGTGCAGGAAAATGGAGGCTGACTCCCAGATTTTGTGCCTTTCTCCAGGGCTGGTGCTGGTGTCAGGGCTGGCTGCAGAGCCCGGGGCGTGTTGAAACCGCGCTGTGTAAGCCAAAGGAGAGAGCACCTCTCCCCAGCCGCCCGCAGAGCCGGCAGTGCTCTATAAATACATCAGCAATAAATAATGGATGGCCTGGATGGGCATTAAAGTGTAAACAGGAGGTGAAGGGCTCTCTCCCATTACCGGTCCCCCGAGAGCCACGCGTCCCTCCCTGCGAGTCCGGCTCGATGTGAGTCCCGCTGCAGAGCCCTTAGTCACAGCACTGACACCAGCATAGATCAGTGGCTCCAGAGCTGGAGAAACAAACCAAAAATAGTCGGGAGGGCAGGCTCTTCCTCCCCACGGCACGCTGGATTTGCCTGCGTCGGCGTTTTTGCCTGTGGTGCTGGCCCTCCCAAGGAGGCAGAGTCCTGTCCATCCCAGGAAGCTCGGGAGTGCCCCTGATTTGGGAGGCTTCATCCTCTTGGATGCAGCTGAAGTGTTGGGCCATGCTGGCTGGGAACTGTCCCCAAAGGTCACTGCCCCGTGGCTGAAGGTGTCCCCATTCCCAGGCTGGGGGGGATTGTCCCCATCCCCATGGGGTGGCATGGATGTGTGGGTGATCAAATGAAGGAGATAAATGAATTTATGGGTGTGACATGGGATCATTGTGGAGAAGACTTGTGCTGAGAGTTGATAGGGCTGGTCAGAGTCAGCCAGGCTTTGCACGGCAGGGAGGTCCTGTGCTGCTTCCAGAGAGTCCTCACAGCCCCAAAGAGAAGCAAAACTCCTGGTACCAGCTGTGAGTGATGCATCCCAGGGTCCAGCATCCTCCTGGAGGAAAACAAGCTGGCTTCTCCTCCTGCAGCCTTGCAAGCAGCTCAGGAGCCGCTCAGCTCCGGGGTGAGGGCAGGGCTGAGCTCATCTGGCCGGCCCTGCCAGGAGCCCGGCGGAGATGGGATTTGGGAGCTGTGCCAGCCCGGCTCGGGGTCAGCTGCCGGCAAATCCCGGTGTCACCCGTGCTGCTCCCTGTGCGAGGGGCTCTGGCAGCCAGCCTGGCAGGGCTCAGCACCACGGGGAATGCCTTCAAACTGCCACAGGGAATGTCTGGGTTAGGCACTGGGCAGGAATTGTGCCCTGGCAGGGTGGGCAGGGCTGGCACAGGGTGCCCAGAGCAGCTGTGGCTGCCCCTGGATCCCTGGCAGTGCCCAANGCCAGGCTGGATGGGGCTTGGAGCAGGCTGGGACAGTGGAAAGTGTCCCTGCCCATCACTGGAGTGGGGCTGGAGAAGTTTTGAGGTCCCTCCCAACCCAAACCGTTCTGTGATTTCTGTATTTGAGCTGCTAAAAGCAGAAGAAAAATGTCCCCGTAAAATTTAATGAGCACTGTATTTCCTGGATCTCCCCCAGCCAGGTTTGGATCTCCAAACCTAGAGCCAGTCTCTAATGGCAGGGGTGTATCTGTTTAATAAGAACCTAGGCCATGAAGATCCATTCCAAAAGGATAATAAATGGGATTGCTGGAGTGCAGGGAACAGGCACCTCTGTCCACCACTGATTCCCCCTCTCCTACCCTCCTCCCTGAGCCCTTCAGGCCTGTTTCTCTGCCTGCATTTCTTTGGAGCGCTGCTGTTTCCTGCTTGTCAGGGTGTCAGATCCACTTGCAGAGTACAGGGTGTGGGCTGGAGGCCAGGTGGGTGATGAGAAGAGGGTGAGCAGGAGGGTGGGGAGCGATGGGGGGACCTGACGTTCTCCCAGACCCCCGAGCTGTGATGCCAGGTGGTGGCTGATGGAAAGCTGCTTGAGCATCCCGAATTCTCCAGCCAAGTGGAAGCCAAGGGGGTGATGCAATCAGAGAGCAGGCAGCTGACAGGCTGCTGAGCTCCCTCCACAGCTCCAGCATGTGCTTCCCTGCGTATTTTCCACTGCCAGCCAGCCGAGCTCTTGTCACTGCACCCAGCAAATGGAAAAGTATAAATTTCCCCAAGCTTGGAACTGGGGGAGGGTCACAATTACTCACGCTGGAGCTGGCAATTAATAATGGAGATCTGACAAATGACAGGCTCACCTGGGAGCGTGCACAGCACCTGAAGAATATCGAGTTAGTGCTGACAGCATTCACAGCTCGGAGCTGTGAAGTCCTGCTTTGGTGCCTGATGGCAGAGCTGGACTCAGAGCTCCTCCTGTGGGCATGGTGAAGGCAGGACGCAGAATTCCCGCGGGAATTTCTGTGATAGGACCTGCCATGGCATTATTCAGGTGACATAAATCATCTCCTGAGTCTAGAGGGGAAAGAGCCTTGCCCAGGCTCCTTTTTGCAGAAGGTGGCTGGGGTCACCCTCACCAGTCCCAGTCCTGCTCCGGACAGGGGTAGCAGCAGAGGCCAGTGCTCAGCAGGAGTATAGATAACTGGCTGTGGGGACTTTCCACCTTCCCTCGTGTGGCAGGGCTGTAAATCCCGTGCCTTGGGAAGCACCGGTGCATTAGTGAGGGCTGTAAAGCACCGGGGCCTTGGCTGGGCACTGCTGGGTGAAACAGCAGCAGAAACCCAGTGAGGAAAACACACCCCATTTTCTTTCACGAACCACAGCAATCTGCTGCCTCAAAGGGCACTCCAGGAGACTCACAAACTGAATCCTAAATGGCAAAAGACCCCCAGAGCTTCCTGGGCTGGGCAGAGCCTTGGATGCTGCCTCTGTGCTGCTCTTCACCGTGTGTCCAGTGGCCCCTGAGCCAAGTGCTGACTTCTCAAAGGCATTTTCTGAGTCCCCTTCCCGGGGGATGTCTCTGCTGCTGCAGGGTCCCTGCACCAGGGAACCTCTCAGCAGCCCCAAAATGCCAGGATAGATTAGAGGACTTTTTAAAAAGCTGCTCCAGAATCTGCCCACCCCTGTTGTCCACTATTCCCAGGGCGGAAGGAGCCTCAGCCACGAGCACCCAGGACACCAGAGGCAGCCCTGGTGGGTTGTTTCTGCCTGGCACCAGGGATGGTCCAGCTGTGGTGGCTCTTGTTTATTGGTCTGAGGCCTGCAAAAGATTAGGAGAAAACAGATGGCTCCTAATTGGCAGTGCCAGCTTACTTCCTGCTCTCCAGATAAACCATTAAATTAAGGCTTAAATCAAACTTCGTACAAGTTAGGAGGCTGCTTGTAATTATTTCAAAATCTAGACAGATTTAAGGGCCTGGATTAAGGCTCTGTTTACTGTAATGAATGAAAAATGCCTGCTCTGTCCTGTAAGCCTGAGCAGCAAAGGGTTGAAGTGCTGGAAGTGAGACCAGCAAAATCCTCAGGCTCAGATGACCAGAGTTTTGGGGGAAAGCAAGAGGTCATGGACTGTGGCCAGGCTGTTCTGTGAGAGCAGAGCTGTGATGGGGCTGCTGAGGAGCACGCAGCTCACTCTGGGACGTGGTGACACCATCAGGGGGCTCTGGACACTCACGGGGACTCACAGGGCTGAGCAAACCCTTGGTATCATTTTAATAGAAGATGAACGCAGCTCAGTTCGGATGAATAAAATGTAATAAGCTGGCCAGCTGAGGCTGGTTGAAAGGGAGGGATGCCTCTGGATCTCCTATGAGCAGCTCCCACAGGAGCAGCGTGGATTGGCAGCTGCTCCAGGGATGTGCCAAAGCATAATCCCGTGAGTTTGGGACACACCAGTGTCACCTGTGATCCCTTCTCCAGGAACCGAGAGGTTTTTGTTGTCTGGCCTAAAAAACCAGCATGCAACTCTGAGTTACAGGAATCCTCTGCKTCTCTGGGGAGTTTATTCCAATGGTTTGTTCTTCTGAGAAAAATTATCCTCTTGTGTCTAGCTGGAATATCCCCAGGGGAAAAATACTGACCCCAATACCCCTCACCTGTTTCCAAGGCTGATGCACAGATGCTCCTCTGCAGGGAGGGAGCTGGTGCATTTCTGTGCATTGCCAGGGAGGGTGATAATACCCCACACGCGGGCTCTGAGCCCCTGATAATTTCCTAGCAACCTAGAAAAGTATTGATGGTGCCAAGCAGCGCATCCATGCTTCACCTCAGAGTGAAAAATTCGGTGCTGCCATGCAGTAAATTCAGCAAAGCATTCACAATTAATGCACAGTTCCTGGCCATGCCTCTTGGATGGGCTGCCAGGACTGATTGATGATTGGAATTCTGCTAACTGCTTTAGGAGCAGATTAAGGAGCAAGTTAAAATATCTCTGCTTTGGGCATGGAAAATCAGCCTCAGTGAGGAAGCTGGAAGATCACATTAGTCTAGCCAGGCCCTTTGGCTGCCTCTGAAGGAGTTCCATCTTCATCCAGCCCTGGTCAGCCCCACAGGAAAGGAACACGTGGGCACGTGCAGAGGACCAATCCTTGCTCCCACAGGAGGATTTTTGGTGAACTGAGAGCTGGAGGTGCACCAGACCTCACAGCAAAGGCCAAATGCCTCAGAAAGCAAATGGCTCAAGGAAAAATTGCCTGTTGAACAGCAAATACCAGTACCAATATCCACGGGAGGGTTTGGGATCCCTTCTTCCCTCCCATCCAGGAAAGGAAATCAGGTGGAACAGCTGCTGGAAAGGAGGGAATGTGCAGGTTTAAGGAGCAAGATCCCTTCAGGAAGCTCCTCTGGGAGATGAAAAGTGCTCTGTGCAGGGCAGACATGCTGAAGGCTGGGCAGAGGTGAAGCTGGATCAGGCAGAGAGGACCCTGCCAGCCCCACATCAGCTTTGTCTTCTCAGACAGAGCTGGGACTTCTGTTCTCGCAAGAATCCCAAGGAAGTGGTGTAACTCATAGTCCAGAATCCTCATATTGGCAGGGTCCTATTTGGTTCATGGCGACGGAACAAGGCAGCTCAGGATGATAAGTTTGTGTTCTGCGCTGTTTTCCCAGCCTGAGAACACTACTCTCAGCTTCAGATATGATTTGTGCTCGTTGTTTTAAGGGGTTTTAAAGGGTTTTAAACTCTGGATGTTGTCCCAGTGTCCTTTGCGCCCCTTCATTTGCATACAGCTCGATGACATCACCCTCCTCACAGTCACTATTTCAGGGGAGCAGCAGAGGCATTACCCAATGGAAGGGAAAGGGCATACAAACCCCAAAAATCATCTTGTTCTACCCCTGCCAAGGGCAGGGACACCTTCCTCTACCCCAGGCTGCTCCAAGCCTGTGCCAGGGGCTCCCCTCCCTCCCAGTTCCCAACATCCCATCCATCCCTGCCCTCTGGCAGTGGGAGCCATTCCCTGTGACCTGTCCCTCCATCCCCTGTCCCCAATTCCTCTCCAGCTCTCCTGGAAGGGCTCTGAGCTCTCCCTGGATCCTTCTCCTCTCCAGGTGAGCACCCCCAGCCCTGCCAGACGGCAGAGACAGCGAGGGGGAAGAAGGAGCAGGTAAATGGATTGAGAGAATTTGTGGCTCCCACACAAGAATGGGCACAAACCCCTTTGGGGTCAGGAGAGGAAATGCAGGGATGACTGCACTTGGCTCTGGTGCTGGTGTTGTGGGAAGGTGACCCTGCTGCCAGGCACTGCAGAGTTAAACAGCACAGAAATACGATCTATCTGGGGGACAGCCGTGCTTTCACAGCCTGCACATCGCAGCGTGACATTCTGGAGCCTCGCTATTCCCCTGGCAGAGCTGGGTAAATGCCACTGCTGCTCCCGTCTGATGACCTCTCTGGAAATGCAGCTGCACACTCTTGGAGGAGGACTCTGAGAGCCTCATGCCCTGCAGCAAAAGGCCCAAATTTGAGCACTGCACACATGCTGTGTGCCTGCCCCAGTGCCAGTCCCACAGCACAGGGGTTCTCACAGGGACCTTCCCTCCCAGGGACATCCCCTGGCACTGTGGCTGAGGTGCTCACCCCAGAGCATCCTCCTTCCTGCAGAAAAAGGCTTTTGCGGTTCAGGAGTACCCCAGCAGCCAGGCTGCTTTTTCCAATGCCTGAAAATCCCGGTGTGCCAGCTCCTGGGTGAGTCCATCCCCAGCTTGAGGTCAGCATTTCTGCCTGGAAACCCCGACCCTCAGCCACGGTCCCTGAGGGCAGCGGAGAGGATGGATGTCCTGGCTGGCTGCATCCCTTTCACCAGCTGCCCAGGATTTTGGGAAGGAACAGGCTTTGCTCACCAAGGCAGAGCCTGTTGGGGGCTGGAGTTGTGGTCCCTGCAGTTTGGCTCCTCTGGAGTGCACAGCAGTATTAATCACACCCTGACCAGCTGCTGGAGGGCTTGTTTTAAATCTCCCCAGACAGCTCTGGCTCTGCTGAGAGTTCATTAAACACGAGCACTTTCTGTCCTGAGAGAGAATAAAGGAGTTAACACATCCTAACGAGGAGCTCGAGTGCTGCTAATGGAGATGACAGCCAGCCTGGCTGCAGGAGGGGCACAGGGGACTGCCCAGGGGTCTGGGAAGTGTCCCTGGAATGGGGAGTGCTCTGCCTGAGCAGCTGCACCGGGCTGGAAATGATGGAATCCCAGACTGGTTTGGGCTGGGACGGACATTACAGCCACATTACAGCCCCTCCAGGGGCAGTTCAGATCTCAGTAAATTGGGATGAGCTGCTCAGGAAGGGACACGGGGGAGTGGGAATTGGTGGCTAAAGCCCCAGATAAAGCAGCTCCCCCTGGCTGGGTGAACCGGGCAGCCCTCCACGCTCCCCTGTAAGCAAGGAGGGGAATCAGGAGGGTGGGGTTGTACTCTCACGTCAGATTAAATTGGGATTTATGGCCTGGGAAATTACATTGACACCTACCTGTGGTGGAGAAGTCTTGGTTTCATTTAGAGCCCCGTTCTTCCCTGCCAGGCACTTAGTAAAAGAAAATAAAAAAGAAAAGAGGCTGCTGGGACAGAAATTCTCATTTTCCCTCAGCCCAAATAATAAATCCACAACCAATTAAACCTCCCCCCGTCCCTGCTCCACAAACCACAGGCTCCTGGAAAGCTCCTGGCCCCAGCTGAGATGAGGCTGCTCCACTCCTGTCCCTGCACAGGTGAAGCTGCTGCTCTGAGGGACACAATTCCCTGGGTTTGGGGGTTTTATCCCAGGCATTTGCCTGTCCCAATTGCAGCACCTCTTGTTTCCAGCCCGTGTCTGCTCTGGTTTGCCTTTACAAGGCTGCCAGCCAGCCCTTGGGATTATTCACACATATTTGCTTGCAAGCATCGATTAGTTTGATCACCTTGCAATCGTTATTCTTGCAAGGACCAGAAGCTTTTAGCCTGGTTTGTTTAGTTTTTAAATGTCAGGAGCAGTGGAGTTTGCAAACAGGGAGGGAAGGGGTGATAGAAATGACCCATTCTGATGTTCGAGCAGGAACTGGAAGTAAATTTAGAGCCTTGCAGGTTCAGAGGAAGGGCTGTGGGTGAGAGAAGGACAAGGGAGAGGAGAAATGGGGGTGATGTCTCACAGGGACGGGGAGAAAGTTTCCTGCAGTGCAGAGCTGTGTCTGTGTAAATCCCCTGGCACTTCCAGAAGGATCTTTGTGCTCCTTGCTCTCGGTGAGGGATTTTCCTGCTCTGCCCCTGGGCAACAGCAGAATGCCAGAAAGTGTCAGAAAACTGCCCTCAGAAAATTGAAATTAAGCTTGTAGACTGCTCCTTGCTCGTTTTTCGGGAAGCTTTTCTCTCCCAATCTTTAATCAAATGTTTCTTCAGCTTTTTAGATAGTTCCTATCAAAAAGCCCATCTGTGAACAAAATTTCCCACATTTCCAGCTTAATATTTTTTTTCTGCGAGTGGCAAAATGTTCTTGTCTGAAAAATGTTTAATAATTTTCCCTCTGTCTCTTGCTTTTATTAGCTGTGCTTTCCTATTCCTGACGATGCTCTCTGCCATTCCCATGTTCCGGAGCCCACTGAATTATTCAACCCATTTATTTCTGACTTTGGGTATTGTTCTGATCTGCCAGTCAGATGGGAATGGGGAAATTTTCTTCCTCCAGGGGGGAATCAAAACCCTGCAGTCAGAGAAATGTCACCCTGCTCTTGGGGACTTGCCTGGCATGGGATACCTGTGGGAACAGGAGGTTTGGGATGCTGCTGGAGCAGCCTGGGATGGTGGAAGGTGTCCCAAACCCTTCTGTGATTCCATGAACTCTGCTCTGAGCTGTTTGTCACCCAGGGAATGGCTGGGTGAGTGTGGGGTGTTGCCTGGGAAGGCAGAGCTGCCCACCTGCAGGAAAATTGCATTTTCACACACTGCCTTTCTGACATGGTTTTCCAGAAAGGAAATATTCCTCTGGGCACGAAACAAATTGCTCCTGTTCCTGTCCCCATCCCCCTTAAAGCTGCCCAAAGGCTATGCTTCACTGAGAAAAGGGTTTTATTATTTTGGAAAGCAGGCCTTTGGGGAGCAGATCATTATCAGAATTTAAGAGCTGGATGGAGGCTCAGCCATTGCTAAAAGTCTGGTGTTAAATGGGCTCCTGTTTGCTGATATTTGTACTTTCCACTTGCTGGAAAAAAAAAAAAAGAAGAAGAAAAGGCCTTGATTTCACCAAGGATATCAGGACAAAATAGGAAGTCACCGAGAGGATTTTAAGCTTTATGTTCCTTTTGATTACTTGGCCTTTCCCTGAGCTCCACCTGGCTGGAGATGCTTCTGCATCCCCCTGGGAGCTCCCTGAGCCCTGGGACAGCCCTGATTTCCCACCCAGCACTTGCAGGGTCCCCTGGGCTGCTCCCCAGCCCTGGCACAGCAGAAGTGACCAGAGTCCAGCTGAGAGCTGTGCTCCAGCTCCTGCCAGGGCTGCCAAAGTCAGTGCACTCATTAGGGATTCAGGCAGGTTATTTCCGAACCCGAGCAGCTCCTCGTGTTGGTGTGATGCAGCATTTGAGATAATAAATCCTCTGGGAGCAGGGCTCTGCTGCAGAATGCACCAGCGAGTGCCCAGGCTGCAACAGCAGAGCCCGAATTATCTGGGTTTTTCCTGTTATTTGCAGAATTCAGCCTCATGTTACCCTGGATGAGAGAGAAGCTCTTGCAGTCATAATTAAATGTCACATACATTTAACAGAGTGTAAGTCTCAATTCCAAACTCCCTCTCCCATCTGGCTCCAGCACAGCTGAGATCAGGCTCTCCACAGCCTGGGGAATGATATTAGGGCAGTTTGTGTTTGTCACAGCCATGACTGATGCCTGCAGTCAGCCCGTGATATAATGAAGGCAGTTCAGGCAGCACAATGGGGATGTATATTTAGATGATGAAATAGGGCCTGGCGAGCCATTAAGTACCACAACATTACCACTGGGGTGTGTAAATAAGAAGTGGAACATAAGGGTGGCTGAGTCACCGTGGTGGGGAGTTGTTCTCCACCCAAAAAAGCACCTGTCCCCTCCTGAGAGCTGGGGCTGGATGGCGCTGAACCCCTGTCAGAGCAGTGAGCTCCCAGACAGCTGGGATGAGGGGCTCTTCCATTCCACAGAATCACACAGAATCACAGAATTCCAGAATTCCAGAATTCCTGGGTGGGTCAGCCTGAAGGGACCACAGCCTGCTTGGAGCCCTCCCTGCACCCAGGGACACCAAGGACACCCAGGGACGCCCAGGGACACTCAGGGACACCCAGGACTGAGCCCCTCTCAGCTGGGGCTCCTCTCCAGGCTGAGCTCCCTCATCCTTTCCTGGGCACGGGGATGCTCCATGCCTTGCTCAGCCCCAGGAGCTCCTGTCCCTGCTGAGCTCGGAGCCCAGAACTGAGCACATCATCCTTGTCCAAAGCGTGTGAGATCAGGTGTGCAATCACAGCCAGCAGGGGCTGGTTTGTGACGGGAAATCACGGGGCTGCTGCTCACGGGGAGTGACAGCGCTCAGCCATCGCCAGGATTTCTGCTGTCTCCCTTCCCGCACGCCAGTTTGTGTCTCCATCTCTGCTGATTCCCCTCTGGGGCTGACAGCAACTCCCACCATCTGACAGAGGTGTGCTTCTCCTGGGCTCAGCCTCCCAGCTCCAGGGAGAGCTCAGAGCCTAAAGAGGCTCCAGGAGAGCTGGAGAGGGACAGGGGATGGAGGGACAGGACACAGGGAATGGCTCGGACATCAGAGCTCACTCGACACGTGATGGTGGTGTGGAATGGACCAGGGGCTCACTAAACAAGAGACATTTCGAAGAAATGTTTTATTTTGAGAACTCATTGAAAAATCCCCAGAACAAACTGTTCCTGTAAAGTTGGAATGGATCAGGCTCATTTCCCCTTTTGGAACTTCTGCTTGGAGTTTTAATTTAATAATAGTTTAAAAAGTCCCAAACCAGTTCTCTTTAAATCACAACCAGAATAAAATTATTTGGTTTCTGGACAGATTTTTTGAGATTATTTTGAAATAGGAACTCAGAGAAGTTTTTGTCCTTTTCTGGGCTTGGGTATGACCCAAGAGCTGGAGAGAACGGAGTGATTTTCCAGGATCCACCATGATTTCCATGGTGTGGATTGCTGCTGGATTCACTGCAGATGAGTGAATTATCAGCAAAATATCCGTGTCCTTGTGCCTTTATTAAAGGCATCAAACAAGCGGCCGGCATCGCCGAACCACTTTGTCAGGGAGAAGAAATCCTCCTAGGGCAGGAATATTGACGGAGTTTGTAAACTCTGTCCTGACCTTTCTCCTTCACATAAACTTGGGGGCTGAGTCAGGACAATAAATCTGCTGCATCTCATTCAGGGAGGGAAATGATTACTCATCTCTCCATGATGAAAGGGACTTCATCCCGAAGCCTGGCTTGCTGGTGATTTGCAGACCTTCCATGGGATGGGAAGGGATTTATGCAGCAATAACATTGCCGTGCATGGCCATGCAGCTGCTCCGTGTCTTCAGAAAGGCATCCAGATGTTTCTGCATTGTAGCTGGGCATGGAGGGGAGAAACAGGCAGGAAAAGATCCTGGCTGAGATCTAGAAATCATAGATGGGTGAAGCATGGGAAGGGGAGAGCAAGGAAAAGAGGGATTTTGCATCGATCCAGAATTTGCAAACACAAGGGCAGACAAAGGGACGAGAAGCAGCATCTCCATGGAGATTACCAGTGCGGGTTAATTGAATAAAATATCTTTTCTCTGATTGCAGAGCCTCCTCCCAGCAGCTTTGGAAGCAGCAGAAAACGGGAGATGTGCTCCATCACCCTGGCAGAGCTGGGTGGGACATGAGGGCTCTTCCAAGGAGCTCTTTCCTGGAGCAGAGAGGCAGGAGGGGGGTTAATGTTCTCCTTGACAGCAAGAACCAAGAGCTTATTGATGATGGACAGCAGCTTAGTGGAGCCATGTTTGAACCCTATAAAGAGCAGAAGTGGTTTGAAAGCCCTGAATGGAAACCAGTCAGGTTTTTATGTATTTTTTAAAGCCTCATCAGGCTCTAAGCAGAGTTTGGCTTTGGTGCATGGCAGATGGCTCAGGAGATGTTTCTCTGCTCTATACATAGCAATTTTTGACCTAAATCTACTTTTGCCTCTTGTACAGAAAGCACACGCGTATTTTGGCTGGTGTGGGAGATTTCCTGAGCAGTTCTGAGAAGGGAGTGGGGAAAGCCCACTGCCATGGCCTGGTGGGACAGGGACCCTCCAGAGACCACGCCAGGCTCTCTGCAGGCACAGAACCAGCAACTCTCCCCTCCTGGGGACACAAGTGCAGCTGGGCCAAGCTCACTGCACCCCTGGAACCTCTCTGTGCTCCACCCCAAGTTTTGGGAGCCGTTCCTGGGGTGCAGATCTGGGCCTTGGGAACAACGTGGGCTTGGAGTGCAGCTCACCAAGAGGAGAACCATGGAATGCTTTGGGGTAGAAGGACCTCAGAGCCCATCCAGGATCCAGCAGAAACCTGCTGAAGTGCAAACCTTTGCCCTGTCAGCACTGCCCTGGTACCCAGGAGCAGCCTTGGAGGGGCAGGGATGCTCGGGGCAGGGATGCTCGGGGCAGGGATGGTCGTGCCAGGGATGCTCGGGGCAGGGATGCTCGGGGCAGGGATCCCCTCGATGCGCTGATGCTGCATTAGCGCTAATGGGCACCGCACCTCGGGAGCAGCGAGATGCCGAGCCTTGCATCCGCTAATGCTCCCTTAATCCAGCCAGTCCTTCAACGAGAGCTCCTGTTCACACACACCAGCGCAGAGCAGGGCAGCCCTGGGCTGCGGGCTCTGCCTTGCACCCTGCTCCCCAATCCCGCCCTCGGAACCCGGCATCACGAGCGTGTCCTGTTAAATAACCAGGTTGCCTAAGCTTGGTCAGATGTACCGAAACAACATTTGCAAAGTGCAAATCCCGCTGTCGGTTACGTAACTGAATTATCCTTCCATATGCCAGACAGCAATTCTACAGTTAATTGATTTTAATCTAATCATTTGTAGCCAGTCACCAGTTTTAATCAAGCCTGCCCACCCCCAGCCCAGCGTTTTGCATGAGCCATCTTTCCAGCAATTACTGGTTTTAATTATATGAAAGTCTGGGCATGTTTCATTAATTCTTGTCACATTACCACAGCCCTCCATCTCCACCTGCAGCGTCCAGCCACCCCGGCATGGTGATCCAGCACAGCGGGCAAGCTGGAGCATCCTCGCCCCGCCTTCATCCCATTTGGAATGTTAATCACCGGGATCCAGGGGAGGAAACTCTGCTCGCCCCTTCTCCTCTCCCTCCTCTGCTCTGGGCACTTCTGGCTGGGGGCATCTGAGCCAGGGCAGAGCCCGAATAACTCGAAATGCCGCATTTCTCCTTGAGGAAAAGGGCTGGGAAGCTCCCAGCGGAGGAGGAATATCCCTTTCCTGCCCCCATCACTGTCCCCAGGATGCTGGGATGGACAGCAGGGATTTTCCCAACACCTGGGCTGAGGGATGAGCCAGGGAGGAGTTTGCCTCTGGGAACACTCTGGTCTGGGGGAGTCCCCCAGCCAGGGGGTCTGGCTTGTGCCCCCTTAAACAAACACCTCACAAAAATGCAGGATTTCTTCATCTCTGCTTGGAAAGGACAGTCAGCCCTGCAGCTCACACCAGAAAGGCGATGTTTCCTTTTCCTGCAGTGTCTCTGTAGGAATCCAGCCTGCCTGGAGCTGGTGTGGGAATGGGGAGGTCAGGGAATGTCCCCAGGCTGTCCCAGCCCCTCTGCTGGGCTCGTGTGGGTCTGGAAGAGCCCTGGCCGTGGGGCTGGAGGGTTCTGTCCTGTCTGGGACACACCTGCAGCCCAAGGGGGCCAGAGAAGGGAGCCAGGTCACTCCAAAGATGTCCCCATAAATAATGGATGACCAGCAGAACGGGCTAACGAGGCTTTTATGGACAGCTGATAAAGCAAACGGGAAAAGCCTCGTTCTGTCCGAGGTACCACCGCCAGCACGAGCGAGTATTCTTGGCTCCGGGGACAATCTGTGTTTAATCCTCCCTTCCCCACTCAGGCCAGTTCTATGCAGGTATGAATTATTGAATCCAGCCAAATTTTCCCTGCATTCCATGGCCTGTGTTGCTGAGGGCTTGTAGGAGCGCTCTGGTGGGGGTTGAGGTGATCTGGATGGGAACTGGAATGGTGTCAGCACCTTTGTGCTGGGAATGGTGTGGATGATCCAGCCTAGCGCCTCTCCACGCAGTAGGAGCGTTTTTTACACATTTATTATGCTGCTGATAAACATTGCATAAATTATTCATTTTTAATTTCTAAGGTTGTCTCTCACGGGGACAAACAGAGAGTCCTGAGCCGGGTGTTGACATTGGAGGCAGCCTCTGAGCCATGGAAGAGGAGCACAGAGGATCCCTCCTTCCCCACATCCAAAGGGAATGTCTGCCAGCCCAGAGGATCCTGAGAGCCAGGGGCACAGCGGGCAGGGCTTGGAACCTGCTCTGGCAGGGGCTGTGATTCCTTGATTTATCTGCTCTGTGCTCTTCAAATCCTTCGGGGATTTGGGAGGGTCCAGCCTGGTGCGTCCTGCCCGGACCTGGTGGCTTTGGGGACAGGAGAAAAGGCAGCAGTGTCCTCTCCCGACTTTGTGCCTGTGCTGGAGCCAGCTGAGCCCATTCCTGGGAGCTGTCCCGGGTCCATCCCGGCCCTGTGGAGGGCAGCAGGTGCCAGAGCCGTGTCCAGGGGAGGGATGCTGGACAGCAGAGGGCTCTCCAGCCCTCAGCAAGAGCAGGGCCCGCCGGGGATGCCCAGAAACTGCCCCGAGAATTAAACATCCTTTGGGGACAGAGGGGAAGGAAGGGAAAATGGAAGTTGGAAAGTAGAAAGGGAAAAGAAAGAGAAAAAGAAAAGGGAAAGAAAGAAAAAAGAAAAAAATATTCTGTTTTCCCATGCGGAGAATGTGTCTACAGGGAGCAGGGCTGTGCAGATGGAGCGCTGAGTCCTCCCGTTCCCAGCCCAGGGATTTGGCATCAGTCTGCCTTTGTCTGGAATCTGAGCAGGGCAAGGAGAAAACCCCCTCCCTCGGACGGGCTGGGAAGAACCTGGAAGGTTATTTGGGTATTTCGAGTGGGAGCGGAAGGAGGATGCCAGACTGCGTTTTTTTCATCCTTCCCAAATTCCCCGCTATCAGATGGAAAGCTCTGCTGTCCCTGTGGCAGGAGATGTCCCAAAGCCCCCACCCAGCAGATGCTCCAGAGAGGCTTCCCCAGGACGTGGGGAACACAGGGGGTGTTTAGCTGGCTGCTTTCTCCTCACACCCTGAGCGTAGGAGAGCAGAGATTCACTCAGCTATCACAACCTGAGATGCCATCCCCTCCTTGCTCCTCAGCAGGCCCAGGAGCTGAGCCCCATCTCCTTGTCCCCTCAGAGCAGCTGTCCCCATGAGCAGACAGAACCTGGAGGTGCAGAGGGAATCTCTGGGAACGGCTGCCTGGAGCACAGCATCCCTCTGCAGGATGGAAATCACTCCTGCCTCGCTTCCCCTGCTCATCCCTGCCAGGACAGCCCCCCCGTGTCCCCAGACCTTGTCCTGTGCCAGCCTTTCCCTGATGTCACGGCACATCTCTCCTGGAGGAGCAAACAGAGCAGAGCGCCCGGTTGGACAGGGAGGCGATACCGGAATGTTTGCTCTGCTGTTTGTTTCCTGAGGCAGCAAGATGGATGGGAGAGCTGCTGACGTGCCCATCTCCCTTCTCTGTGTGCCCAGGGGCTGAGGTTTGTCCAGGAGCCTTTTGCTTCACTGCAGCTGGTGCCCTGAGCGAGCTGCAAAAAGGGGCGAGCAAGAACAAGAGACCCTCCTAAATATCCTTTGCCTTCTGCTTAAATATTGGAGGCCAACTCCTTGCACAGCGTTGAGAAATAACAACGATCCCCAGAGTCTCCCACAGCCCTCTCCAGTGTGCTCTAAGTGGTTTTTGGCTGTCCTTGCTCACACCTCCTCAGCCTCTGTGGATGCCTTCACTCCCTGCAAACCCCCGTCCTTCACCTCTCCACCAAGTTTTCTCCTGGCTGCTGTTATTTTTCGCCCTCCCTTTTACCAGAAAGCAGCACAAGTGCTTCATGCACTCTCTCGAGTGGATTGTCCTACCCTGAGTGCCCCAAGCAGATGGACTGAGTGCCTGCAGAGCTGGCAAGGGCAAGGTCACACAAATAACACCTGCACGGTCTCATTTGTACATCCTTGCCAATAACGCACTCCTCCTCCCGTGCTCCTCAGGGGGCAGGCAGAGGGGAATGGCAGTGGGAATCTCCCAGGGATATGTGGAGACACTCACAGCTTTACACAATTATGGGCAGTTTTCTCTCCACCGAAATACAGCATCTTCCTCAGTGAGCCCACGAGAAGGGTGGACAGGGACACCTTCCACTGTCCCAGGTGCTCCAAGGCGCTTCCAGCCTGTCCTGGAAGGCATCCAGGAGCAACCACAGCTTCCCTGGGAAATGTTCTGTGTCTGGTGCTGTCCCCAGAGCACCTGTCCCCTCCTGAATCCGCCGCCTTTATTCCTTTATCTCCCGGCAGTTTTCAGCAAATCAGAGAAGGCAGATGCTATCAGCACCTGCAACTCTTCCCTGCTTTGGAAGTGCTGCAGAAGCACGCTGGTGACTTGGAGGATGCTAAAAAAAGGGAGCAAGAAGTTAATAAATCTTCCTCTCAGCAGTGTCCTCGCCCCTCTCCTGGCCCTGCAAAGAGAGGTGACACCCGCTCAGTCCTCAGCCACATTGCACAGTTCTCTCTTTCTGGAGGAGGGAGAGGTGCCTGTGGCTTGGGAGAAGGGGAATCACTCCTGGATGAGTTTTTGAAGGGGAATCTGGTCGGGTTTAGGGCTCCACATCTGTGCCAGGGTGAGCCTGCAGTCTGCTGGATCCAGCCCTTCCAAGGGGAGCAGAGTTCCTCCTCTCCCTTCATCCCCAGCTCCTGCCCTGCACTCAGACCCGACCTTCCCTTTCCTTGGCACTTCCCAGGCTGTTTTCCAGGAGTGCAGCTCGGCTCTGGCAGGATCTGCCATCTATTAATTAACTCAGTACCTGACGGGTGTCAGCATCCCAAAGGGATTCTGGAACAGCAGGGAATGATGAAGGGTTGGGAGGCGGTGATTTATGGGGGGAAGATTAAAGGAGTTAAATATGAAAAGCTCGAGTGAGTGATGGCAAAGGAGAATCTGAAGCCTGTGCAGAGTGGTTTGAAGGGTACAAACACCCAAGAAGAAGTGGTGGCATTGCTGAGATGGGGAATTTCAGCAGAAGCCCTGGGGAAAGCTCGGGGCGAGCAAAGGGAACTGCCCTGGGCCAGCCTGAATTATCAGAGTGCACACTTCCAAACTCACTCCTCTAATCTAAATGCAGTGAAGGATTTTGGCTGTAACCAAGCAGAGACATTGTTAGAAGGGCAGAAGTGTTGAAGTTTTTTCTGGGTTTTAATCCTGGTTTTTTTTCCCTTTAAAATGTTTGTACCTTTTAAACCAATGCTAATTATACATTTTTTAAATGGGCAGCATTTTATCAATACAGACAACTGGGACTGGCACACCAATTAAAGTCAGGGAGAGGACTGCAGCTGTAGCAGAACACCTGGGTTTTTTTTGCTTTTTTTCCCAAAATTATGACATCAGCTTAATTGCAACTTTCCGATCCATTTTCCCCCCAATTAATCTAAAGTGCTCTATTCTTAGGAGGATTTTGGAGCTGCGATAAAGCAAGTCAATAGCCTGCTTTCTGACCCTCTGCTAAACTGCTAATGACTGTTTTTTGATTTTTATCTCCATTTTAATGGCCACAGCCCAGACCTGCCCTGTGGCCCTTTGCCCATGGAGCATTTCTGTGCATCGCAGCCTCCAGCTGCTGTGCTGGCCCAGAGCAGCCCAGAGGGACCCTGAGCAGCAGCAGGGACTCCTTGAATCATTCCCTTGGCTCTTCCCTGCAGGTTCCCCCATTTATCTCTCTGTTCTTGCATGGTTGAGTCACTTAGACAGAAATCCCTGTCCAAGTGTGAGCCCAGGACTGGAGCTGGGCTGGAGCTGTGTTCCACCCCTGTGGGCAGTGACAGGGACCCTGGCCACTCAGCTTTGCTCACTGCATTTTTCTAGGATGATATTAAAACTCCTTTTCACAATACCATTGCTGGGGATCCTTCCAGGGCCCCTGAGCTGCTCATTCTCAGCAGAGCATCCCCAGAAAGGGTCAGGACAATGAAACCCCCCCTGGCTGGTGTCTGACCGAACCCCTCCCTCTCTCCCTGTCCCCTCAGCCTGGAATTTCAGGCCATGGCTTCTGCTGTGTGCCTGGCAGCTCCATCCTCCTCCTGGCAGTGACCTTTTGCATAATTGAACACTGATATTGTCGTCCTCCCTCCAGATTAAATGACACCGCTCTTCCCAGTAGCTCGTGTGTTCCTGGCCTCTGACGATGCTCGTTTCTGCCATCTGAGCTCCCTCTGGGCTGCCCTTGGAGCCAGATGCTGAAACTGGACCCAGCAGTGGCTGTAAGGGAGAAGGCACAGCGGCTTGGAGCATCACGGACACTCTCCACACCCAGCCCCACCGTGGCAGCGCTGGAATTCCTGCTGCCACAGAAAGGGAGGCTCGGGATGTGACAGGAGCAAGAGAACGAAGATGCTCTCGAGCTTTCCAAAAGCCTGATGTGCCATTTGTCTGTGCCAGGAGTCCTCACATTTGTCAAAGCTTAGAGAGACAGACACAAGTGATCCGGGGAAAAAACCCCTCGGTGGGAAGCAACTGGGAGTTGTAGGAACAAAGCAGCTCAGTTAGACTCTCTGTTCACAAAGGAAATCATCAGAAACCACCAAACCCCGGGCTTTTTGGTGATGATTCTCTAAATTAATGAGTCTGGAAATTTTATGAGCCTGTGCTGCAGATTATTGTTGGGGAGCTGGTTTTCATTAAGACCATACCATGCGTTTGAAGGCTTTTTAAAGGGAATTTTAAAAGCTGTGTAGAGAGTACCCCAAATTTTACACTCTCCAGGCTGCTTTAGCTCAAGGCAAAGATTCCTTAGGGTCAGATTTCCACCCAAGTGAAGGTTTTGTAGGGCACTGACAGCGCGTTGAAAGCCCTGTACCAGCCTCCCAGGGGTCTCCTGAGGGTTTTGGCTCCAGCTGGAGCTGTTTGTGCATTTATTGGTGGAAATCCCCAGAGTCAGAGCTGGCCTGCCCCACCATGGCCCCGAGCCCAGGCACCAGCTCCCTGCAAAAAGCAGCGAAAACAGGAGGAAATGGAATATTTTTATTCCTGCAGTGTCACCAAACCTCCAGCTCCCACCTGGGAGCAATGAGGTCAGTGCTRAAGAGTTCATACAAAGACAAAAAAAGTCATCTGAGCTGGAAAAAATCTGTACAGGGTGGAGGATTTACCTAAGCCAGGCTCCTGCTCTGTGCAATTCCTCTGAAAATGAGGGAAAGGATGGACAAGAGGAAAGGAAAATCTGAAGAGAGTCACATATGCTGTGCTGGCCATGCTCTTCCTAAAGCTGGACCCACTCTGCTCACCTGGGCTGACAAAAATGCCATGGGAGGGAATGACAGCCAGGAGGGAATTTCCCCTGCAGAAAGGGGATCTTTCCCCATTCCTCCTGCTCTTTTCTCTGTGCTGGTTGTCTCCCCCAAAGTTCTGATGAAAGGTTTTTCTATTCCCCTGGCGCTTATTTCAACAAAAAAAAGCAATTTCCCCGTCGGTTTTAGTTCCTTTTGATTTGCTGCCTTTATCTTTGGTGCTTTGTGGTGCTAAATAGCTGCTGCATTTCACACCAGGAGAGCACAAATCCCCGTGTTTCCCCCAAAAAGGGCAGAAATAAACATGGATGTAGTCACAAGTGAAACCACTCGTTCTATTTTCGTCTCCCTTATCTCTGGTACTCCAGCAAAAGATTTCTCCCGAGCCTTTCTTCTCCTTGATCGCGCGTTTTTCTGTTCCCATCATCTTCTTATCCTCTTTTCTCCCCACCCCGGGTTCCTGGAGTCTCTGCCTTTCATGCACAAAGCCAGCAGCTCTCTTTAATCAAAGACAGCAATTAAGAAACTCTCAATTACAAGTGTCACTCGTGTCATGATTTATTCCCGGCTTCAGGACTTTGAGTTCAGCTATTATTGCTGTGGCTGGAGAAGTCTGAGGGGAAGGTAGGAATCCTACAGCCCGGTTCCTCCCTTTGTGGAAGAGAAGCATGGAAGTGGAATTACCACTGATGAATGTCGGAATTAAAGCCCCGGAGCTCTCTCTGTGACGGCCACACATCCCTGCTCCTGTCCCCAGCTCTGCTGCATTTTGTTGAACTGCAGAGAGCCAAGCCCTGGCCCTGGGAGGGCTCCTGTGCCTTTCCCTCACTTTGTTCCACCTCTGCTTGTGCTCGATTATTTCTCCTGCCATATTCATTATTAATATGCACATTTTCTGCCTAATTTCCCCCTCCTTTTCCATTATTTAACCATACCCAGACCACCTCTGGCTCAAAAGCCTCCTCTAAATTGAGGCTGCAGGTTTGTGTGGGGGTCTGAGGTGTGTGTGGAAGCTCCCATCACCTTCCAGGACCTGGATCAGCAGTGCTGCCTCCCAGGATTCTGAACACACTGGGATCTGCTTGTGGGGGGCTCATTGCTTTGCTCCATGCACGGCTTGCAGCTGGAATGTCTCCCAGCCTCAGGAAAAGGGGTGGGTGACAGCAGCACCCCCCAGGGCTGGGAATGGGATGGAGGCTGCCCAGGAGATCAGGGTTACCCTGCTGGGATGTTCCCTGCCTCGAGCTGCCACGGACTCCCAGCTTTTGTTCAGGCACTGCTCGCTCCTGCATCCTCTGTTCCCACAGCATCCTCTGCCAGGGCTCCCCTGAGGAATGAGAAACGCAGGAAACGCTGCAGCTGGGACTGCAGGGAGCGACATTCCAGCTGTTCAGCACAGCTTCCCCCCCAGTTCCCTGGAAACCGGGTAACTGTGGTTTCCTCTGGGCTTGCCTCGCATCCCCGGGGTCCAGAGACAGCCCGGAGTGCCTGAGCATCCTCAGGCAGTGACTGGGACTGCTGGAGGTGTCACCTCCCTGCTGCAGGGGACGGGCAGGGCTGTGCCCCTTCTGCTCCAGGTGCAGCAGGGCTCAGGGTGAGTCCTTTGCCATAGGAAAAGGACCCTGCTTTTAGTGCAACTGGATTCCTGCTCCTGGACTTCCCCCAGTCCCCCTGGGCCGCCCACACGCCCGCCAGTGCCAAGGCCTGTGTGTCTCACGCTGCTCAGGATCATCCCAGGAATGAGGCAAGCCCTCCAAAATATCTGGGCCTTTCCATCTTTCCTCATTTCCTCTTCCTTTGTAGTAACTCACAGTTTTTGAATGGGGTGTGTAGCTGGTGTCCTTTGCTGTACAATCGTGCTTTTTGTGGATCAGGCACAGCTGCTGCCATCTCCTTCCTCGGGGCTGGGCACGGATCTGTCCTGTCTGGGGGTTCTGGGGGCTGTGCCCCATCAGGCATGCTGGAATGGGGCTTTCCCCAGTGTTCCCAGTTTGATTACCATCAGCAGTGTCTCATTTCTCAGTGTGCCATCCCCATCCACCTGCACTTATTGCTCCTGCAGGTCCTTTCACACAGAGGCATCTCCCATCTCCCAGACCACGGGTTTTGGAATATCTCATTATTTGTGCCCACCCTGTGCTCCCGGGCACTCCTGCAGTCACACAAAATCAGAAACTGTGGGGGGAAAAGAAAGATGAGCACAGCATCCCCAGAGCTTCATGAGCGCCATGTGGACACATTCAGTGCCCAGTGTGTAATCAGGGACCAGCAGATGGGGAGTGTGGAAAGGGAAGCCTTTTGTAACAGCAGGTGTGAGAGCAAGAAGAATTCCATAGCAAGAACAATGCCATTTATCCAGGGAAAGTTTGTTTTCCCCAAGTTTCTCAGACAGTGCACAGCTCGGAACCATCAGGTTCTGGTCTCTTTAGCAAATGACATTCTACCTTGAAAAGTGAAGGGAGATGGATTAAAATGTTCTGGCAGCCTTGATCAGTGCTGTGTGAAAGCATTTCTGTCCTTCAGCACCCTGGAAGCAACAGATGAGACTGAGGCTGGGCTGGGGCTGGAGATCAGTGTCAGCTCTTATCACAGCTGCAGGATAAAGGATGCAGCTCATCACAGCTGCAGGATAAAGGATGCTCTTCCACGCACAATCACTTCAGACCCTTCAGCAGCTAGCTCCCTCACAACTCCACTGCAAGTCCATTAAGCCCCCAAGATGAATTCCGTATTTCAGGAGTGACCATTACTCAACCTGTCTCTAAACACAGGAGATAATTCCTGATTTACTCTGCTCTGTTTGCTTGGACCTTCGAGAGAGCACAACTGGAGGAGGTGCACTTGGCAATAAGCAGGGGAACTTACTCAATTCAGCCATGTGGGGAGATCATTTTATGCCTCCAGGTGCCAGGGGTTGTATCTTCCCCTGACTCACAGGACAGCCAGTGGATTCCAATTTAATTTATGGGGACAGTATGAACTTGAAACTCTTCTGCTCCATACGAGCTGGTGCCACATCCCCTTTCTCACAGGGCAGACTTTGCACCCCAGCCCTCCTTCCCTTGCTCCACTGTTTGGATGTTAAATCCCGGTGTTATCCATTTCACGCCCTTTCTCCACTCCTGCTGTCCACAGCATTCACGACCGTAAGCAGAAATTTTATTAGCTCCTGCTTCTCTCATTGTCAAGTAATTAATTAAAATATTGATTAGTCCTAGAGACAGGACAGACCCTGGTGAGATTCCTGTAGATAAATCCTTTTGGGTAGGCAGCAAACTACCTGCAGCTCCTGGAGCCGAAGCTTTCCAATTAAGCCTGTTTTTTTCTCCTCTTTTTCTCCTCTCTGCATAACTCCATCTGGCTGATAATTGGTTTATGGGAACAAGGTGGGACAGGGTCAAAATCCTTCCTTCAGTCAGGAGGCAGCACAGCTTCCCCAGGTGGGCCAGGTGCCTGCCTGAAGGAGAAATGAAATGTTTGATGTGATCTGTGCGAGACAATCCTTGACATCCTTACCCAAGTGACTGCACACGCGTGAGTCACTCCTTCAGCGTCTTTCCAGGGATCAGCGCTGAGCTGGGTCTGGGTCTCCTGATTGCTCTGCCTTCCCTTTCTGAGATCCCTGGAGACCTCCAGTTTCTGGGAAGTGTGTTTTTAATTGGTAACATTTCAGTGATTCCCTGGCTCATCTTTTCAGTATCCCTCTGGGACCTTCCCAGACTTTCCTGAACTTCAGTGGACCATCTATGGGTTATTTGCCTCCCTCTTCCCCAGCCTGGGGGCTGGATTCCATCCCCAGCTCTGCCTCAGTCCCAGGCACAGCAGTTCTTCGTCTCTTGGCTACAAACCGTGTCTCCTCAGCGAGCATTTCCTGGGAGCAGATTTCAGGTTGCCAGAGGCAGCTCGAGTGAGACAGACATCTCGTGGGTTTTGATTCGTGTTTTGTTGGTCCCCTACAAACAGCCACTGCATCCACCTGGAACCATCCCTATCCCTGTGCTGGAAAAGCAGCAAAGCAGGACAAACCCTCTGGGTCTGCTGCAGCACTGGCCAGGAGCACTCCAGAGACAGATCTGCCTGACCTGAACACACCAAGGGTGACTTAAAAGCTTCAGCTTCGCTCTTTTTCCAGAGGAATGGGAACTGTGTTCAGATCTAAAGCGGCTCTTGGCTCCAGTTTTAATTGCTCCTCTTGACCCTGCGCAGTTCTCACCAGCCCTACACCAGCCCTGTTCTGCCCCCAGGTCTGTGACCCCTGTACCACAAAGTGCTGCACGAAAACATCCCGTGCTCCATTCCGGGAAATCCATGGAGTTCTGGCCCAGCTGGATCAGCTCCTGTTACCCCCCAGTGCAATTCCTGGCTGGTGCCCAAGCTTGGTGCTCTGTAAATTCAGTTTTAGGCTGTCTCCAGGGGAGATCTCTGGGGAGACCCTGGCAAAAGGCACAGGGTGGATTTTGCTGCTTCTGCCCCTTTCTTTGCAGCTCTTCTACCTGCCTACCCCTGGCTCTGCATCCAGCACTCCTCCTGCTGCTCCCTGCTGCTGCCAACCCTCTCACATTCCCTGGGTTTTCTCTCCTTGCCTGCTGGGAGGTGGGAGCAGCCTTTCCAAACTGCCTCTCTTTCATCTTCCCTTTCAACCACGTTCTTAAAGAGCACAGAGGAGGGGATGGGGAAATGTGGGTTTATGTCTCTTTATAGAAACACCAGCCCAAACTGATGGAAATTACCAGAGCAAAAGCAGAGTAACAGGCCTGGAGCTGAGACAGTTTGCACGCACTTTGGATGCTTATCCACAGGGATCTGTCCTGTGCTGGAGGGGTAACGAGGGAAGGAAGAATTCAGGCTGTGCCAGCTTGTGCATTGCCTGAGCCAGACTCTCCTGTGACGTGATGGGAGATTTCCAAGTGGGAAATGACCGTGCAGCCCTGAGCCCAGCAGTGAGAAGGGGCTGGGAGTGAGCTGGCCATGCCATCCTGCAGATCCCTTGTGCTTCCAACCAGGCACAAGAGGGATGTGCAGCCTGCCTGACACCTGCAGCAGCACCACAAGCAATTAAACTCACTTTTTATTTTTGGGACAGGGCTTCATTATGCCCTTTCCCCTCCTTTCTGTAAAAGGAACCACTGCTTCAGTGGCTTGAGGGGCTTTCCAAAAGCTGCACAGCCCTGAGGGGCTCCATGGGATGGGGGAGAGAACCGTGGAATCACAGAATGGTTTAGGCTGGAAAGTCCTTAAGGATCATCCCATTCCACTCCCTGCCATGGGCAAGGACACCTCCACTGTCCCAGGCTGCTCCAGTCCTATCCAGCCTGGGCTTGCACACTTCCCCGGGCAGATTCCTGGCAAAGGGCACTGCAGCTCCCCAGGGAGCAAACCGTCCTGCTGTTGGCTTGCTGTGGTGTGGAAAGTACCCTGGGGTGGCTTGGGATCCAGCTGAGCTGGGCAGGAAAGCGCCTGTGAGCCAAGGCTTGTGCTCAGCCAGGAAACAACCTTCCTGTCTGCAGATGCCGCAGATTCCTGGGCTGCCAGGAGCTGGAACCATCGCCGTGGGCATTGTGGGCTGCCCTTCCCTCCTCCTGCCCCACGAACCTCATTCCTCTCCTGCTGCTTTCGCAAAACAGATGCTGCCTGGTCATGCCTTGGGAAAGAGGATAGTGCAAAACTCTAAAGGCCATCAGCAAATGCCACTCGTGCTTCCTTGGACGGCTCCACCTCCATCCCTGTGACATCCACGCACACCTCTGCCTTCTAGACCCTTCCCTGAAGCCAGACATCACTTCTTGGTACCCTGAACAGGGCTGTAAATTCTCAACTCAGTGAACACAAGGCACTGCAAAAAAATAGGAAAAAAGCCCCAACCCAAACCCCTGACAAATTCCAATCAGCCTCTCAGTCCGCACTGAGGTAATTGGGTAGTTGGGGGAAACTGCTGAATTCAGCCACTTCAGCACAGCCTTCTCCCTTCCACTTCTCTGCACACCCAGACTTTCCCAGAGGACATTTGTCAGGGGGGAGGAGGGAATTAATTTCCCCTCTGTGTATTTCTTTTCTGCATATTTGTTTTGAACTTACAAGTTTTGTTTTCGCTACTAAATTCCATCCTGGAGCCAAAAATGACAAAGTTACCCAGTGGCTGTGGCTGCTCGCTGGTGGTAGAAGCAACACAATTCACTCTTGGGTGGGAAGGAGCCCCAGGGTGGGAAGAATGCAGGAAATGGAGGGAGCCGAACCAAAATAGCACCAGGCTGGATTTCCACCCCATAATTACAGACAGAACCCCCGCCATGGAGCCCAGGGCTGGCTGGTGCTGGGCTCAGATGGTTCAACCACAGGCTCTGCCCAGTCTGGAGTGGGCTCCAACCTCGTCCTCTGATCCTGCAACCCTGGGAAAAGTTGTGCCCTTCTTGAACTGCAAACCAGGAATGCACCTGAACTTCACATGCTCCAGTGAGCTCCTGTGATAAGCACTGATCATGAGAAAATAAGTGCTGATAACACGAAAAAAAAGAATTATAATCATCAGCCACAGAGATCTACGGGTTCAGTACAAACCCATTTCTTAAAAATGATTTATTTAAAAAAAATGACACTGCAAAACCTTTCAGGTTTATGGTTAATGCTCACTGCTGGCATCACTGAGACAGTCAGCAGGAAATACAGCTTTGAAGGACATGAATCCAGGAGGCTGCAGAGTCCACGGGTTAAAGTGTGTGGACTAATCCATGTGAAGGAACAAGCTGCACCCTGAGGTGGAGAACGACGTGTGGGTGGATCCACAGCACTGCAGGAAGAGTTCATCCCACCGGGAGATCAGGAAGCAGCCCCAGGGTCCATCACCCCAAGCATGCACAGCTCGGCTGTGGGCTGATTGACATGGCTTCACCTCCCCAGAACGGGTCACAAGTCACTTCTCGGTGTCACACTTTGGATTCCGGGCTCTTCATGGAGTTCCCTGCCAGTTTCTCCTTCTCTGGCTCGGCCTTTGTCTCCTCTGCCTGGCTGGCTTGCCTCTCCTGCTTGCTGAGAATCACGTACACGGCCACGAAGCACAGGAAGGCGCCCACCTCGAAGAAGAACTGCAGCCCCAGGTACCTGTGGGGTGCAAACACAGCGGCTCAGGGCACAGGGGACCATCCCAAGCACTCCCCGGCACTCTGGGAGGCAGTTCCAGGGAGCCACAGAACCTCCGTGGTCTCAGCCTGCGCGGTCCTTGGCAGGGAGTGTCGCTGTGTGTCACAGCTCGTCCCAACGAGCCACCGAGCTCCATCCCTACCTGTGCCTGAAGAGGGTATTGTCGTAGTATCTGCAGGCTGCCCTGCGCTCGCACCTCCTCTCCCACAGCATGCACGTGGTGTCGATGGCGCTGCCGTACAGCACCGGGCCCGGCATCCACGCTGGAACACAGGGCCGGTCAGTCGGCTGAGCTCGGCAATACTCCCACCACAGCCACCCCAAACCATGGAACACAGGCTCAGTCAGTCAGCCAGTCAGCTGAGCCTGGCTGTGTTCCCGCCACAGCCACCCCAAACCACGGCCCTGGGTGCCGCGGCCTACACCGCGGCCTACACCGCGGCCTAAACCACAGACCTGGGTGAGTGCCACA
>PYHW01009146.1:2572-23177 GCA_013186435.1 Turdus rufiventris | reverse complement strand
CACAGCCCAAACCACGGCCCCAGGTGGCACAGCCCAAACCACGGCCCCAGGTGCTACAGCCAGGCACCTCCTGAACATTTCAGATGGGGACTCCACCACCCCAGGCAGCCTGTTTCTGCTCACCTCCTCTACCCACTGAGCATTTATTGCTCCTTCCCACGGCTGCTGAGGCATTTCCTGGGGGCCTCCAGGGCAATATGAATTTTCCCCCTTGGAAAAATAACTGGTGGGATCACAGGACAGGGTGTGGAGCCCCCCTGATATCTGGAGGTGAACAGAGCAGTGTCTACACACAGCCTGAGTTCCTGAAGTTACTCCCAGCCCTCCTTGGTTTACACACAGAGATGGAGCTGCCTTGTCTCATCCCCTCCATGTGCACCCCCAGACCCTGCAGGGTCTTTCCCTGCCTTGGGAAAGCCCTCTCCAGGAGCTGCCATTGCTTTCCAGGATGGTATTTTAACACATCTCAATTTACCTAAAACTCTCAGCAGCATGAACTGTATCCCAACAGCAAATGATTTGTCTTCAGGCTGGATGCTCCTGAAAAGCAAAATGGAACACATGCCTTCTGGCAATCCCAACAGAATGTATGCTTCCCTTCCTTTTTTTGGCCTGAAAATCTTGCCAGACCCAGGAAGAGCTTGGAAGTATCATTTAAAGACTAAGACAGAGATTCCCCCATGGCTTTCCCCTCTGCCTCAGCTTTACCCATCCTAGGGTCCAGCCCCACCAGCCTGGGCTCACATCTAGGCTGGCTTCATCCTGCTGCCACCCCACAGGCACTTTTCCAAGGATGTGGGAAGCTGGAGCCCTAATTGCCTCTCTGCACTGGGAGGGGAGGCTGCTTTCAAGCAAAGGAAGGTGATTAAACTTCTTAACTTCACACAGAGCTGCCTTAAGAAGAGCCCAAGTGCTGCTGTGCTGAATTACTGCTGAGTTAATGGTGCATCTTGTGCTGAGCTAAAGCCACAGCAGGAACAGGGCACGAGGTGCAATCCAGGGCTGGTTTAACCCCAGGCAGGCTGATTCAATCCCCAGTCCTGCAGCTGGAGAAATCCTGCTTCCTGAACCAAACCTCCCCTCTGTGGCTGCCCAGGACTGCGGCCAAGGTGTCCCACCTGAGGATGAGCATGAAGGAGGGCGTGTGGGACGTGCTGGCGAGGATCCCTGCCAGGCAGGACAGCACCACGAAGGGCACGAAGAGGTGGGAGCAGCCGGTGCCGCAGGTGCCCGGCCTGGCGAGCCCTGCCGGCCCCGGTCCCACGATGCAGCTGCACCTGGTGTAGTTCTGCAAAGAGGAGAGAACATCCAGAGGCTGCTCAGGGATGTGCAGATGGAAGGGAACGCTGCCAGCTGCCAGAGAGGAGGAGAGGGGGTAGGATTTGTATGGAGATAATGAGCAGTAATTAGCACTCAGTGCTTTGGGGAGACCTCAGAGCTCCAGGAGAGCTGGAGAGGGATTGGGGCTGGAGGGACAGGACACAGGGAATGGCTTCACTGCCAGAGGGCAGGGCTGGATGGGATATTGGGAAGGAATTCCTGGCTGGGAGGGTGGCTCTGCCACCTGTGCCCAGGCACTGTCCTGCTGTGTGCAGGGCAGAGCTGCAGCCACAGCCAGAGCCCAAGCCCAGGCCAGTGTTAAACATGTAAAACCTCACCTTTGAGAGAGGCTCATAAATAACTAGCACAGCCTTATAGCAAAGAAAAGATGCCCTGGAGTGATGGATGAGGAATTTTTCCTTTTCTCCATTTTTTAGTCACAATTCTCTCCCCAGGGTCTCCCAAAACCTCGTTCCTACATCCAAGCTTACATGGTGCCCTCTGGAAGGGCTGCAGCAAAGCTGGGCACACAGCTGTAGGGTTTTCTGCAGGCTGGGAGTTCCTGGAAACCCTTTCCAGGAAGGCATTAGGCAATGAGTGCCAGGGGTCCCTGTACTGGCAGAGATACTGAAAAGGGTGAGGAAAGGGTAAAATTTCTAAGAAAGCAAGGGCTGGAAGAGAGAGGAGAAACAAGCAGTTGGAAAGGATCTGCTGTACAAAAAGCAGGTGTGGGGGTGCAGGAGAGCACGTTTGGGACTAACTGTGGCAGAAATCATAAATGTCATTAAAATGAAGTGCTGTTAATTAACAAAACGCTGCTGCAAACTGCCCAGACAGTCCTGGGCTGCCGTTCCATCCCATGCTAAGAGTGCAGCAGGGCACTGCCAGCCTGACTCACCAGGATGGAGCCGTCAGGGTGCATGTGGACACTGCTGCAGCCAGCAGAGCAGGGGGACGTGTACTCCACGCCGTCGGAGCCGCAGATGGGGTTGAAGCCGGTCTCGGGGCAGTGGCACTGCGCATTGCACTCCAGGATGTGGTGTCCAAACCCAGAGCTGAGCACGAGGAAATGTTAATGTCGGCTGTGCAGCATCGCCAGCGTGCATTCACTGAGAAAATGAACTGCATGTGCGCTGAGACCAGGAAAAACCCAGCTGGCTGCACTGCAAACCCTTCAGAGTCAGTGAGGACCCACAGGAATTCCACCATCACCCCAAACCCCTGCTCTGCCCGGGCAAAGCATCCCAACCTCACACGGGCACGGGAGCAACCCACTTCCTTCATAATTGGTCCCAAACCTGGGCTTTGGGGTTCTTGCAACACCAGCTGTGGGAAGGAGGGAGGGAGATTCCTCCTAAGGGCTGGGACCACAGGACACAGCACAGGGAGTTCAGGGATCTGGATCAAGCCTGCCCACATTTAGCTGCCTCAGCTTGGACGGTGTGACCCCAAGGGCTGGCTCCAGCCTGAATGATTCACCCACCATACTTTGCCAGATGGAAACTTGTGCTGTTTGTGCCAAAAAAAAGTGTTTACTTCGGGTTCCACACTTGCTCCTCAGTAGAAATCTCACTGGTGGAACTCTTACAGCCCTGCTCCTAAATACCCCATGTGTAAGAGGTTTTACCCCAAGGAGATAATCTGAGATGACTCCACCATGTGTGGGACAGGCCATGGAGGCTGGCTGTACATCCAGTGTTTATCCCCAAGAATTTCCAGCTTTATCTCCATCAGCTGCTTGTGCTGAGGGAACAAACCCATTTGTGGGGATCCTGCTTGGCTCTCCCTGACCCTGAGGAGTGTGCCCACCCTGGGAATGCCCAGCCCAGCAGAGCGGTGGTACCTGTCCCAGTAGGTGACACCTGCCACCTTCTGCGTGGGGCAGCCCAGGAAGAGCAGGGGAAAGGCTGTGAGCAGGCACAGTAGCATGCCCAGCACGCACAGGGCACTGCACTGCCTCAGGGACATCTGGAACCGCTTCAGGATGGCACCTCCCACCACGATCCCGACCATGGCCCCGGGGATGTTCACAGCACCTGGGGAAAGGCAGGCCACGAGTCAGGGAACCACACAGTGGTTCCTCAAACATCACCAGTTCCACCCCTCCCACCATCTCCATTGCTCCAAACCCCAGTGTCCAGCCTGGCCTGGGACACTGCCAGGGTTCCAGGAGCAGCCAGGGTTGCCCACCTTCCCAGGGAACAATTCCCTCCTGGTACCCAATCCAAAGGCATTCCCCCTTGTCCTAGCACTGTACCTTGTTTTCCATCTCTGATCTGTATCAGTTCCTTCTCACAGCAAAGACCCAGAGTTCCTGTTCTAATCGGGTTCCTGTTTCTCAGCACAGGTGATTCAGAAAGGACCAAGGTTTTTGTGGGGACTGGTGGAATAATGCCACGAAAAAGCTGCTTCACAAAAGCAGCAGGATGCCACAGCAAACCAGCTGCCTCATGTACCCACGGATGGAAGCGCCAGGAGCAGTGGAAAGCTGTGCTTCCCCCAGCAGAATGGGATTTTTCAGTGTGGACAGGAAGAAACACCAAGTAAGCCTGGGGAGGATGTTTCATTTCTGTGCAGTACAGGATTGTGCCCATTTCTGCGGTCACCCCTGTAAAACCCCATTTATAAAAAAACCCACATTTTTGGGGGGAGAGCACAGTTCAGCTGTTTAATTCAGCTAAGAATCAATGGGGAGGGTGCTTTCAGCCCATAAATACCCACGCAGGGAAGGAATTTCCAGCTACAGAAAGGTTTTTTGATCTGAAAGAAAAAGGCCAAGCAAGACTCAGTAGTGAGAACAAAGGCCAGAGAAATTCATCCACGGAACACGGTGCTGACTTGAAGGCAGAGGGTAAATCAAGGCTGGGAACAGCTCAGCTGGGCACTGCTTCAACATTTAACCTTCCTGCATCCAGCCCTGGGCTCTGCCAGTCTGCTCTGCTCACCTAGTTCTGATCTATCTGCTGCAGAACTCGGAGACCTCTTTCCCCGAGGTGCTCTTTGTTCAAAAATGTGTTTTAAACCCTTCTGGGGCAGGATCTCTGAACTCTCCTACTAATTCTGAGAGGGAGGCTTTATTCTCGAGGAATTCTTCCTAATTCCTCATTGTTTTTTAAGGAGTCAAAAGCCCACAACACTTACCAATGATCATGTTGGCCAGGGAGGCTGTGAGGGAGAATTGTCTCTCCAGGAACTTGCCCATGAAGGTTGCTAACCCAGCAACCATGGCAGAGATGTTGACCTGAGCCAGCACCACCAGCAGGTACACGGGATGCCGCAGGTTCCTCAGCAGCACCACAGGAAAACCTGAAAGGACAAGGGGGGACCTGCTGCATGGAGAGCAGAGATATTCATCGGGGAATCCCAGAAGAGTTTGGGTTGGAAGGGCTCATCTCATTCCACCCCTGTCCTTGAAGCTTTCTGGCAGAGCTTCTGCTAAAACAATTACAAAAGTAAATAGGAAGCCATTAAAAGTTAATTTATTTGTTTGCTGCGGTTGCAGTTTCAGTAACCTTTTTGTTTCCATCACGAGAAATGCATTTTTTTATGACAGGCACGAAGCACTCCAGCAAAGTGCCCTGGGGCTGAACTCTTGGGCAGGAGAGGGCTGCAGCCCCTGCTGCCAGGGGTGCCCCACGCTGCCACTGTCCATCCTGGGGTGGTGTCCCCTTCCTGCACATCCCAAACCGCTTTCTGCTCCTCCTCTGCTCTGGCTGGCACGCAAAGGGCAACTTCCAAACTGCTGATGAGTTTCCCAGATGAGGGCAGCCAATATGCTGGAGCAGAGATAAGGAATTAACAGGCAGGATTAATGCAAAGGACTGCCATAAATTAATGGTGTTAATTCTTAGCAGCTGACAAACAACTGGGACAATCTTTCTATCTGCTGCAGCACAGCGGCACCGGGAGCTCTCCCTGGGGCTTGGCTGGGAGTTGGCCTCAGATGGGGATGGATTTCGGCTGTCCTAAACATTCTGGGAAGAGCAAAAGGACCCTCTGTGGGTGCACTGGGCTCCTCCCTGCGCAAAGGCAAAACTCCCCTTCATGGCAGCAGCCTTTCCAGCTCAGCACCCTGCCCTCAGGTCAGTCAAGCAGCCAAAAATCGTAGGGAGTGCAGAAGGGGTGCAAGCATGCAGAGCACGGTCAGGGACCCTGGAGCACTGACCCTCTGGAGGCTGGAGTCAGTGGAGAGGGAAGGAGCTGCATCACACCAGTGTGAACCCAAGAGGGGAGATGGTTTTGCTCTGAAGTACCACTAAAGGTCCTAATTTTTGAAGAGTATACCTGGAATTTCTCAGCCAAATTGCAGGTAGGAAACCTCAGCTTGCTTGCTGAAATATCTCCTGAGAGCCAATCCAGCCTCTTGTGGGAATCTTCCACCAAAATGTCCTTTTCCCTGGAGGTCTCTGCTCTTTTTAATCAAGCCACACTCCTCCTGCCACCCCAGATGAGAGGTAAAAAGCTGAGCAGGTCCCCACTTCACAGTGGGAGCAGCAAGATTTCCATCCTCTGCAATCCCCACCTAAGTGGAGCCTCATCGCAGCTCCAGAGAGGAAGCTGGGCAGACAGCAAAAGCAAGTGGAAACTTTAAAATAATAATAAAAAAAATATCCTTGAAACTACCTTTAGGGACCATAAGAGAAAAAACCGAGTCACGAGTGCAGCGTTGCAATTGCTTTGAAGATCACCTTTAATGGGCTAATTCCCAGTACGTGCAGCAGAATCTGCACATCCTCCCAGGTGTTTCCAACAGAAGCCTGGAAATTAGCAATGGAAATGACTTCAGGCAAGCTAAATCCTACTTCTTTCATTACTGCAGGAAGATCCAGTGCCCGCAGAAGGAGGAATCTGGGTGTGAGGAGCAGAGTGTGAACCAGTGTCACGCAGAGCATCTGCGCCAGAGCCAAGATCACTCCCCAGCAGCTCTGAGTGAGTACAGAGGAGCATCCCCAGATCCGGGCTGAGCCCTCACCTCACACAGCCCTGTCCTGTCCCTGCTGCTGGGGCTGGAAAAGCCCCTCCTGCCCTGTCCAGCCTGGCCTGGGACACTGCCAGGGAGATTCAGGCTGGAGAATCTCATCTCCAAATGCTGCTTCCATAAATTATCATGTGGAAAATAATGGTACAAAGAGAAACAGAGAGGGGGAACAAAAGAAGCAGGAGAGTGATGAAAGGGGAAGGGAATTCTCTTTGCAGTGACTTGCAGATGAGCCAGCCCTGAAGTCTTTATCTTCACCCATACTGTCCAATATTGTCCCATCACACACTGCCTGCCACCCCGTTCCTGGCTCTAAAAAGAGTTCTGGGTTAGAGATCCAGGTGATTTCAGCAAGATTGCTCTCTTGACACAAACCAGACACTTCATTTATTTCAGAACTGGGCTTTGGGGGATAAATTCTCCGAAAAAATGAATTTATTAGCACAGCCCTGACACAGCATCACTGCTTCAAGCCTGAACCAAAGCTGCAGCCGGAGCAGAGTAAGATATTTCCTCCTCTCTGCACCCGGGAGCTCATTTTTATTCGTGTTTCAGAGGCACAGAGCAGAGTGTCGGTGTGAAAATCCCATCTGAGCACTATCAATCTGCTCCCACGCAGCTGCTTCCATCACACAGCTTTCTCAATGACAGTGCCACAAGGTCAGGGGGGGTAAAACCCCCGAGTGCCTCCTCTAATTGAGCATTAGGCTGACGAGCAAACGCTGTCAGCAGCGGGAGAAAAACCTGCCCACGCTGCTTGGCTGCGCCTGCCCTGCACTGACCTTCAGAACACGAGAATTTCCAATAAATTAACGGATAATATTTGGGAAATATGGAGGAAGCTGACACGGAGTGCCTTGAGAGGGCCACATTTCATGAGCAGTTGTCAAAGTGCAGAGTATTTAAAAACCCCAAATATCCTAACCATTAGCAGATGCCTCCAGAGACTAAAGCCTGGCTGATCCCCTTCATCACAAAGAGCCCACTCATTTCCAAACAACTTAATTGCCCTGGATCCAAATCTCCCTGTGGATTTGAAGTGCTCAGAGCCTGGCCAAGGCAGCGCTGGCCATTCCCGGCGGGACTGGAGGTCAGCCTGGCTTGGACAGTGTCTCCAGCCTTGAGGAGGGAGTCTGATGAGGCTTTTCTGGGCATGAAAAGTTGCTGCTGTGGGTCTGATTCCTGCCATGCCCTGAGGACTGAGCAAGAGCAGCTGGATGCACCCAAAACCCTCTGACTGAAGGGTTCTCTCCCTGCCCACAGCTTGCTCCAGGCTCACAGCTAGCACCCCTCTTTCCTGCCTGGATTTGGGCTGTGGTGAGATCTTGGTCTCTGATTCCTACTGCCCACATGAGCCATAAATCACAGAGCCATAAATCACAGAAGGGTTTGGGTTGGAAGGACCTTAAAGCCCATCCCATCCCATGGGCCGGGACACCTTCCACCAGCCCAGGCTGCTCCAAGCCCTGCCCAGGCTGGCCTGGGACACTGCCAGGGCAGGCATGGGACACTCAGAGTGACCAAGGCCAGGTGCTTTGGTTGCCATGAGGTGGAGCAGGGCAGTGTGGGCAGGCTGGTTAAACCCGACACCGAGCCTAAGGTACATCTCAAGGGCTTAGCCAGGAGCTGGGCTGAGCTCAGCAGGGAATGTGCCTGTTCCCTGGCAGCACTGCAGCCCCAGCAGGGAGCTTGGCCGTGTGTCTGGGGCACAGGAATTGTCCGTGCGGGATTTGCACACTTACGTCTGATGAACTCCAGGAGGGAGAGGCTCTCCGTGTGCTGGGACTTCGGCCTGAGCTGGCTGAGCATGTCCTGCTTCTTCCTGCTGTCTCTGTCCTTGCCTCTCACCACCTGAGGACACACCAGAGGCTGTCAGTGCGCACATCATCCACAGCTTCCCCTGCCCTCGCCTTCTCTCCACGGCACACGGCTGCCTTGGCCATCCCTGTCCATGTCCAGGGCTGCTCCCTGCCCACACCACCAGCCTTCCTGACAGCATCCACACCTATCCATGCTGCAGGGGAGTTCTCCCACCTCTCCTGACTGTGCTGGATCATTCTCCATCAATGTCAACTCCAGGAGGTGCAAACCTCTGCAGGGAAAGAATCCCAGCGGCACCCAAGGAGGGATGCAGCTGGATCCCCACCTGCACAGCACTGGGTTCACACCAGAGCCAGCAGCCCCAGCTCTGCCTCCCCCAGCAGCTCTGCTGCAGCTCCTGGCACCAGCCTGAGCTCCCCAAACGAGTTCATGCAGCAGCAATTAGAGCCTTGTAATGGGCAGGAGGAAACAGGCAGCTCTGGGGCTGAAATCACCTCCTGTGCTCTGGAACTGAGAGTGGTCATTAAACAGCAGCGAGGTCACGGTGTCTGGGCTGCGGGTGCCACGTGCTCTTTTTAAGGGCAAAAGCAATGAAAATCCTTTCCTATTTTGCATTGCTGGAGGTCAGGCTTTCATACATTTTTTTAATGCGAAGATAAAATCCCGCTCCCTTTCACTTTTCAATTGTGTCACTGCTCTGAAACTGCAGCATTTTCCAAAAATACATTCAAGCTGTTCCTGACTGTGGCTTCCTCAGCTTCCAGCTGTTTGTACTTCTGAGAGTCAACAGCCTGCACGTCCAGACAAAGCCCCGGCTCCTCCAAATCCCCCAGTTTGGGATGTCCCTGCGTGTGACCCTTGCAGGGGATGTTTCTGTGCTGGCTCAGAGCAGCAGCTGCCTGCACACGGAGCAAAGCCCTCACAGAGGGGGAAAGCTCCTCTCCCTGCGCTGCTTTGGCCATGGTGTGGGTTTTTCTGCCTGAAAGGATCAGGAAACACCTTCCTGTGGGATGCAGGATAGCAGGGGCAGAAGGAAAACCAGGAATCCTGCCTGATGCTGGAATGGTGCTGGAATTGTGCTGGCTGCTGGGTGCCTGAGCACTGAGGAGGATGCTGTGCCCCTGCCATGCGGTATTTTGGCATTCTTTCAGCAGGAATTAGTCAAGCTGGAGCTGGAAGGTGCAGTTAGACGGGCTGGCTGCTCAGCATCACGCCAAGGAGAAACAAACTCAGCTCGCAAAATACCCCCGCTCTTGGATCTTCCTGCACGATTCCTTAAAGGACTCAGCTCCTTGATATCTTGTGTTTTCGCAATGAGATTTTATCTGCATGGAAGATTTTGCCCAGCCAGGCTGTGGCTGCCCCTGGATCCCTGGAAGAGCATCCCCAACCTGACCTTGGCCTGGGGAAATCCCATTTCCCTGCGCAGGCAGGAATAAATCCAGGGGTGGCTGAGCAGGGCTCTGCAGGACAGGAAAATGGAAGCAGCTTTTCCTGCCAGCTCCTGCTCTCCCCACCTGCTCCTGCACCTGTGAGAAGGGCAGCCAGAGGTGCCAGCAGGCTGGGTTTATCCAAATACACCCTGGAAGCAGGGATAAATGACCTGCTCTGTGACAGAGAGGTTTTCTCTGTTTATTTTGAGGTGTCTGCAGAGTTTCCCTCTGGCTGTGAACAGAACCTGGCACTCCCAGCTCGCTGAAAAGTAAGGTCAGAGAAGTTATTTTCACATTAGACAAACAAAGTGTAAAACCTCACGGCTCGGAAAAGAATTATTTTCCTTTTGACAAGGTCAGGCTCCCTACAAACACTTCATTATGCCTCTTCCAGCACATGTGGGTCCCTCCAGGGACCCTATTTCCAGGAGTGTTAAAATAACCAGCTGAGGGGCACCTTGCTCCCACCAAACGGGAGGATTATTTTTAGCTGCTGTTTGTGTCTGTCTTTGAAGCTCCCTGGGGAGAACCCAGCTGTAGAGACCAGCCCAATCCCATACCCTGCCCTCTCTGTTCCTCAGACCATGCCCTGCACTCCTGGGCTGCCTTTTCGGTCCCTCTTGGTGTCACCCTCAGAGCTGCACAGAGCCTACGAATGTTCCCAGGAATGTTGGAATATTGTGACAACATGCTGCCTGGCTTGGGATACAGCAACACCAGCAGATGGCAAAGCACGAGCCAAACTCTGGCTACACAGCAACTGGAGAGTGCCTCAAGTTCCTCACAATCCAGGACACAACTCCAAGGAACGGTTCAGGCTCATGGAGGCAGGACTCAACTGGAATTACTGGGGAAAAAAGCTGCTCTTGACTGAAAACAGTATTTCCAGTATAAGAGCCTCATCCTCTCATCCCCTTCCTGATTTCAACCTCTTGGCTTTGCCGTGATCAGCCCTCAATAGGATTATTCAGGATACTTTGGTGCTAGGAACCTACTGACAAGCAGCAAAGCAGGGAAATAAAAATGTTCTGGGTTTGGAGTGACTAATTTACAAAAAAAAAAAAAAAAAAGATCAAAANAAAAAAAAAAAAAAAAAAAGATCAAAAGAGGAGCCCCACACTATCATTAATGTTAACACGAGCCATTCCAGGAACTTCAAAGAAAGAATTCATCCCAAAAAGGTGAAGCTGAAATGTGGCTGTGGAATAAAAATGCGGATGTGTCTTGGCTTGTGGCAGACTTTCTACAGAGGCTTTTATTTGAATTTTTCAAGCAGAGCCCCTTGCTGCTGCTGCTGATACCCCCACAGGACAGGCTGGCCCTCCCATTCTGTGAGGAGAGCGGAATTTGGCTGTTTGCTGTGTTTTCCTATGTTTGTTATTATTTTTAACTGTTGGTGGAGTCCAAGAGCGTTCTGAGGTAGATGCGAAAATGAGGAGAAATCCAAGAATTCCAGGAACTCACGTGCTGCAGAGGGACACGTGGGTGCTCAGCCATGTGGGAGTGTTCCCTACAGATCCCAGCCAGCACAGCAGGGTGAAATCTTCCTTCTCTTTTTAAAATCCATGTCCACCGCTCCCCCTTAAACCCTTCTGAACTGCTCAGAGCGCAGCACTTGCCAGGAAGTGCAGCTGTTTGAGCTGGAAGTGCATTGTTGCCTCTCGAGAGGCGTTTATGAAATTAATATTCCCATCAGCCCTAATGAAGAACTTTTCCCTGAGATGCACTGTGCTGTGCTGGAATGCTGAGCAGACCCTGCTAACACAGATCTTCCCCAAGGCTTCAGAGCAACCCAGGCTGCTCTGCAGGAGGACCAGTCGGGCACTCTGCATTTGGGATCACCCTCATCCTGCCATGCAAGGAGCAATTTCCACTCCCTCACCTCACAGCTCATGTCAGCCGGGAGGAAATCACTGCATCCCCAAGCTGAACTTCTAAAACAGGTCAGGGAACCCCAAATCCCCACTAATTCCTGTGGAGATTCAGGTAGAGTCAGGAGAAATGAAGAATTGCTCTGCACCAGGACACAGACTTGTTCAGACAGGAAGGTTTCCTTGCTGCCTCAAGGTAAAGCACGCGTGGAGGGCAACGACCCCACTTACAGCAGGGCCAAGACACTGAGATGAGCACAGCCTCACCTCCTGAGCGTGTCCCAGCAGCTGCAGCAGCACCCCAGCCTGCAGAAATGCTCCTGTGCAAGCACAGCCTGTTCTGCTCTGCTGCTCCCAGAGCTGTGCCGCGTCCTGGAGTGCAGCTCTGCCCTGCACAGCCTGTCCCTGCACAGCCCTGGTGTGTGTGTGTGTGCAGGGCCTCTCTCCTACCTCCTTTGGCATTTCCCGTGGGAAGAAGAAGTATGGCAGGGCAGACAGGGCCACCAGGCTGGCGGCCACCAGGAACCCGAGCCACCAGGCGCCGACCCAGCGCGGGTCCTTGTTGGTGAGCTGCACCTCAGCTGCAAGACGAGAGGAGAAGGGCATCAGAGCAGTGCTGGGCCAGGAGAGGCACCCCAGTGCATCCATCAGCCCCAGGGTGCTGGCCCCCAGCCCAGGGACCACCAGCTCTGGGGCCTGAGCAGCGTTTTCCCCTGACCATCCCATCACTAAATCACATTTCACCGTCTCCTTCCTATTTCATTGCTGTCCCCAGCGTGTCCAAAGAGCCACCGAGCCCTCTGGATGGAGACAGCTGGCACAGGGATGTCCTGGCTGCCCACTCTGGCCCACGGGCACAGAGCCCACAGCTGTGCCCAGAAGCTCTGGCAGGACACGTCCCTCACCTGCGCTGGCTTTGTCGATGTCCACGTAAAACCTCAGCATGGCAGAGCCCAGCATGAAGGCCACCCCCGGGCCAATGACCGTCAGGGAGAACAGGATTCCTGCAGAGGGACAACAGCAGGGAAGGGCTCAGCCTGGCCTTATATTCCTCCACACGCAGAATTCCCTTGGGCACTGCTCACACCTTTCCTGGCGCCTGTGTTCACCCTCTAGAAGGACTGCAGTATTCCCAGAGACAGGAGGTGCCCCTTGGCATCAGTAATCCAGGTTTTTTACGAGGTTAAGGAGATAAAAGTTATCAGCGAATTCTCCTCCGTGAATTACTGATAAAGGAATTCCACACACAACCCTGCTCTCACGAATGCAGATTGGTCCAGCGTGGCCGTGCTGCCACCTCCAGCCTGGCTCCCTTCCCTCCAGGAGCCCAGCCTCACCCAGGTAGAGGGGGGAGTTCCTCTCGCTGGCGAAGTCATCGATGTAGGAGATGCCGAAGGGCTGGATGGGCACACCGCCGATGCCCAGCAGCGCCTGGGCCACGAACATCACCAGGAGCACCTCGTGGTTCTCCCTGGAGGCACGGGGGGTGCAGCTGGCTTCGCTGAGGTTGGCCCCGGCCCCGCGCTGGGGCTGGCACAGGTCCGTGCTGTTGCTGAAGGTGCCTGTGGTGACAAGGGGACAGGTCTGAGCAGCTTGGTCTGGAGAAAAACTTCTCTCCTTAGGGACTGCAGGGGCTCTGAGCTCTCCATGATCTACTCTGGATTTGCTCCAGCAGCTCCACATCCTTATCTTATCCTTAGATGGCAGAAAACACAGAGAAGGTGCAAAGATCACTGCCCTGATGTTCACAGAGATGGGTTCATGTGCCACAGAAAGCCCTCAGGGCGTCACTCCCAGGACCTTTGATAGCCCTTCCAGTACCCCAGCAGATTTTGTGAGCAGCTACCCAGGAAATGAGAACTCGCTCTCCTCAGAAAAGCTGCCTAAGTGGAAGGTCTGATTCTTGCAGCCTCATCTTCCCTAGAACCCCGGGCAGGGCGTGGTGGTGCTGACAGCAGGATTTCCATGGTTATAGCTCAAATCCCATGGAACTCCAGTGCTCAGACACGGGGCCACCTGCAGCAGCACTGCTGAAACACCAATTTACTGTTTCCAAGCTGGGGTTTGCAGCTGGCCCCGGTTTGCAGCCAGCTATTTTTCACCTATTCAGCCTTTCTTTGGTGTCTGCTGTTGCCTGAACAAGCTGCATTTCCTCTGGTGAGCCAAAGGAAAGCTGGAGGCTTCTAGAAGATTTGCTGGAGCTTCAAGGCAGGAATTGGAAAGGTAGCAAATAACTGGTTTTCTCCTTTCTTTCTTTTCTCATCCCTTCGTTTTCTTTCAGGGAGAAGACCCCAAGCCCACCGTGTCCTGTTCCCTCCACGAGTGATTTAGACCTGCACGTTTCTCAAGGGAGGCTGATATTCCGGTGGGATCTACACCCTCAAAGACAGCCCAGCTGGACCGGGGAAGGCAGGTGAGCTTGGATGTGCACACACAAGGGGAATCAGAGGCCCAGACTGCATTTTAATTGTTTTCCTGCCCTTTCCCATGGTCCCATGGTTCCCACGTCCCCTGGCTCTGCTTTCCACCAGTAGCTGTTGCCTCTCGGGTTGAGACGATTTCATTCTCAGAAAAACAAAATTTCTTGAGGAGAAGCCAACAGCCTGCAGCTCCCAGTGCCTGGAGGGAAGGTCATTTCCCAACAGGGGGCAGGGATAGGTGGGATGTGGGGAAGGAATTGCTCCCTGGGAGGGTGGAGAGCACAGGCTGCTGGATCCCTGGCAGTGCCCAAGGCCAGGCTGGGATGATGCAAGGTGTCCCTGCCATGGCAGGGGTGGCATGAGATGATCTTCAGGCTCCTTTCCAACCCACACCATGATCCCTCCTGGGGTCCCAGACCCGTGTGAGGAGCACTCACTGGCCACGGAGCGGTCGAACTCGTAGGGGCCGGTGACGAAGTGTGGCAGGGCCATGAGGAAGCCGGCCAGGGACACCAGCAGGGCCCCGCAGCCGATCAGGCGCGGCCGGTGCACGCGGCTGCCCAGGTAGCTCACAAAGACGATCAGCAGCGTGTTCCCCACCTGCAGGGAAGAGAGCAGGGTGTCCCCAGGGGAAAGGAGCATGGGAGCCCAGCGGGGACAGGGGCTGGGGCTGCTCACCTCATTGAAGGAAGCGAGCAGCCCCGAGGTCTGGCTGGAGAGGCCATAGCGTCTCTCGATGGTGGAGATGGAGCTCTTCAGGTAGCCCGAGACCAGGAGCTGGGAGAGCTGCAGCAGCCCGTGGCAGAACACAAAGAACTGCCAAGACAGAGAGAGAGTCCCCAGCAGGGTCACCGAGAGCTGCAGCACAGCCGGCTGCATCCCCCTCCCAAAGGCAGCAGTGCCCAACAAGCCTTGGAAATACCACCCTGCTCCGCCACCAGTGAAATCTGGAATTAGGTCAGAGCCATGAAATCGGCCTCTGCCAAAAGCAACAACAGGGTCGGTATCTGCAAGGAAGCTGTAATTTCTTCAGCTGGCAAGTGGCTTTGGACATGCCCTGAGTTGGGGTGATGCCTGTTTGTGCTGGCCTGGTCCCTAGGATGCAGCAGCAGAAGGGAGGTTGCACAACATCCCTGTTCCCATTCAGCCAGAGGCAGGCAGCCATCCATCCCCAGTGCTGGGAGCTCTTCTGGGACAGGAATGAGCCCTTCCAAACACAGCAACAAACAATTCCTTTACAGAAAGTCAGCAGAAGGTCAGGAAGAATAAATCAGACTGCTTTCCTCTCCTTCTGACAAAGCCCTAGATGCAAAACACACCTCTTTTGGAAAATAGGATGGTTCTCTTCTACTTCCAGAAGAAAACCTTGTCAAAGCCCACCATCTCCCAGAAAACAATCTGTCCTCATCTCCATCCTCCCCTCTCCACCTGAGCCATCTCCCTCCCTGCTGCCCTGTGGCTCTCCAGCCCAAAGGAGTTCAAACACCCATCCCAAACAGTCACACACCCTCATGTCCCTGCAGGACAGGTTGGATGGCCCTGGCTCCTTCCAGATGATGCCCAAACCCTCGGGGCGCTGCTCCTGCTCCACGTGCTTTGCAGCAGCTCCCACCACTGAGAAACTGTTCAGCCTGGCCTGGATTTCTGCCACATCCCGTTCTGATCCAGGCCTGGAGTGAGGTCAGTGCCAAACTGGCCTGCTGTGTCAGCCAAGACAACACCCAGAGCACAAACAGGGACAGGGGGAAGCTCAAACAAAGCCCCGGGTCCCAGCGAGCCACGGAGCTGGGCTGGGGTCACCGCCCCCCAAAGTGATGGGCTGGCATGGTGCACACCAGGACACCACCCCGGACCGTCCCCGCTCCCAGGCTCATGGCACACTGCTGCCTGCAACGTGTCTGGGCTGGGAAAATGTCACCCAGCCAAAGGAAAGCGTCCCCAGAGCCAGCTTTGCTCACACTCCTACGTTCCTACAAGTGGCTGGCTGTGTCCAGGCTCTGCTCCCTGAACACATCAGCTCAGATCTGTTTATTCCAGGCATCCACAGCACACAGCCCCCTGAGTATCCACATCCGGGACCTTCATGGGCTCACAGCAGCTCAGCAGCTGCCCAGCACTGCCTCACCTCCTCTTCAGCTCAAGATGGGTTGGGAATCTGGAATTTTATTCTGCCCTGTCTGGGCAGAGGGGAGCACAGAAGGAAAGATGCACAGGACCTTTTCCCTGCCAGCAGGACAGACCAGGGACACCAGGAGCAGCCCCAGGGCTGGGTGCTCCTGGATGGGAGCCCAAGCTCAGCAGTCCAGCACCTTTCTCTTGTAACCCTCTACATCCATGGAATTAAAGCAGCTCAGAGAATCCAAACACTGCTGCTCCCACCCGACACGTGCAAGAGAAGAGGGAAACACCCTCCATCCTATGCAGCCGGAAACTACAGACCTGGGAATTGAACACCAGCATTTCCTCTCCTGGTGGTCTGGGGAAAAAAACCTCTGACAAAGGATCCCTGTGTCTGTAGTGTTGATTGTGCAGGAGGAAACAGCTGGAACCAGTTTGGCTGGAAGGGAGCTCAAAGCTCATCCAGATTCACGTATTCCATGGGCAGGGCCACCTTCCACTGTCCCAGCTGCTCCCAGCCATGTCCAGCCTGGTCTTGGGCACTGCCAGGGATCCAGGAACAATCACAGCTGCTCTGGGCACCCTGTGCCGGGTTTTTCCATCCCCCCAGGAGGAATTCCTTCCCAACATCCCATCTAAATCATAATGTTCCTTGAGGCATATAGGGTGGTTTTTAGTCCCTAAGCTGCATTTTGACATGTGGCACATGGTTTTTGTGGCATGCCCTCTGGAGATATAAATACACCAAAAAACTGCAGTGCTGTGAGTTTTGGCCCTTCAGCTGCTTCAAACACATCCAAGCACATTGTGCAATGGTTCTGACTCTCTGCAAGAACCATTCAAACCCCAGGCTGGAAGTTTTATTTTCTGAGGAAGTCATTTAGAAACCGGACAGGGTGGTCTAACTTCTTGGAAAAAAACCTAAGAGATGAGGGGAAAACATCCCATGCTGAGGACAATTGTGTGCTTGGTGACAAGAGCTTCCTCCACATCTGCCCGTGGCAGGGGTTACAACAAGACAATCCTTAAGGTCCTCCCCAGCCCAAACCAGCCTGGGATTTTAGGATATACCATCACAGCTACAGCTTGATTCTTTGCCTCTCAATGGTTTCAACTCTGAGCCCCTTTAAAATGTCTCCTCAAGGAAAATTCAGTGGGGTCATGTTGGTAAAGATAACCTTGCTGGCAAGTAAATGGAAAACAAACACACTCCACCAGATAAAAAGCAGCTGAATGGGCTGGACAGAGGATTGGGGAAGGAGCCTCAGGACATGGCTCTGTGTCTCCAGCCTCTGTGCTCTGTGCCTCAGTCACTCACTGACTCACTTCTCTTCTGCCACACGGGATGAGGGCAATTAAAAAAAAAAAAACCTCAATCTTCACCACAAAAGTGACATAGAAATCTTGAGCCTTTAAGACCAGCTGTCATCTTTTGCTCTCCGGCCTGGTGAGATTCTCTAATGAGCCAGGTAATTGGCTTCCAACTACACTGATTGTAGCAATAAACTGATGGTAAGGCTGCCTCTACTGAAAACAAGGAGCTATTGAGTCAGAAGGGAATGAAGCAGATGCTGCAAGGCAGAGGGAGCCATTCCAGGTGCAGCCTCTGGTTCTGCAGAGCTCTTCTCTCACCTGGAGGGTCTGGGGTTGCACCGAATCCAGAAGGACCCAAGACTTAGAAGAAAGGCTCCACACTGACAAAGCCAGGCCTAGATGGCATCTTGGGAGGGAGTTGTTCCCTGTGAGGATGGAAAAGCCCTGGCACAGGTGCCCAGAACAGCTGTGGCTGCCCCTGGATCCCTGCAAGTGTCCAAGGCCAGGCTGGATGGGGCTTGAAGCAGCCTGGGGCAGTGGAAGGTGTCCCTGCCATGGCAGGGGTGAATCTGGATGAGTTTAAGGTCCCTCCAACCCATCCCATCCTGGGAGTCTCTGGAGTTAAACCTGCATTGAGACATCGCTGCGTTGGATTGGAGACAACTCCACACCAAAGGCACTTTTGCCATGGCAAACACAGGGAGCATTTTCCAAACGCACCTGGCACCCAGAAATCCTCTCAGTGCCTCCTCAGGAAGCTGAACTGCTCTGTGCCAGGCTGGCAGTGTGAGGGTATTGGAGCAAGCAGCAGGGATTTACCTTGATGCTGAGGAAGGGGCTCCTGCAGAGGGTTTTCCGGGCCACGTCCGGGTGGCTGCTCCTTGGAGCTGGGCTTGTCATCCTGTCAGCCTGTCAGAAATAAATCATTCAGCACAATGCTCCGCTGCTGTGCCTGAATTCCCCGTGCTCAGCAGGCTAAACCCTGCCATGCTCTGCAAACACCCCCACAGCAGCACTGTCTCCCAAGTCACTGATCATTGCTGCGTTTCCTTTGCTAGGAGACTTTAATTCAGCCTGCAAAACGCTGAACACCAGAGGCTGGGAGGTGAAAGCTGCTCAGGACAATCCTGTGAAACATTCCTGGGGTCGGTGACATCCTTATCAGTGATGGGGCACAGGGCACCCTCGCCAGCTGCCAGCAGGCAGCACTGGCAGAGCTGGCAAAGCTGATGGCTGTGCTGCCATCCAGAGGTGCCTCGGCTGCCTGGAGAAATGGGAGCTGAAGGAACCAGGGAGCTGCAGAAACGGGCTGCCAGAGGGATCTCGGTGGGCTGCAGAACCCCATGAAGTTCAGGTGCAGAGTCCTGGCCCTGCCCTGCCCTCTGCATCCCTGGGGAGGGATTCCCTCCGGGCTCCTGCTGCACAAGGGGGGCTCAGCAAGCCCTTCCCCATCCCTCCCTGGGCTGGGCTCTGAAGGACTAAAGCCCTGCTTTCCTCTGCATCCCCACGGTGTTTGTGCATCTCCCCTGGAAGATCCCTCCACTGCCACTCCCAGCCAGCACCTAAACACAACCAGGCAAGGAGATTTCAATCGGTGGGAAGCCAGCACACCTCCCTCCCTCCTCCCCAGGGACCGGTGATGTCTTTGTTGGTTTTGGTAGCCAGGCTTCCTGCTCAGGAAGCTGCATTGTTTGGAGGCACGTTAAACCCATTAGGCTTGAACTTATTATTCAGCACATTCTAATAGATGTTCTCATCTCCGCAGTAAATGGGGTGAAAGGCTTCCCATTATTATTTCGTGTAATTCTATTTCCCCCGTGATGAGAAGCAAAGGAGCGAGGACCCGCAGCCTCGAACAAATTAACAAATGCAGGGGTTGAGGTAACTTCTAGCGGGAGGAGACTGCCTCAACTGTGGTGTTTATAAACCTTCAGCACATGCACAGGAGAGGTGAATTCCAGACAGGACCTGCCTGCTACGAGCGCCACAGCAGCCTCTGCAAAAAGCAATTGCTGCCCTCAGCCCTATTCAAGAGATATTGCTCCAACAAATCCAGGATGGGATCAATACAGTAAATTTGATCGGGAATGAAAGCAGGCAGGAAAAACTGCCCTGGCCCCTGGAGGGTTCAGCAGCGCTGGGGCAGAGGCACCTGCCTGGCTCCAGCCCCATGAATTATTGAATTATTATTGGTTGCTGCTACAGCCACTGGGGAGCTCAGGGGGGACACGGCGGGCAGAAAAAGGGTGGAACACCAAAGCAGGAAACACAAAAGAGCCCAAGACTGCATTTCCAGGGATAGGAAGGCTCATGGGGCAGGAAGTCCTGGTTAACTGTGTTCATGTCTTCATCCCTTATCAGGCCTGCAAACCCAGTGGTGTGCAGCAGAACTCCGGTCCCCCTGCCCATCCCTTCCAGGCTCTCCTGTAAATATGTGGAGAGGGAAGGTGGCTGACCCCCAGGGCAAAGCTCAGCACAGATCTGAAAAACCGCAGGGCTTGCCAGAGATCAGGCTGAGGATAAAGCCATTGCAGAGATCCCACCCACTCACTGCTCTGCTTTAGGAACAAAACCAAACAGAAAAGTACTTTGATCCAACAGAAAGGACAAGGAGCAAATAAAAACGAACGAAGATAAGACTTAATTGATTTGAAAAAGAAAGAAACAAAAAACAGGCATGATGACAGAAGCAGGTTAAGGGCAGTGTAATTCTTGTTGCCTTCAACTGCACAGAGCCAGGCCCAGCAGCATGCTCTGGCAGTGGCACGAGCTAGGTTTTCCATCCTGGAAAAAAACCTGCACCGCTCCAGATGGAAAGAAGAAATTCCTGGTGCCAAAGGCTGCTCTCTTGGAGCTCTCAGGGATGCCTTTCACCTTCTCTCCCCCAGCTGCCAGGGGAGTGAAATCCCTTGGGTAGGGAGGCCCCTGGGTATGCCAGTAGGGCAGCAGTCACTGACCCTGGCACAGCTCTTAGGAACCAGCCTGCGCCCTCAGGGAGCAGAACACAGCCTGTCTGTGTGCCTGCAAGTGTCCCCTGCAGGGAAACAGCTCCTCCCAAAACCCCAGCAGGGGCTTTCCGTGCTCACCAGGCGCGTCTGGGAGGTGCACAGGTGGCCAGGCTTCCCCAGGGGTCACTTCTGATAGGGACACTGCAGGGGACTCCAAACAGCAGCAGGGACCACACAGCCATGGGTTTCACTCTGGGGAAGGATGGATGGATGGTGGATGATGGATGATGGATGGATGGATGGATGATGGATGGATGGATGATGGATGGATGATGGATGATGGATGGATGGATGGATGATGGATGATGGATGATGGATGGAT
>PYHW01009145.1:394511-407004 GCA_013186435.1 Turdus rufiventris | reverse complement strand
TCCATCTCCCTTGGGTGCAGCCAGCGCCGTGGAGGGGCTTCTGGCAGCACCAGTCCAGCGAGGAGCCACAGGCGCAGCTCGTCTGGTGAGTGGGGAACATGAAGAGCTGGGGGTGCCCCACTGACATTAGGGCTCCTTTAACTTCCCCCCATCCCCATTTCTCCCTGCAGCTGAAAGCTCCCGGAGCTGTCGCTTGGGAGGGAGCTCTGGCAGCAAAGGCAGTGAGCGCCCTGAGCCCGTGCCCTGCAGGTAATGCTGGGGTTGGGCAGGATGTTTGGGCATCCCTTCTAGCACCCTTTAACCTCCCCACCTTGGGCAGGGACAGGAGAGTGACCCGTACACGGAGACCCCTGAGCATCTCATCCTGCAATGGCCCCTGCATGGTGAGTGGTTGCCCCTTTGGGGTTCCCCCACCCCTCTTCATCCCAAAGCAGGGTGACCAGGAGGTCACTGGTGACCCCCACCCTTCCCCCAGGGGTCTCGCCCAGCTGCCAGCCACAAGCTGCCAGGGTGCAGGACTGGTGGCAAGCGCCCTGGTAAAGGTGAGACCCCCATCTGAGCCCCTAGATATTTGAGGGATACCCCAGTCCAGGCCTTTGTTAACCCTTTTTTTCATGCACTCCCCAGAGAACCATATCAAGGAGTCCTCAGCTGAACTGGCTGAGATTGATGCCCGCCTGCAGGCACTGCAGGAGTACATGGACAGCCTGAACACCCGCATGTGACCCCCTCCAGGGACACACACCCTCTCCCTGTGTCCTCAGGGGTGACACTGGTAGTGTGGTGCAACTGTCCCCACAAATAAACGCTTGTGTGACCCCAGAGTGTGTTCTTCTTAGGGTGGGGGTGGTGTCCTCTGGGAGGGACACAGTGTTGGAGCCAGGGGCACCAGGGACATCACAAGAGGGTGACAATACCAGTGCTTGGGGACACGTGGGATACAGCCTAGGCCACCAACCTTGTCCCCTCTGCTACCAGTCAATTCAAAGGCCACTGCAATGTGACATCAGCAGCCATGTCACCCTACTCTGTCCCTGCACCCTAGGGTGAGCCTGTCCCCCCTTCTGCCACATTACTGTCCTCACAGCAGACATAGTGTCCTCCTAGTGGGCCAAGCTCCCCACTGTGGCTCTGACACCACCACAGCTTTATTTAGTTCCATGTCACATAAAACAGTGGCATTTGGAGACAATGGTGGGAAGCCAGCACCAAGCTGCAGTTCAGTGATGGTGGCAGCTGGCCAGGGGACCAGCAGTAATGATGTCACCAGAGCATGCAGGTCCTGGAGCACCAGGCCGCCAGTCTCTGTGCCAAAGCCACTGTTCAGTGTCACTGTGGCTACACTGGTGACGGTGCCACCATTGTGAAGAGGTCTCCAGGGTCAGTGTGGGGTGCTGCAAACACGACTCGGTGCCACCACAGCTCCACCCTCGGCAGGACGCTGCACTGATGATCCTGACGGTGATCAGGTACCACCCTGCCGTGGCAGGTGCAGCACTGGTGATGCCGAGGACAGCAGTGATGCTGGCAGCTGCCTGCAGATGTCTGCCAGGTGGTGCTGCCGCTGGCGACGGCCGCAGCGGGGCCGGTGCAGGCGGTGCCCCATGGCGGTGGCAGTCAGAGCTGCCCGCGGATGTCGGGCAGGAGGTGACAGGCTGTGACGATGTCGATGGTGTCGGCCACGGCGCGCAGATCGCGGCGGGCCAGGCGCAGGCAGTGCGCGGCTGCGGCGGCGGTCACCTGTGCCCGGCTCAGGGCTCCCCCCAGCCCGCCCAGGCTCCGGGCAGCGCTGCCGTAGCTGTGCCGCAGGGCGCTGCCCACCGCGCCCCGCAGCCGCCCCGTGCCCTCCCGCAGCCGCTGCTGCAGCAGCGAGGGGCCGCCCCCCCACACGGCCGCCGGCTCCTCCGCCGGCACCGGCGGCGTCTTCGGCCTCTGCTCCTCCTCCTCCTCCTCTTCTTCGGTCTCCGAGGCTTCGCCCGGCACCTTCAGCCCGGCTCCGGGGGCCTCCCCTGCCGTCTCCACCAGCAGCTCTGGCTCCGAGTCGCTCTCGGAGGCTTCGCCCGGCACCACCCGGGGCGGGCGGGGGGCGGCCATGCCCTGGGGGAGCAGACGGGTGCGTCAGGAGGGCAGCACCCGGGGCGGGGGTGATCCGGGCCCATCCCTGCGGAATCCCTCACCGAGCCCTCTGTGCTCATACCCCTCCAAAACCCGCACGGCCCCTCAGTCATCCCCGGGGCTCCTGCAGCCCCACGGCCCCGGCAGTGACCCCAAGTACCCCCCTAATCCCGGTCCCCCCCGATCCCGGTTCCCTCTGTCCCCCGCACGCTCCCACCTCCTGCCCGCAGCGCCGCAGGTCACATGACGCGCTGCCCACGTGACCGCACCCGGAAGTGCCGGCACTCATCATGGCGGCCGGGCGCTGCTGCCAGGCTGAATAAAGAACTCGTGGGTGAGACCGCCTGGGAAACTGACCTTAAATACGCCGGAGCTGACAGCTGTTAGAGGCTACTTCAGCCCCCTGTGTACGGAATCCAGCAGGACCTGAGAAGAGCACTGGGATGGGATGCGGAGAAATAAGAAGGCATGGCACGGGACTCATGGCAGTGAGGAGCTGACCCAAGCCAGCCAGCGCGGCTTCACTGAGGGCACGCGCTGTGTGCCCAGTCTGGTGGCCTTCTGGGACAGGGCAGACTGACTCGTGCCACCTGCCTGGACTGCTGTAACTCCTTTGGCACGGTCCCACACCTCATCTCCAAACTGGGCAGCTAGGCCAGGGCCTCTAGGAGCCCCCAGGGGCTGGGGAAGGGGCCATGATTCCTCTAGAGCACCGAGACTGCAGAGATCTGTGGGGATCTGGAGCTTTGGGGGCCCCTCATATCTATGATATAAGGACCAGAACTAGGCCTGGGTCCAAAACAGAACCATGTTTAGGATTAGCACCAGGACCATGGTGGTGAACATGTGCAGCATCAGGACTAGGACTGGGACAACAGCTGGGATACAGGATGACAACTGGGAGTGGGACAAGGACCATGGAGGACACTACAATCAGGAGCATGTTGGGGACCAGGACCAACATGATGAACACATCCAGACCCAGGACTGGCACTGAGAGCAAGACCAGGAGCAGAACCAGTCCCAGGAGGGGTACTGTATCCAGACCAAGAATGGCTGTGGACCAGGCCCACTTGGACAGACTTTCTGTGCTGGAAGGGCATGGCACTGGTGATGTGCCACTTCTGGGGGTTGTGCATCAGCTCAGCCTGCTGCAGGCGGGTGTTGATGTGCGGGACCTCCTCCCCCCAGCTGCTCCTGCATGGGCTGGTGTGGCACCTGCACCCCGGGGCACCTCTCTGGCACCTAGCCCTGGGCTCCCAGGCACCCCAAATCCCACAGCAGCCTCACCTCCTGCAGCTCTCTGAGCCCCCAACAGCATCCTGCATCCCCCCACCCCAGCACCCTTAGCCCTGCCCCACAAAGAGAACATCAAAGAATGTACAGCACTTTTGAACAATGTGAAATGTCAGTAATGTAGCTTTTTTGCAATTGCATGGTGATGCTCTCAAACAGCCACCTGGGTTGAGGATTACAAGGAAATAAGCCCTGGATCTCCATCAGGTTCCAGATCTGGGCACACACTGTTCATCTCTGGCATCAGCTGGGACAGTTCCTGGAGCTCAGGATATAGAGACTTTCAGAGGCAGCTGATGCAGGGAGAAAGCCTCGATGTTCAAGTTTCTCTGTAGATAATTTACCCCTTTTATGGGAACTTCCCTCTAGAACTATTTTTAAATCCTTGTTCCTCTGGAGTTCCCAACAGTGCTCTGAAGGTGGCAGTGCATAATGCATTTCCCTTATTTCACCACACTGAGATTTCTGTGCTTCAGAAGATTTGGGTGTTTTGCTTAATGCAGTCACTGTATATTTGTATTTTCCCAGATGACTCTGGCAGTTTTCCTTTACAGTTTTTCATTATATTAATGGAAATGATAGCATTTTATCTTTATAGTCTAACACACTGTGGGCTATCAAGTTTTTTCAATTGATTTTTTCCTAGTCTTGCTTTTTTATATTTTTTGTATCTTTATTCTGGTTCACTTGGAAACAAATCACTTGGAACTCACTGAAGTCCTCTATCTCTAGCGTGTGCTTTTTTATTTTTTTAATGTTTCAACTTTCCAGGAAAAATGTTTCCAGAACCCTGAATGAATTAAACAAACAACCCATCATGTTCCATAAAGGGAACAAACTGGTTCAGGTGCTGATAGGAAACTGCTCATTTGTTTATTAAAAGCTGATGCTTTAAAAGTAAGAGAAGATAGCTGGGGCTTTAGGAATGAAGGAAAATTGGATTTCCTCTCTGTTGCTGCAGGTGGCCTGGCATGACTCAATGTTTTTACATTGGCTTGCAGAAGCTGATGTACACTGTGACCATTTTGAATTGGAAAACAGGTAGTTATTCCTATCTGTTTTTCATGTCTTTTTAAGCTAGAAATGCATTCAGTGTTTCACACATTGACACATAGAATTCTGTGGTATGAAAATCTTAAATCAGGGGTTCTTTGGCAGGCAGGCTTCAACTGAGGCAAGAGTACACATCTTGATTCTTTAAGTCAGTAGCTTTTGGTGCAAGTTAGGTTTACAAGCTATGTCTGAACACCCCCTCCTACACTCAACCTTCTACCATTCCCACTCATCCAGAGTGACCACTGCCCTGGTACCTGCAGAGCTGACCATGAAGTCCTTGTTCTTTGTTGGAAATCTCCAACACAATGACTCTGTCATCTGTAGAATTTCATTCTCACACTGGAAGGGAAAATTAGAGTTTAGGTGGCCAGTTACACAGCACAAACAGAACTATGAATGTGGTTGTCAGAACTTGCAGTTTTAAGGCAGTAATATGTTTGGTTTTTTTAAGAAGCAAAACGGATGATTTATGGTAAACCATTCTTCTTCCTAGAACTCCAAAGGTCAATCAATAAGTGTGGTTGTCAGGTTAGCAGCTTCTCTGTCCTTGTGAGAGCTCACGTGGGATGTTCTTGGAGTCTGCTCTGGAGGCAGGCTGGGACAGCTGGGAGGGTACTAGAGAAGAGAAGGCTCTGGGGAGACCTCATTGTGTCCTTCCAGTACTTGAAGAGGGGCTATAAAAAACCAGAAGTTTTTACATGGGTAAATAGTGACAAAGAGGTACAGTGTTAAGATTATTTTAAGTTTAAGAGTTTAGTTTAAGAGAGGATAGATTTAGATAAGACTTTAGGAACATATCCTTTACTCAAGAGGTTGGTGTCACAGGTGTTCCAAAGAGGTTGTGGCTTCTCCATCCCTCAAAGTGTTCAAGACTTGGAGCCTTGAAGCTGGGTGGGGATTGGATGGGGCTTGGACCAGCCTGATCAAGTGGGACTTGTCCCTGCCCATGGCACAGGAGTGCAACAAGATGAGGCTTAAGGTTCTTTCCAACCCAAACCATTCTGTGATACTGTGAACAGATAATGTCTGCAGGAACTGTTAAATAGAGGTAAGTGTAAAAATGTAAAATGCAGATCACTTGTCTTAAGTTGGAATTGCCAGGGTTGAAATTTCCAAGTTGAAAATTGGAAAAAGACAGATCTGTCTTGCAGACATCAGAAGTGGGAAGCAGCCTGCAGCCCCTGGGAGCACAGGATGTCAGCCTGGTCTGGTGTCCAGCACTGAGCTCCTGCAGCTCTGTGTGATGCACTGGATCCCCAGCCAGCCTGCTCAGAGACCTTTCCCTGACACATTCAGGCACCATTCCTATTGCTGAACTGCCATTATTTCATACATCATTCCTGCTGCTGAACTGACATTATTTCATACATCATTCCCATTGCTGAACTGGCATTATTTCATGTATCATTCCTGCTGTTAAACTGGCATTATTTCATACATCATTCCTATTGGCATTATTTCAAATGCTTTATGCTTGGTTTTGAAGACCTGTTACAGTGTTTACACAAATGTTTCGATGTGTTAATCACACAAATGACAAGTAAATCTTTCTTGTAAATCACGAGAAATTGGGACATCATGAACAGCTGCAATGGAGCACAAGGCAGTTTTTGTACAGGTGAATTGATTCTGTGCTAAGAGCTTTTCTGTGACTGCCCAGGCTGTTGGGGTAGATAGGTCAGGCATGCAGGGCACACTGGGCAGGCTATATTTACTCTGGCAGTGCCTCTGTCACCAGGCCATACATAGCCACTCTCATTCAGGGCAAGCAGCCTCAACAAATCAGTGCTCTGTGAAAATGCTAAAGGATCTTCATTAAACCCATAATGCAGAGGTTTACAAAAATACAATAGAATGCTCTGTCTGTGTCTGGAGTCTTCATAGCCATGGTAAGTGATTGTATCTTTTGTACCTTTTAGAACAGAAAATAATTCTAGCGTGAGTTTTGTCTGCAATTAGGATTGAAAGCTTTTTATCTGTTTTCGAATAATAGCAATGTAATTAAAAGTTCAGTGTTTATTTTATGTTTTGCCTCAAGGCATAGTAGAATATTCATACTTGTATACGTATATATGTGTGTGTATATTTTAATATGATCTTGCCAACATACAGTAATTTTGCATAAAAGGAATCCAGATTTGCCTAGACCATACAAAAAATGATAAAAATGCACAAAGAAACAATATTACCCTGATTATTAAAAAGCAATATTACAGCATTGATTGGAAAAGAACCTTCCTACTGCTTCAAGTTGCATGCTGATCACTGGATTTTCTATATAAGAAAATATTGGTTTTTTAGCTAGGAATTATGTAAAATGATGAACGTGTGTTGTGATTACTGTATTCTCATGTCATCTTTTGTTTCCCACAGCCATGGGTATCTTTTCTATACTTGCTCTGCCATTGCTTCTCTTAGGGATCAGTGGAATTATTTATATTTACCAGTCAGTCAGGTGGCTGCTGTCCAAGTCAGCTGTGCAGAACAAGGTAGTGGTGATCACAGATGCCATCTCTGGACTAGGCAAGGGTGAGTTGTCTCATTTCTTCTCATTGTCAGGGAACAGAAGCAGCCAGAGAGCCACCCTCTGGGTGAGAAACATGCACACATTGCCTTGGGTCTATTCATAACTGGCCGGATGAAGAAGAAGCTAATAAATATATTTATAAACAAATCCTATGATTTTTACGTGTATATTTTTAGCCTCAACCATGGGAACTATTGGTAAACCAGTAGGAGCTGCAGAGCTTTGTATTTATTTAATCCAATAGAAGGAGAGGTTTTATAAGAACACTGGGTGCTATTTTTATCATGTTGCTACTGTAAGATCTCATGACACAGGCTGTCAGTGCAGGGTGGCTGCACCAACAGGTGTCACCTTACTCTGTGCATGTTCCTTTGCAGCCCTGAGAGACTTCAGCAGTTCCTGCTGCCTGTGAGCAGCAACGCTCACCCCTCTGTCCCTGTTTGCATCCCTTGCCCCTCTATCACCCCAAATACTCCTCTTCCCTTGCATCCTGCAATGCTTCCAGCTGGGCTCCCTAGCTCTGTGCAACGCCAGGACAAGGAAGGGGATGCCTTGGAGTGAGAACAGAGACTAGGCAAAGATACAGAATAAAGTGGGGATTTATTAAAGGCCTTCAACAGATACACATCGGGCAGCCAAAGCCTCCCAGAGGTTATACCCAGAATGGACAATGGTCACGAGTTTCACACACAATTATAAGTTTGGTCTACTTGCATATCAGGGGTTAATCCTCTATCAAGAGATCAAAATTATGAGAGACAGGGCAACTGAGACAATTTTAAAAAGATGGTTTAATGCCTCAGTCTCATAGTCTTATGATGCTACATTCAATGCCATAATATCAGAAGCTGTCTAATTCTTAGTTACAGTGTCCTGTGTTAGTTTTTTAGCCAGTCACATACTGCTATGAAACTTGGTACCATCTTTTTACACAAATATTTAATTGCTTTGCCTTTTGTGGCTTTGCCTCAATGTGTCATTTTTAACCAATCATGTAACACTTCACAAACCTACATTGATACATATTAAACTTCTAACTTTATAACAGGTTCTATTGCTAAACTTTAAAATATTTTACTCACTTACCATACTGCTCTAATTACATAATGCATATCTCTGTTTGCTTAAAACATATTTCTTCTTAAATTACAAATCTGTATTATTGTTTTGTATCTGTTTCACTTTCAATGCTCTAATTCTCCAAGCCTTCTCCAAGGCCTTAGGTCAAACCTTGTTTCCATCTCTATTTCTGAGCCTTTGTGCACAAGGCTCTGAGAGCTCTCTGTGCCTGCAATTCCCACATCCCTGCAATTACAGCTTCAGGTAATGAAGTCACATTCCCCCAGTTTGCTCCGCTACAATTCACTTTTGTTTGTACTTTTTGGGCCTGAGGCTGTGGGGTGTCCTTGGATCTCAGGCCCAGAGGGATTGTTTTGTCTGACCAAAATGTGAAGACAGTCACCAACACTTCACATGGAGTTCAGAGTTATGCACTAATGCAGTACAGGATCTGAAAAATACAAAAGCTAAAAACTGAAGGCATCAAGGGCATGCAATAATTTATCTATTTAAACAGCTGGTGGCCTCAGTGGCCAGCCACTTAGCATCTCTAGTCCAGAGGAGGTCAAAAAGATGACCAGAGGGCTCTGCTACAGAGACAGGCTGGCAGAGTGGGGTTGTTCATCCCGCAGAAGGGAAGGCTCTGGCAAGACCTCAGAGCTACTTCAGTGCCTGAAGGGGTTCCAAGAGAGCCAGAAAGGGACTTTGGTCAGGGGCTGGTGTGACAGGACACAGGGAATGGCTTCCCAGTGCCAGAGGGGAGGGTTAGCTGGGATATGGGGAAGGAATTGTTCCCTGTGAGAGTGGACAGGGCTGGCACAAGGTGCCCAGAGCAGCTGTGGCTGCCCCTGGATCCCTGACAGTGCCCAAGGCCAGGTTGGACACTGGGGTTGGAGCAGTCTGGGACAGTGAAAGGTGTCCCTGCCATGGCAGGGGTGGCACTGGGTGAGACACTGAACAAACTTCCCTTGGAATGGTCACTGTGAGAGCTCAGAGCATTTGGACACCCTTGGGCACAGGGTGTGACTCTTGGTGCTGTGCTGGGAGCTGCACCCAGTGATCCCTGTGGGTCCCTCCCATCTTGGGATGTTCTGTGGATCTGTGACCCCATTCTGCCTGCTCGGCCCCCTGGCTGAGGTGGGACAGAGCAACCTCAACCTCAGGTCCTGACTCTGCCCCTTCTGGCTGCTGCCAAAGTTAACCCTGTTCTGGCCACAACCAGGACATTTGAAAGGCATGATTTAGAGTACTTCCACTGAGATTGGATATATTGTAGAATTATATGATGTCTGAGTTTCTTGATAAAAATTCTCACTTGGAGCAGAAATAGCACCAGTGCTGAATTTGTTTGGCTGTGGCATCAAGCCAAATCTTGGAATCCTCCAAGAAGAGAATTTATTGAACATTTCTCCAGCTGTCTTTTTCCAGCACTGCATGACCCTTGGGGAATATTTTCCTAACTTCAGTTTCCTTATTAACATTTCTTCCTCTTTTTAATTTACATATATATATTTATTTTTAATTTTTTTTTCCTGTGCTAACTTCTACCTGTCTCTTGAGGCTAGAAAGGCAATTGTGTGTGTGTGGTGCCCCCACACTCCTTTTCATGTAGATGAAAAATGAGGTAACTCAAAGCACTTTTATTTTATTATCCTAAATATATCTGTGAGCAATATCCCATAGGTTGACACCAGGATGTTATTTGCAGGTTTGAATGATTCCAAATAATGCAGAATTAACTTTCCACTCAGGCATATGTCATGGTCATTCATTCAAAGCTTTAAAATACCAGCTGTGTGGCCAGCTGCTGTGGATGTGGGCTCTAAGGAAACAGACAAATTCTTTTCCTTCGTGCCAGAATTTCTGGGCTAAAGGTGATATTCATCAAAGTTAAAAAACAGAAACAAATCTATGATGATTGAAGATGTTTTCAATGGTTTGTGGTTGTTATTGAAACCTAGTTCCTGTTTCTTCTGAGTGCTGTAACTCAGAAAAGTACAGGGAAGTTCTAGAGGAGAACATCACTGGTTTCCCTTTTTCACCTTTATTGCTGTTCACATAGAAGTCTTTTTCTCATTTTTTTTCACAAGATTTCCTCAACTGCTGTTTATAGGAAAACACTGCTGTAATTGTTCTGGCAAATACTCTTGTGGACATTAAATTAAAAACCCTTCTATGCTAGAAATAAAAAAAAAAAAAAAAGGAAAATGGAAGGCATTCATAAAATTACTGTTATAAATAATGAAAAAGTTTGCTTAAACTAAAACTTCCAGCTGCACAGGTTTGAAAAACTGCAAGGGTGGATCCATAAATACTTCTATACAGATATTAAGAGTCTAACATTATAATTTAAGAAATGTAAAAATGGGTAGATAAGCATAACTGGATTTCCTGTTGGTATTGCAATCTGAAGGAAATGTTTCTTGGAGGACAGCAAGCCATAGCACTGGGTTGTTCTGTTCTGACAAACCAAACAGGTTGGCAAGGCACTGTAAGACCATGTTCCTTTTCTTCCCATGCTGATTGTGCATGAGGCTGTCATGTAGATTTGATTAGGGACCACACAGGAGAGGTCTAGGGCTGAGAGCTTTTCTGAAGAAAGACCAAATCAGGAAAAATAAGTCCTGATTTTCAATCATATGAACACACAAACCCAACCCACTGCCACTTACATCTCTGGCTGCACCCAGAGCAGACCTCTGGTTTTGGGTGCATCATTAGTTGCATCCTCAGGCCTGTCTGCAAGGATTTATCTATTCTGAGAAAAAATGGCAAGCAGTTGTGAACTTTTCCTGGTTAGGAGGACAGCCTTGATGGATTCCTGGACTGAGCATCACTGTTCCAGTTCAGCTGAGCTAGAACAGGCTCAGAGCAGCCAGAGGGATCCAGCTGACAGTGGATTCCTCAAGGATGCCCATGGGGTATCTGTGCTTTGTGTTTTTAAATACATTTCTCTGGTCAAACAGACAGGGTGGTGAGGAACATATTCTCCCTCAACAGCACATAGAGAATAGACCAGACACAAGTTGTCAAAGCGCTCCAGCCTTATATTTCAGAATTTAGCTTGAATACCCCATGAAGACCTGCACTAATGAGTTGGTTGCAGTCCTGGGAAGAGAGGTAACACTGATTGCCAGTTCCTGTTGTTATTTGAGTCCCCACTTTCAGAAATGCACTATCATAGTTCACTTGTGTTAAAAAGGGAGAAAAATTCTCTGAAACCTGTCTTAAATTGAGGTAAACCCCTAGCTTGGAATATGTCTGAATGAGGAAAATGCAGTGCCAGCCCTGCATTCCCAGAAACTTCGGTGCTTTTCTCAGGAAGGCTTCAGGGGATGTAGCTGAGCAAGCTGGTCCTGATGCCTCTGCTTACTGGGAAGGTTTAGTGCTCAGGAGATAAAAGTATTGGGGTGGATTCCATCTGGAGGGGAGGGTCTTTTGGAGAAAGGAATTCCCCATGGGTGCTTCATCAGTGGGCCAGTTGAAGCAAGTTTTCCTGTATTAGTGTTTTTCCAAGTTGTGGATGAGTTCTGTGTTGCCAAGAGTTTCATGCAGGTGGCACACAGAGCTGGCTGCTGTGCCTGCTGACTGGGGCTGGCTGGTTTCCTTATAGAGCAACAGACAGGAAGGTTTGCAAAAAATGCAGATTGTGATTTTATGTTAGTTTTATTTATAGCAAGTGTGTCTGGGAAGGATATACAGAAATTTTTTTCTAACTCAGTCTCATCATCCATTAACTGACATAGTTATTTTCTTAATTACTTTTTTATTAAATCTCATTACTAAACAGTAGCATTGTGCTGTACTATTAATATACATTATCCCATTACATTAAATTTAATTTATTTCTCACCTATGTATTATCACAAGTCAGTGCTTTATTTTTTTCTTGTATTATTTCAAAATTTGTGAGTTTTAAATTATGCATTCAACACCCTTATCAAAACCAGCATCCCATTTCAAGCAAAATAAACAAAATCAAATTGCCACTATTGTAATTATTTTTTTAATGTCTTTCTCTCCTAGAATGTTCTCGTGTGTTTCATGCAGGAGGAGCAAGGCTTGTATTGTGTGGCAGGAACTGGGAAAAGTTGGAAGCCTTGTATGATGCCTTAATTAGTGTGACAGACCCCAGCATGGTAGGTGTCCACAGCCTGCAACAAACCCTGCTCAGGGACAGAATGACATTTTAGATCCACTAAAACAATGTACAAGAAATGTGATTTGCTATCAGTAGTGGCTTTGGTCACCCAGGTAATAGCACCAAACACAGCTCAGAGAGACAGAAACAAACACCTCTGAAAGTCTGGAGAGCATGATGCCAAAATTCTGCTCTCTTGAGCTAATCCTGTCAAGCATCTTAGTGCTCCTGAGTTCTGAACAAGCCACCCAGCTAGAAATCCTCAGCAGAGGAATCTGCCTGATAATTTGGATGAAAGG
>PYHW01009145.1:384011-394224 GCA_013186435.1 Turdus rufiventris | reverse complement strand
CTTTGTCCATATATAAGCCGCACCTGATTATAAGCCGCACTTTGGGTTCAGACCAAAATTTTAGTCAAAATGGTGCGGCTTGTATTCGCGAAATTACTGTAATTAATGTGCTCAAGGAGTGGGAGATAGGTCTAAAGATCAAATTCATTTTGAGCTTCTCCACTGTTTGGGGAAAAGTTCCAGGCAGAAGGGATTTGGAGTAAAAAAAGAACACTGTCTTTTCCTCTTGAGGCTCATGGCAAAGCTTCCCTTCTGTGACCAACATACAGTTGACTCATTCCAGGGCACAGGTGTTCCTGAAGGCATCACATGATTTTGCAGCCATTTCTCATCAGACCTACAAATACTTGTGGGTGGGGATTTTTTGGTGTTTTGTTGTTGTTTGTTTTGGGGTTTTTTTTTGTGGTTTGTTTTGTTGGGTTTTTTTCAGTGGGCTTCATTCATCTGCATAAATAACTACAAAACTATTGTGTTCATGTTAGCCTGCACAGATTCAACTAGGAAAAAAATATTAAGCATAATTAATTGTCTAAGTAATACAGTAAAGGAAAAAGCTTCAAATTCATTCCTCTGTCCCACAGCTGATAAAATCTGTTTTTGCAGAAATCATACAATGTAAACTCCATTTGTATAACCTATAGCAAAACAAACCCTTCCTCCCTTCCATCTGTCCCCATGTGTATGTAGCTCATCTATCAAAGCACTAAACCCCAGTCTCTTATCAGCAAAGAGTTCTTCCCAGAAAAACCCTGACTTGAACTGGTAAGAGTCACCCTTGTGTCTATTTTCTGTTTCCATTGATTACAAGAGAGACAAAACTCATTGGGAGCTAGTCCAGCTGACCCTTCCCATGATATTCTGCTTCATCTGAAGTTCAGTGTCTGTGAATAACCATTCTCACAGAATCACAGAATCAAAAAATCACAGGGTCAGTTAGGTTGGAAGGGATCTTAAACATCACCCAGTTCCACCCCCTGCCATGGCAGGGACATCTTCCACTGTCCCAGGGTGCTCCAAGCCCTGTCCAACCTGGCCTTGGGCACTGCCAGGGATCCAGGGGCAGCCACAACTGCTCTGGGCACCCTGGGCCAGGGCCTGCCACCCTCCCAGGGAACAATTCCTGCACAAAATCCCATCCAGTCCTGCCCTCTGTCAGTGGGAAGCCATTCCCTGTGTCCTGGCACTCCAGGCTTTTGTTCAAAGTCCCTCTCCAGCTCTCCTGGAGCTCCTTTAGACCCTGGAAGGAGCATTAAAGTCCCCCAGAGCTTTCTCCAGGCTGAACAATCCCAGGTCTCATTGCTGAGCTTGTTCAGCCTGGAGAGAGTTACCTTCTTTCTAGAGTGAGTTAATCTTAAAATCTTAAGTTTATGTGAGATCAACAAAAACAGTTCAAGTATCAAGGTAAATTCATTTACAAGACAAGGAAATAGAAATAGAAATATAGAAGTAGAAATAGATATAGAGTTTGTGTGTAACAAGCACCATTGAAATGAGTCTTTGTTCACCAGACATATGCACCAAAGCTGATTCTCCTGGATATCACAGACATCAGCTGCATTCGAGATGTAGCTAAGGAGATCCTGAACTGCTATGGCTGTGTGGATGTGCTGATCAACAATGCAAGTATGAAGGTGAAAGGAGCAGTGCAGAGCATTTCACTGGAACTTGATAAAAAGATAATGGATGCCAACTATTTTGGACCTATAACATTAACCAAAGGTATTTTAATTTTTATTTGTTTTTTTGCTGTTACCACTTAAAGCACATGGACAATTAAATGGGTTAATGCTGCCAACTCTGCATGCAGAATTCAGGTGAAGTCTAGAAGACAATTTCCAGCTGTTGGATTTTGTGATACTTTTGCTTTGAGTATTGAGACAACCTTCATTGAATTTGTGCTGTTCACACTTCAGCTCTCACTCCTTTTCACTAAATACACTCAGCTCTTTTTTTTATGTGCTCTTTCTTGTATTTCTCTTTTTGCAGCCATTCTTCCTAACATGATCTCAAGAAGAACTGGCCAAATTGTTCTAATCAATAGCATCCAAGGGAAAATAGGAATTCCATTTCGTGCAGCTTGTAAGTTATACATTGCAAAAACATACATTGTAATGCATAAGTTGGGAGGAATCCATGACACTCATCATAGGTTATTAAAAGTGCAAATTTGCATCCAAATTCCATATTACTACAGTATTTGGCTGATTTTTTTCAAATTGGAACTCAGTTGGGTAAAATGCTACCTTTGAAATGTAACTGCTGCCTAGAGGTCTTAGAATAGGATGATAAAGAATATGACAGCAAATTTTAAATACATATATAAATATATATTGTGTAGTTAAAATTGATATCTGATCTATGCTTGTGCATATTGATAGAAACCTTCATGAAGAATAGAGTGTAAATATAAAATATGAGTAGATAAGAGCTACTGCTTTGTGGAGCAATAATGTATTCAGGTGTGGGAGTTTAAAAGATGTAGGAATTGCTTTCTGCTTGGCTTTCCAGAAAAATGTTGAGGTCTTTCATCCAAAACTCCTAAGGAATCGAGGCTATTTGAATTATGATGGAAGGTCTTTGCATTAATAAAATACAAAATTAGTGGACAGAAAATATAGGAGAGATGTAAATAGATGTTTTAAACTTGGGACAGATGTAAAGAAATATTTTTAGCTCAACAGAAAGAGTGAGCAATGGGCTCTGAATTAAAAAGTCTGTGAGACCTCAGAATTGTAACTTACAGACCCATGAAAGCAAACTACAGTGACATAAACTGTAAGGAAAGCAGCAGAAAGAATGAATTAAAACATGTCTTTATGTCTTTGGAAATTTATGCATAAATCTATGCAGAGCTTACATCTAAGAACTACAAAAAAAGGCTCAAAAAGGAAACAACACATTGATGTGACATCTGGAATACTTCCCATCCAGGATACAGACAACTGTGTCAAGATTCATTGTATGTGTGTGAAAGAGGCAGAAGAGGCAACAGAGAGGGTTTTTGCAATGCCCCTACCAATATTTATCTGTATGAAATGAAACTGCTAGAAGAAGGGATGTCAGAATGAATGCATGCAGAAGCATCTCTCTGTTCCCAGAGCCCCCTGCCATTGCCTAGACGTGCACAGGTTGATTTTCACTGTAATCTGAGTCTAATAAAGGTGGCTGGGCACTTTGCAGCTCTGCTGCACTGAACACACAGCTCTGTTTGCTGGTCAAGTTTCACATTCTATCATCTTATTCATACTGTTCTCAGTAAAAAGACCAAAAGCAGATAAAAAAAGTCTTGACATTTAGTTACTTTAAAATTCACTTTAGCATTAAAAGTAGCTCAGATTGGTGCTGCAGGGCAAAGTCCTAATCAGTTTACAAAGCATGAGGAGCACTGCATCCCAGCAGTGGACATGCATTTCACTGCATTTTATGGATGTGTTACAAACTGCAGAAACAGAAGGTGTGAGGACTCATCTCAGGGACAATTCCATCCACCAAAGATATTTTTAAACTGTAGAGATAACAGAATTGTTATTTCCTAACTTAGAATGTGCTATTTCTGACTGGAAATGCAGCCATGTGCTCTTTGACATGTCCAAGAGACTGCATGTATGATTGTCCTGCATAGATAATTTCTTATTGCTTGTTTTAAATAGGTCATATGATAATTTCACTGGGTGAAATAATTCTTTTGCATTTTGGTTAATCATTATTTTCCCAAACATTGATGCTTAATTATACACCTGCTTCCATGAAATCATATATCTAAACATGCATATTTGTGCTTTTTACTCTTAGATGCTGCTTCCAAGCATGCTGCTGTAGGCTTTTTTGATTGCCTGAGAGCTGAAATGGAAGAATTTGATATTTCTGTCAGCACTGTGAATCCAACCTTCATCTGCTCATACCATCGCCAGCCAGCACCAGGCAACTGGGAGGCATCTATTTGGAAATGTAAGCTTGGGTGGATGAAGATGAGGCACATAAAGCAGGAGGGAGGCTTTTCCAGGGNAAAAAAAAAAAAAAAAAAAAAGGAAATGACAGTAAGGATGATGCGGAGCAAAAGAAAAGAGATATTGGAGAAGTAATATTGGCCTGGTGAAAGGAGAAGGAATGTGGAATGAGACAATGTTATGTGAGAAAATAAATACCATCAGACCGTCAGGAATGGAGAGGGAGAAGACCTTGGAAGGAGACCTTGGAAGGTCCAAAGGGATGATTCCACTGCACTCAGGTTGCTCCTTTTCTTAGGGACTTTAAGGATTTTACCTCAATTATAAAAAGATCTTGGCCACATGCTGCTGAGGAGAATGGAGGGGAAGGGATTGGAGCGCATATAAATTAAACTGATCTGACTGATCCACTAGCTGTGTATCTCTATAACACCATTCCCTCAGAGAATCTACCTGCCTGTCCATCTGTGTGTCTGGAGCTCTCACTCCTCTCTCATTTACAGTCTTTTTCAGGAAGGTGTCCTATGGTGTGCACCCCGTGGAGGTGGCAGAGGAAGTCCTTGCCACAGTGAGCAGGAAGAAGCAGGAGGTGCTCATGGCCAATCCCATCCCCAGAGCAGCAGTTTACATCAGAACATTCTTCCCCGAGCTGTTTTTTGCCATTGTTGCCTCAGGGATTAGGGAAAAGCTGAAGACAGAAGAGGAAAATTGATTTTGTTCAATTATTTTCCATGCTTTTGACTTGAAAAAAAAAGGTTTCTGTTTTGAAAGTGGGTGACTTGTGCTGCTTGCCATGGTTGAATAATGCCACTATCATTGACACACACATTCATCTAGAAAGCTTCTACTCCTCTGCTTTTAGGGATTATGACAATGTGCCATTGGAACCAGCCTGCTCTTGCTGCTGCAAGTCCCACTGCTCATATAACTTCCAGCTCCAGCACATCTCATACCTCATTCTTCAGTAGAATCACTAAACATGACAGGAGTTCTGAGGGCTAAGGAATATCTGTCATCTTGCAGGGACATGAACCTTTTGCTGTATCTCTAATTAAACTGCTCTGGCTCCAAGGAACCTGACTCAGGGAAGTTCTCGCCACTGGGATGAAGGGTCAGCTCACCTGCTGGAGCTCCATCTATTTTCTGCTGTAGCACTGGGGTTTTATTGTAGTGTGAGTGAATATGCCTTAACTGGGAAGTCAAACAGTCATTTATTCAATATTGTCTTGGTCCTCAGAAGAGCTCTGCTCCTTCAAACCAATGGGCATTTGCTGTGATCTCAGTTACATTTTCTTTCTTTACCTTAGCAACAGCCAAGTCCCCCACATTTCCGTAACAGCAAGAATAAGCATGATTTCATCAGGAAAGGATCAGGCACCACAGGACATCCCAGCTGAACATGAATCAACACTGTTTGAGGCTGCCCCTGGATCTCTGGAAGTGTTCAAGGCCAGGTTGGACAGGGCTTGGAGCACCCTGGGATAGTGGAAGGTGTCCCTGCCCATGGCACAGATGCTCTTTGAAGGTCCCTCCAACCCAAACCATTCTGTTATTTCTGTGATTTCTATTATTGTCCTTCTTTGTTGTAAAACAAGTCGATTACAAGTTTAAAATAAGCTGCATAATCCTTCTGCTCCATTTTGCACGTTCTAGAGATCAGCAGAATTTCTTCACGCAATTTCACTTAAAAAAGTGAGCAGTTCAAGGAGCCACAGTAGAAGGCAGTGAAAGAGGTAAAATAACACCTGTATCCTATCAAGAAAGTTTAAAAAAACGGATGTATTTTTATTTAGAAAGTAGAGGAGAATTGTATCTTAATGAATTTCAGATTCCTAAAATGTTCTGCAGAGAAGGTAGGACTGTTCTCCATTTCTGCTGGAGTAGGACAATGTGCTAAAATTACTGCAAAGGAGATTTACAGGGACAGCATTTTCTGCTAAGAATAGTTAAGCACAAAGGATAAATTGCCACAGAAATTTTCAAATGCCTGTCTTTGGAAGCTTTAAAGAAGAGATTAATGAAACATCTGTAAAAAAGCAATGTAGCTTTAATTTATCTGCCTAGAAGAAAAGAAGGATTAGATGACCTTTTAAATGGGTCACACTTTCTTCTAATTCAGTGGCTTTTTCTCATCTTGAAGATGAGATTTCTCCACTGGTATTTCAGATGCAATTTTTTTTTCCCTCTGGGGAAATCTATTATTTAATCTGAAGTTTTCTATTTCATTTGTTGACCTCTGTTTCTCTGTCTTACCTGTTGATATATGTTGTACATAAAAATATTATGATGAGAAAAAGCAATATTAAGATGAGCTCAGGATAACAGGAATTGCATCCCAAAGGTGCCTGTTTCTCTCATTCTTTTCCAGTGGTAACCAGCACCACTGTAGATCTGTGTACTTGTGTCACAGATGTCTGAAATTTACTGAAATGCCACGTTCATCAAAATTGATTTGATCTAATGAATCAGAATAAGAATGCTGCTGGTGTTTTTCCTCTGTTTTCCAATCATGTGGTTCCAGGACTTACTGGGTGTCAAAAGTTAAAATAAGGGCCAGAATATGAAATTGTGGCTTACAAACAGGGTTAAGAAATCTTACATTTCATCAGGTGGATTTCTTTACCAGATATCCAGCAGGAAACATACAGCTTCTTGAAATGGTTAGCTTGAGAAAAACAGACAGTTAGAGATTTAGGAATGGATTTGGATGGATTCTTACTGCACAATTATTCAAAAAGCCTTTGCCCACCTACAGCACTTTAAATGCATCCAAACCAGTGTAAGAAACAATCCTGAGGAAACAGCGTGGCAGAGACTTCAGGCTGTGTTAGTAACATGCAGGCTAAGAAAAAAAAAAATCACAAGGCACTTGCTTAAATTGGATTTTTCAAAGGACTTGCAGGCATCAACCAAGTATGTTCCTGGATGAGGTGGAAATTCTTCCATGACACCCAGGAACAACATCAGATGGGTAAAAATCCCTTGTAAAAGAGTTAGGGTTGACAAAAAGCAGAAAGTCGGATGGAATCAGGAAGAATCCCTGTATCAGTGAAAGTGTTAGAAACATATACATCACAAATAAATGCCTGAAACAAGGGGAAAGAATCAAGATCTTGCGTTTTGGTCAAGGATCTGACCTAACTTCAGCTTCTAACAGAGTGGGCACCAAACTCTCTAGCAACTGCTTTGTTCTGCTGCTGAACTGAAGGTGGCAGTTTCAGAACACTGTAAAGGATAAAGACAGACTTTCTAAAGATTAAAGAGGAAATCTTAGTGCTATCTGCAGCCACATGGTAGGGTGGTGTAGGGAGTATGGAGCCAGATTCTTCTCAAATATGCATAGTAGAAGGAAAAAAGGGAAATGGACACGAACTGAACACATGACATTCTGATTTCATATTAGGAAATAGTTTTTCTACAATTGCAGCAGCACCTGTTGCCAGCAACGCCAGGAAATTTAATTTCTTGAATATATTCAATACATACACAAAAACTCTCCTCTCTTACCACTAATGGTTTTCTTCTGACATAATGATGCTTCTCTGTTTCCAGCTCCACCTTATCACTGGCCATAACCCGATCTGCTATGGGTCCTGCTGCCATAACAAGCTCAAACTCTGTTTATTGCCTGAGTAAAAATATACATAGGGATTTTTCCAAAGCCCAGAGCTGCTCAGTAGACTGTGTAAGACCTCTGCCACTCAGAGTTCACAAGTGTGTTTCCCAAGAGCCTCAAGAACAGGAGTATTCACCCAACATGAAGAAAAGCTAGTGTCCAGCAAAGCAGGCATGAGGAAGCTCCATGTCCCTGATCTGTGATGATTGCCATCATTTCCACCTCCCCATCTTTAATGTGATTACAGATTCTTCATGTATAAATGTAACCAAATTTGGATTCTTTCTGACTCTGTTACCAGAATGATTCCTGGAGAATTCCATAGGCGAGTTGTGTGCTGTCCACAATCATGTATTTTTCAGATTTCCGTTTGCCTTCTCATTTTAAGTAAGTTTTTACACTGAAAGCCTGTTCCCTCTATCAGCCTTCCTCTCACAGCAAATCCACTGTGTGTATGGTGAAACTCTTGAACCATAAGCTGAGGTGCACAGATATTCTAGGGGAGATTACACCTTTCATAACAAAAAATTATTCAAGCCATGCAGCACATGCCTTATTTGCTGCTCTGCTTTTCATGGTTTCAGGATGGGATTTTTTACAGTCTTTTAAATAAAGAATCAGGGTGTAGTGATGCTCTAAAATCCTCACAAACTCACATACTCTCTATCACCATTAGACACCTCTTTAAAACTAGAACTGTGGGGAACCTGTGTCACTGTTGTTATCTGAGCTGAGACAGCTGAATCTTCTTTTCCAAAACCTAGACTTCCTTGAAACATCCACAGAAATAGAATTTCTTTATTAAGAAAAATATATAATACTACACATTGATACATTTTATTCATTAACACTGTTCTGTTTGGATCTAGTTTTATAATTTACAGAATGCTTTGAGATCTGGTTCAGCTTTACAGGACAGAAATAGTGGCCAGGTGACGCAGACTTCTTAATGCATGTGTGGGGTCATCTGTGGTGTTCTGGAAAGAGTTCACATACACATTGCAGACTTTCTCTGGAGCTGTGGGGTCAGCAAACTTGTATTGAATCCTAAAGCTCCTTTCCAGCTTTTTTCTTTTGTGCTTGAATTCCAAGATAGTTTTTGTATATTTGTTAATAGTGGTGACAGCTGCAGCCATACAGCAAGCGAAGGAAGTCCATGCAAGGCTATAAACAAAAAACCAAAATTTATCAAAAAATTAGCAGCACATTTTCATATTCAAGTCCTTCAATTTATTTTTGAAAACACTGCTTATGTGAGATTGTGTTGGTGCGTATTAGGGAAAGATGAACAGGATAGGTGAGGAAGAAATATTCCTGGTTAATGACCATTTACAGACCTGACTTGTAGAGTGGACCTCTACATATTTGTTGTAATATCTACATGTAGCATACCTCCAATTTCTCGATTTGAGCTCTATTCAAGCTTTACTTCTCTATTATGCTTAGAGCTTAATATTGGAAAGGGGTTTATAAAAAATTGAGGAATGCATAAAAAGTTAAAAGGTGCTGTTATTAAAGTATAAATCTCCCAGGGGACACTGAGAAAAATGTGAGTTACGCCAAAGTGTTAAAAAGAACAGAGAAGGCACTGTTAGCTGGGTAATAGATAAATTATAATAATATAAATAATAAAAGATAGTAGGTTCACACCATTGAAATGCATTCCTGAGAAAATGCATGGCATGAATAAACAAAGAGAAAAGGACATCATCTCTGCATCAAGACTGAAACGTTAAAAGTAAACCCCTAAGGAGACAGAACTAAAAAAATTATATTGAAATACAGTTTGTTAAAAATGTGTGAAATTAAGAGCAGCATGTAAAAATATGGCCACATGAGCATGAATTTGGGTTCACAGTGCAGAACTTGCTCATCAGAAACTTTCTAAACATGGCAAGGTTACAATTATCAAATGAAATGTGCCCTGGTGGAGAAATCAGTGTAAGAGGTTCCTGTTTATCTCACCTCTCCCTCAGATGTGTGTAACCACATCCTTGATGATGTGATTCAATAAACTCATTTATATTTTAAAATGAATCCTTCCCCCACACCACCCACTTTCCCCCTCCCAGTATTTTTGGCCGGGATTGATCTCCAGAGCAATCAGAAATCAGATGTGTGGACAGAGTTTGAGGATGGTGCACTATGGCATGGAGATGTGAAAGCCTCCCAGAAGCAAGAAGGGGAGAAGCTGAAGCACTCTTTGCTCCTCACATATTCCAGTTACACCCTGAGTAAATCTCAGATGGGGGAGCTGTAGAAGAGCTCTTGGAAAAGACAAACAGCATCAGCATCCCCTCCTCTCTTGCCATCAGAGGAGGTTTCCTTGTGCAGTCAGTGGGAGAGCAGCTAAGGGAGGCTGCAGGGAAGGTTTGTACAGCAGGGAGGGAGGTGCAGATGTAGGAGATCAGCAGAGACAAGACTGCATGAAAGGGGACAAAAAGGAAGGAACCAAGGGAGAGCACTGGGAGAAAGGTGTGAGGACCCTGTGTGTATGGCTTGCTTTATTTTTAGATTACTCTTTCTGAATAAATTCACTACATCTCCTAAGATATGTACAAAATAAGGTGGATGCTACCTAAGGCTGTTTCCAAAAGTTTGAACTTGGCACTGTAAGGCTGCACCTCGAGCGCTGTGTCCAGCTCTGGGC
>PYHW01009145.1:373700-383877 GCA_013186435.1 Turdus rufiventris | reverse complement strand
GGGAACAGTGACAGCACAGGAGGACACAGCCCTGAGCTGTGCCAGGGCAGGTTCAGGTGCCATCAGGAAGAATTTGTTCACAGAAAGGATGGCTGGGCATTGGGATGGGCTGCCCAGGGAGGTGGGGGAGTCACCATCCCTGGAGGTGTTTGACAAAGCCTGGATGGGGCACTCAGGGCCATGGTTTAGTTGACAAGGTGGTGTTGGGTCACAGGCTGGATCTCAAAGGTCCTTTCCAACCTGGATAATTCTGAGAGTCTGTGAAATCTTTCAGATACAACAATCTGATGCATACATGTGATAGGAAAATGTGAATCCAAATGTCTGAAGCTGGAAGAGTTTGAAACAACTCAGGCAAAACAATTGTCCTGGGAGATGAGAATGCTAAACCTGGGTTTGATTTGTATGGAGAAGAACCTCTGCTTCATGCAGGGCAGTTGGACCTCTCTGTACTGTCTGAGGGATGGCAAATACAAACCTTGTAACTTCTACATTCTAGGCAATAATTTAAGGCAAGATTTACAAGAATGACACCTGGGTACTGAACTGCATTCTCAGAAGTGAAATAAGGTAAAGGCATTGCTTCTAAATTAGGTATATTCCTTGAACAGAGGGTCAAGTGACCAAAATGTAATGGAAGAACCAAATATAAACCAGTTAGTACCCATAGGACCAGCCATAATCCCAAGTGTGAGGTCTCCAGTCTTCAGGACCAAGATTTACAGTCATTTGAAATACAGTTGTGTACATCATGTGAGCAACCATGCCCAGAAGACCTGAAAAACACAATGGTATAATAACATTAGAAAATGTAAACTGGGGACATTCTTCTTTGTAGTTGTCCCTTGAACTCCTGAAGAATATTTTATGAATGATCTGAATTCTACAAAGCACTCAAAAACATTGGACATTACCACTTAAGTGTATTTAATGTGTTGTGTGTTTGCCACTTGTACACTTGGTTCTCATCTCTGAAAACTTCTTAGTAGTGAAATCCTGAGTTATTACAGGAAAGTGTTGCTTTGCACAGGACGCATTTCCCACAGTTTCAGAAACACTCAGTGGAAAGATTTTCAAACCCACTGCTGTAAATGCTGCCAGATTTATCAGTTATGAGGGTAAATGAAAAAGTGGACAAACACTTACTAGAAAGTACTGCAAATCTAGATTGTGGAAGAAACTGATATTAAATATTTTAATTTGCATTGCTCAGATACAATCAAGAGTATGCTTGTACAAGAAATCACATCTTCATTACAGACTAGGGCAACTAGATTTTATTTATACCTGCAAATGATTCATACATAAATTTAACAGCTAGGACAAATATTCTTCCCTTTTTTAGTATTTCAAGAAATTTTACTCATGGAAGTAACCAGAATGTCCAGGATAAACTTGCTGCTTAATACTGTACAGGCCCAAACCAAGAATATTAATAAAAGAGAATATTCATGATTAATGAGAGATTGGGGAAAGCTGCTAATAGTTGGCAAAACTGCCTAAGGAGTTCAATAAAGCTCACATCTCTTTCTTTGAAAAAAAACATGAGGATTGGTCAGGTACAGGAGAAATGGGGCCCTTTCTGAGCATTTAATGGAACTGGTGATAGAGATTCTTAACTGCTTGGACATCTTTCAGGGCAGTCATTAAGAAGAAAGGAGATAATCCAGTCACAGGAAAGGCTGGGGATTGCACTCTGGGCTACAGAAAGAGCCATCTTCTCATGTGTAAAAGTAACTGCAAAGAAAAAAGAGTTACTTCTCTATTTCTTCCCCATTTTTGTGATCCGATGTTTAATGAGCTTCATTTATTTACCCAAAAGAAGAGATTGGTGAATGAACTTAATGTGTGATTATGTTTAAGAGCACAAAGTATAACAAAAACCCCTTTCATTGATAAGAAAAGGCACAAATGCACGAAGATTAAATCCAAAAACATTAGGATCAGGATAAAAGCCAAATATTTTGACAGAGAAATGTAACCTTGAGATTAATTTTTTGCCATCTGCCAGCTATCTGATTTGCAATTACATGTCATAAAAGATATGCTATAACCAAGTATAAATTACTCTGAACTCTGAACAGTCCTGAACATGTGAAGCAGAGTGGCATGTGCTCCACAAGAAATTCTAGTAAATAAAATAACTGTAATTGCTTACTGCAACATTCCTCAGTAAGAATTCCATAATAGAGATTGAATCTTTCAGGTGCCTTCAGAAATCTCTGCTCCAAACTCCTCCTGACCAACAGACTATAAACAGACAATTCAGACCAGATTGCTCAGACTAGACTAGGGGGAGGGCTTCCAAATTGAATTTGCCTAAAATCCTAAGATTAAATAGCACTGGATTATGAAATGTGCAGAAAATGGAAGAAAATTTTAATGACAATTCTCTATTAGCAATTATCAATTCTACTCCCTCTTAAAAGTGCTATTTGAGTTTGGCTATCCTAATTTTATATTCAGAAATATGTTAGAAATAAAAAATCAAGTTACTTAGAAGATGACGTTACTGTTTAGTCTTTGGCAACCAACCCAACAATTAAATGAAAAATGATCAAATTAAAATAACTAAGTTAGAGATAGCAAAAGCCACAAATATAAAATTCAAGGCAGACCACATTAAGAAATAATGAATTGAAAATAATATTTTCCCTTAAAGCTCTGGTTCATTTTGTACCGTTAGCCTCTCAGTAGCTATTGTAAGAGTTTTGAAGCTTGGACAGTGTTATTAATTTTCAGATGGAAGACTGTTCTGGGTGCAATGAATGGAGGTGCTAAACTGTACCTGCTAACACGGTGACCACTGCAGAGAAGGCGTTGATCTTCAGCCCATCAATGACAGAGCTGTAGTAGCACATTTCCACTGACATGAGAATGTTCCCAGTCAGGAGCAGAAGGACATAGAGAAGCTCTGCTACAATGGACAGCCACAAAACCCCTGGAAACCAAATCAACAGCACTGACATTATCAGCAATCGTTTCGTACTTCCACCATTTCCTTCTCCATTTGTGTCCTTCCTACAAAGTTACACAGAAGCACAAAGGCTGTGACGATGCTGGGATAATGAGAACATTTATGGCAGGCTTCAGTGCCAATGGACACCCAAAATTAGAATTATTGGAAAAGCATGTTGCTGTTACACACTTAGAAGCTTACAGTGCAAGGTGGGACAGTGTGGTTTTATACTCAGTAGCTACCCTAAAATCACCAGGAACCAAAGTGAATACAAAATGAATCAGAGTGAATACAAAAAGAACCAAAGTGAATACAAGAAGAACCAAATTCAATACCAAAAAACCAAAGTTAATAGGAAAAGAACCAAAGTCAATTAAAAAAAAACCAAAGTTAATACAAAAAGAACCAAATTCAATACTAAAAGAACCAAAGTGAGTACAAAAAGAACTGTTGATGGTTCTGAGTGCAGAGAGGAGCGCCCTGAGCAGCAGACCCAGCTGACAACCTGGGGCCATGCGCACACCTACACTGCCTGGGGTCCTGCTCACTCAATAAAATCTTCCCCACAGGCTCAACTTCCAACCAAACAGGATCTGGATTTTTTTGGACAGAGAAGCCTTGATGAGCCCAGACAGCCTCCAGGTTTTGCTGAGATTCATTTCTCAGTTTTCTGCTAATTCCTCTCTTTCTGGAGATCTGGTAATTACATCTTATGCAAGAAGTTAATCCTCCCATTAAAGTGTCTCAGCTGTTTGACCTGTAGCGTGCTAATGTCCCACAGCCAGGAGCCAGAGGCCTTCTTGTGGCCAAATCTGCAGCAGCAAGATCTGGCAAATGATCTTCCCCAAACTTTTTAAAAACAAATGTGTCCTGAGACACCTGGTTGTAGATTGGAGCAGTGATTTCACGTGAGGACACACACAAACAATCATAACTCAAAAACTGAAACCCTGCTGAGACACATCCTTGCTTAGCAGCCACTACCTAGGGCAGGAGACAAGGTTTGTGTGCTGTAAAACCCCAAATGCTGGCCTTGACAATGTCTGTGGGACTTGTCACATTCATGGGCCATTTAGACATGAAATTCTTGGGCCAGGCTGTGTGGGTGTTCTTGGACATGGTTTGTTTCTCCAGGAAATCTGTCTCGGTAAAAAACTGTGATTTTCATTAGGAACTCCAGATGTTGCATTGCCCAACAGTTCTGGCTGCTCCAGCTGTGAGAGTTTGCATGTTAACATTTCTGCTCAGTGAGCCATTCTGAGAAATGCACTGAACAACAGTGATCACTCCTGGGTGAGAAACTGGGGAAGGCTGCGCCTGCTGCACCCCGAGTTTGGATCTCAAAGCAACCACAGGCACGTACAGAACACAAACCTGTGTTTGCACGTGCAGGCTGGGAGACATTTCTGGTTTTTAAGTTCCCAGATGCTCCTTGGCTGTCTCCATCTGGCCTGCCAGTGCTGTGACATTTGCTGGTGCTGCTCAGAGTTGGTTTCAGCTCTAGGTCCACCAGCAGTTTTCCTTGTGAGGAACTTCCAAAGCAGGGCACAGAAAACACCCCTCATTTCTGTGTGACTGCACCCACAGCTCATTCATATTTTTTTCTCATGCCACAAAATTCTGTTTTGCTGTTAAGGCGCTGTGACAAGCTGCAGCAGGTAGAAGGAAGACTGGCCTTCAGAGACTGAGCATTTCTCCTTCTCCAAGGTCTGAAATTGCATATCCAGGAAAATACTCCAGTCCCAGTGTGCTGGAAAGATGAGTTTTGGGTTTTTTCTGGATCAGCCACTTTTGAAGTGATTGGTCTAATCAGATCAGTGATGGGCTGATGCTTTCATTCTGGGGATCAGGCAAGAGGAAAGCACAGAGGAATCTGCAGGAATGTTTTATAAGAGTGTGAGTCCTTCTTTGAAAGAAGAGAATGGAAATGTGTCCTCACAGCTCTGAACAAGGCGTGGGGAGGGGATTCAGATTCCACCAAGGCTGTTTTGATGCACAGCACATCTCCCTCACTCCCCTCAGCACCCAAACCTCCTGACTGGATGTTCACACTCTGCCCCTGAATTCCTGGCTGCAAATATGGAGCTATGAGGAGAGAGGGGGCAAAAATATACAATTTTATACAAATTTTGACTTTCAGTATCCATACTGGAATTTCAAAATATTCAAGTGGTGTGTCTTCAGAAAGACATAGATTGATATTTTAAGTCACATGACCTTCATTTTGAAGTTGGAAAACTAAACAAAGAACAAAATCCTCTTTGGGATTAAAGCAAGCTTTTTAGAAATTAATTAATTTAATTTAATGCAGAATACTTATATTGGTGAACATGATCAGGAAAGTTTTGACTACAGACAAAAAACATGCATATCTACCTCGATCAGAAGCTGGAGTTAGACTGATAAAGCTTCTACATTTCTCACCTAAAAAACATAAATGAAATCAAATTGAGGATTATTTTGTATTCTGTAATGATCGAAAGAAATAGATTAATAGGAAGAAGAAAATGCAAAATCTACCATACAAGCAGAAAGTGAGGTGAGCAGAAGGTGTTTTTAATGTACACAGAGACCCTGGTACATCAGCCTTCTCTTGGGGCTTAACTGGAGAGCCCTCACAGAGTATTTCAAGGTGGAACCAGAGCCTGGAAGACTCAGAGAAAGGCTGTGAATTGATTTCCATGAGGTGGTAGCTGTGAAAGCCGGGAGAGGAAAATTCCTTTGCAGAAGTGGCAGGCTGGATGCAATCCTCCTGCTAGGGCAGAGCTGCTCTCCTTACAGCTGCAAGACTGCTGCTCACACAAATTCCCTCTAAGCTCCATTCCAATTTCTTCCTGTAAGCTTTGATTTTTCAAACCCATATGACCTCCTGGCCCCCACACAGATGCTGTGAACAAAGCTCTTGGAATTAATTCTGCTCTCATCTGAACATGCTGGGTGCTTTTTTCCAAGTGGGGAAACATGAGCTTCCACACATGAGCTTCCACAGCAGATGCTCAAATTACACAACCCTGGTACCCAGGATAAAAGGTGTCTTTTGGACACGTGGTTTGCTCTGATCTCTGACATTTGCCCCTTAAAACTGCACAACTTACAAGAACTTCTGGTAGAACTGGACCTTCAGGACAGGTGACTGTGAAAATCTTTGCATTTTATAGCACAGGTGACAGCTGCTTTGATTTCTCTGTTCTGTTCTAGCTGTTGCTTGTAAACTGATCAGGGCAATAAAGGGAGAAAATGAATGTTGATCTGGTTTTACAATAAATGCTTGAATTCTTGAACCAGCAATTCCCTTACACAAAAAATCCAAAATTAACCAGAAAGTTTCTGTACTGGAAAGCTAATTTCATTCTAATAATATTTACATATGCAGAGTGAGACCCAATTAAATGCCACCACTTAGGGCTAGAGTAAATGTCCATGTCATGTTTCAGAAGGATGAAAATAATCCTCTTCTGCTTTGATTTATGCAAGTTGAGATCACAGTAAGAAAGTAGAAATACTCGTGCTCAAGAAGAACCCCAGGAACTAATTTAGATCCCACAGATATGTTAGTGTAAATGATTTTAAAAAAATAATCAGTTTGTATTTTTTATGTTGCCATAGGGGATCAGAAGGAATCATTTAAAACAAGTATGTTCATTTTTGTCCAACAGAATAAAACCACTGGAAAAATGAAACTCTTTCTGTTAAAGTAATTTAACTTGCAGTTATGGTGAGTAGAATAAAAGACAAATAATCTTCATCTTGCCACAACTGTCAGCTAAATCAAAACCTGACCTGTCATGCTACGGTTATTCGCAGAATTTATTAGGAATTTTCTGGGAGTTAACTGGACATTACCCTCTAAGGTCCCCTTTGCCAGAGAAGAGCAACTTTTTAAGGCTGCAAACACCGTAAATACACAGACAATAACGAAGCAGAGGGGAAGGGCACACCAAATAAGCAGGAAGAACCATGATTAGTTTATTAATCAACTTTCCACGGGTTTACTCACCATCTTCATTTATCATTTCTTCACAGGAGTACCAGATGCCAGCATGAAACTTTTTCTCCACGAACTTGTCATCCCCTGTCTCCCAGATGTACTGCACAGCCTGGCTGCTGTTGCCGTCGGGGCTGTTGAAGCGGATGCACAGATCCCCTTTGCTGTCTCCTTTACAGAAAGGTTTGGCAACTTTCCTGGTCCCTTCACACCAGTAACTGCTGCTGAATGCTGTGATGGAGAAGACTAAAGAGAGGAAACTCAGAGAAAATGCTGCTGAGGCTCTGTGGCGCCCGTCTGCCTCTGGGATTGAGGCTGGCATCTTCTAGAGCTGCACCAGCAATTATTCTAGAATTATTCTAGAAACCCCCTCTTGCAAATTCATGCATCTGTCTGCCTGCTGAAACATCTGCCTGCATCCACCATCCCATTCTCCATCCCTCTCAGAAAATTGTGCTGGCTTAGGAGTTTAAGACAGACAGCAGAGATCTGGGCATGACCAGAAATCATGTGGCAGGGGAGATTAAGAATAAAGGACAGTGTTGCTTGGCAGCAATGTATTGTGAAAGAAATATGAGGAAATGTGACAAGAAATGATAGTTTGCCCCATGAATCATACACAGAACAGAGAAGCACTGGAAGGACCCCAGTGTGCAATCAGTAAAATTTTGTTTATACAAACAAAGCATGCCTATTTACCTTGATCAGAGGTGGAGTCACACTGATGGAATCTCTCTCTTAGCTAAGGAATAAACAAATCTCACAGTTCCAAATGTTCCTGTGACACTGAACACTGTTTAAATTGAATACAGGTGTGACTCTTACTATTAAAAAAAAACTTGTAAGGAGCTAAAACTGGTTGGCCAGCTACAGCATTTCACAGCATGCGCTCTAGAAAGGTGATTGCCTATGTTCAGAGTTCCACCAATGACAAATAAAAGTGACTTTGCTCTTGATGGTCTCCTGGGCACTGTCCAGTCTGCCTCCATGAACACACAACACAAGTTTTGCCCAAGTGAGGTGAAACATTAAAAAAAAAAAGCTGAATTATCCTTATTTTATATGTGCATCTTCTCGGTCTGTGAAATAGCATTTCTTTTTCCTTTATCTAGGAAACACTTCCCACCTTGACATGTTATATATATTGTTTTTTCTGCCTGTTTGGTGATGCAAATAAGTTATGAAAAGAGCCAAAAGGAGCTGGGGTGTTAATAAATAATCCACTGCTTCATTTTACAAGAGTAAAGTCAAAGCCCTGGAGAATAGTTCCACAGGACAGATACTGAAGTCACATATGTGTCTCCTAATGAAATTTATTTGGATTTTCAAGACAACTCTCTACCCAAAGATGTCAGATGAGTCCCAGGATGAAACTCAAGGATAACAGAATGAATGCCTGCTTTAGGTGGCTGTGAAGAGCTCAGCTTACAGCACTGGCCAGCAACAGAGTGCAAGACTGAGCAGGTCTGGTCTGCAAAGGCAGAGCAAATCTCACAACTCAAAAACCAGATGCAGCTAGAGCCAGGAGGGGTTTTTTCCTACATCTTTGTCTCATTTTCTTTGTCTCATTTTCTTTGTCTCATTTTTGTGCATTTTTACAAGGGTGTAGCACTTGTGAGAACAGGGAGCAAGTGTGAGAGCAGGAGGAGCAGGAGGGAGGAAGGGAGGGAAATCCTTCTGAGGATTAAACACATCTCTGTGTTCCTATTCCTGTAACTAATCTGCATATGGCTGTAATTAAATATATTTTGAGGCCTGTGAGACCATTGATAGCTTCTGGATGACAACTGCACTCTGAGATGTTTCACAGAGGGCTTGTGCCCTGGCAATGCTGGCAACACAACTTCCAAATAATTTTTCATGCAAGAACGCTCTGTTTAATAGGAGAGATGGATTGCACGAGTATTTATTGGTTAGTTCTGTCTAAACTGTAAAAAAGTAAGAAAGAAAGGGAGGAGCAAATCAATTTTCTGGACCTCCCTTCAAGCGAAGTGTTACATGCAGTGATTTCTACTGGAATAAAGCTGTGTAAACCAAATACATGCAGGTAACACCAAGCCAGCCCCGATTTCACAGAAGCTTTGAAGAAAAACACTGAACATCAAGAATTGTAGTAAAACTTAACTGCTGGCAGCATAACTTTTTTCACACTTAGATTCTCCCTGATCCTGCACTGGCTGTGCACATTTGACAAAATATGATCAAAAAGCTTAAAACAATTTTTCCTGAGCTGCTTTCTGACAGACAATGGGAGATGTCTGCTGCCTGCACAAAGTTTTGTGTGTTCTGAGGTGTCCTTCATTGGTTTCATGAGGTGTGCATAAATATATATATGTGTGTTTTTGTGGAGCTGGATTACATTCTGGAAAAATCACTGGCAAAATTCCTGTAGAGCTTCAAGGAACAAGATCAGCCCTTTAATGTTTTAATAGTTTTCTGACTTCTTATTGGCTAATGGACAAGCTACAGTAAGCAGAGTTGCTGTGAAGTTTAGACTAAGCTCTCTCTTCCTTTAATCAGAAAAACCAAGTTGGAGTCTAGCAAGGCTAAACACTTCAGGAGACTTCCTCACTTACTTGGAAAGAAGATTCATGGAACAGTGGCATTCATAAAAGAAGATATTTTTACTTTTATTCTTTTCTTTTCTTTTAAATTTAATTTTATTTTTTTTAATATAATTGATCTATAGAGTGAAATAGCATATTGGAAACAAACTTATTTGGATGGGCATGGTGACACTTTTTGCCCTCTGTTCCAGCATGGCACTCAGGTCCAGGATTCCTCCAACGTCTGCCAGCTCCCTCATGATGTTGTTTCTTGTGAAACAGGTAAGCTGATCAATCATTGATAATGGACAGCACAAAAGGCAATTCCGGGCACATAGAATTTTAACTGTCACAAGCAGAGTGTTTGTACTGAAAATCCTTCCAACAGAACAATTTATTTTTGTTACTAATTAGTCATGAGAAACAACGCTGCAAATCTGTAGAGTTTTATATTAGAACTCTCTCTCTGACTACGTCATTTATTGCAATTTTATTCTATTAATCCTCATTCATACAGTGAATAAATTATGTTTACAACCATTTACACAATCGCTTCTCATACCAGTATTGATCAGTATTGAATTATATTTGTTTTTCAGTTTTCCCACCAGATAAATATACTATTATGAATCACATTTATTTTCTACTGTCTTTTCTCTGTTCTAAACCCAGCTTTGATTTGTTTCT
>PYHW01009145.1:350318-367808 GCA_013186435.1 Turdus rufiventris | reverse complement strand
TCCTCTCCTCTCCTCTCCTCTCCCTTTTCTGTACCCCGACCAGAATTTCTTATAATGGAAAGAAACTTGTGTTATTAAGGACTAAAAGGTTCTAACTGATTTTTCTCCTGTACAGTATTTTCACTCCCAGGCCAAAGGTTCTCTGCTGGAAAAAACCACTAGTGGCTGGAACAAATACAAACAGGAATGCTTGAAAATGCTGCAGGAATCATCTGTAGATAGTGGTAAGGAATTAAGCAATGAAGAAATTCATTAACACTGACAAATATACAAATATTGTCTTGTTGTATGTCTGTTCCTAAGCTCTAAATGTGGAACAATTCACCTGACACAAATATTAGCCTAAAGTCCCTTGTTTATTCTTCTGTCTCTGGGGTTTGGGATGCCCAGATGAGGAGCAGCACACCCACAGTGTCTCCTCCTGAATTAATTCCTCTCTCCTTTGATGGGTGCTCAAGGATTTCTGTTTGCCAAAAGGAGACTTCCAACTCTGTCATTATTTCACTCCTAAATGTATAAACTCTACTCAGCTAGGAGTCTGACTTCAGGAAAGGATGGCACAGGTTTGGTTTGAGGAGTTGGAGAGGTCCAAGGTGTGGCTAGCAGAGATGGCTGCTGTTCACCCAGGAAAGGTGGAAAGGGAATCTGAGCTCTCTGTTTTGCACTCATAGGCAGGCATTGAAAGCACCGTCACCAAATTTGTTGGTGACTCCAGACTGGGAGGGGTCAGAAGTCAGAGCCATTTGTGGAAAATAAGGAAGGGGGAAACACAGAAAATCAGAGCAAAGAAGCTTCCATAAGTTACTGATTATGTGACTACAGTCAAGGAGGGAAGAAGAGAGTGATGAGGACTGCAGAGGGGACAAAAGATTTTATGGAAAGCAGGGAAAGCAAAGCATACATCAGCTCAGCCTTACACCTGCAGGATGGCTTACAGCTAATGCTGAAGGGAAGAAAGGAGCAGTAGAGAGCAGCTACAAGTCAGTAGCCTGTGGTGAACACCTGGTGTGCAGAAAACATTAGCATGATGCAAAAGAAGATTGTATTTTGCCAGGAAAGCAGGGAATGGTGGCTGTGGTGGCAATTAGAACTGAGCCAGGTGACCCAGCAAGATATTAGAGGGCAATAGTTTGTAGTGGGTAATCAAGAGAACTGCAGGGCCTCAGAACTTCAGCTTTCATGAAATTGAAAAAAAAAGGTATTTTTCTCCTGGCAGCCTCCCCAGTCCACACTTGAACAAACAGAATTTGGGGAAAAGAACAATAAGAATGCAGCTATAAATGTTAACAGCTACACAGATCATAGCATAGATGCTTAGCCTCAAAGGTACAGCAGAATATGTGAGAATGCACATCCTGTGCTCTGTATTTTTGCAGCAGCATCCCAAAAAGATGCTGGTAAGACAGCACAGAGATGTCTGTCTTGCTCCCTGTATTCTTCTTCCCACACAAGTTTCTCAAAGTATTGCTAAGCATTATGCAAAATAATTTGGGATATTCCCTTCTGGTTTAGGATGAGCAAAAGCATTAAAGTTGAGAGAGAAGAACTTTGATGTTATCCTAAAAAAAAAGACAGAAACTAACAGACGCTAGGGCAGCCATTAATGCATTTTATTTTATGTTGCTGTCACCTGCCTGCATAATTTCAATTCTGCATTATAAAATGTTTTATCTTAACCTTCCATCCTGTGAGTGATGTGATAACTGTGGAGATTAAAACTGAGTTACTCAGCTATTACCAGAGATATAACCTCTGGTACTATTTCTGGGAATAAGAGATATTTAATATTTCTGGGAATATGAGATATTGCCCAAAGACTAAAAGGAGTCACTGTGAGAAACAGAGAGGTGAGAGCTGGTGTCCCAGAGAAAGGTGGGAAAGGTGGAATATCTTCCATTCCCAGTCTGCTGCATGTACCAAACCAGTGAGGGATAACGTGCCTGGGATCTCCCTGTTGCATTGGGACCTCAGGGGTGTCAGGATCATACAGTCATAAAATCCCAGAATATCCTGAGCTGGAAGGAGCCCATCAGGATCACCCAGCCCAACCCCTGTTCCTGCACAGACCCCCCAAAATCCCACCCTGGCCATCCCTGGAGTGGTGTCCAGGCTCTCCTGGAACTCTGGCAGCCTCAGGGCTGTGCCCGTTCCCTGGGCAGTGCCCAGCACCCTCTGGGGAAAAACCTTTCCTGATACCAAACCCAAACCTCCCCTGGCACAGCTCCAGCCATCCCATGGGTCCTGTCACTGTCACAGAGCAGAGATCAGAGCTGTCCCTGTGCTGTCCCTCAAAAGGGACCTGCAGACCCTGGTGAGGTCTGACCTCACTTTCTTGTGATTTTAAGCAATGAATTTATCTCATAGTGGAGAGTGCAAAGCCTTCAGGTGATGCATGGTCCCAGGGAAGAAGGGCAGCTCCTGTTTCTGCATTGCACAGTGAATGCACAATGTTTATCTACAATATCTTGTTACTCTGGAGTAGCTTGCAGGTTACCTGGAGCAGTACAAAATGGTTTCATATTGTCCATTGTCCGGACAACTTTTTGTAAAACTTTTATTTGCTTCTCTCCCCAGGAGTATATTGCAATGGGACATTTGATCAATTTGTTTGCTGGCCTTACTCACGCCCAGGAAATGTCTCTGTTCCTTGTCCTTCATATCTGCCATGGCTGGAAAATGGTAATGTGGAAGTGGTAACTTGCCCTGGAGTTTGTGCCAGGAATTCAGCTAAAGCCCAGGTGGTGCTTGTCTGTCTTGCCTCAGTGTCCTCTGAAATGGATGAGGGAGAAAGAGTCTCACCTCTTTCTACCACTGCTGAACTGAGGCACAAAATCATTTTTGATGTTTATTCACTTTTTTCCTCCGTCTGTGCTTGCCCCAGCTGTGTCTGCTGTGAACATTGCAAGGTCAGGTAACCACACTGCCAGAGCTTTGTTCATAGGAATAGATCTTCTGATCTTCAGCTTCTGGGGTCCCCACTGATCCCAGACAGGATTCCAGAAAACTGGAAGTGCCAAATCCTGGGGTGTTCCCAGCACCTCCAGTGGTGTGAAGAAGCCAGCCTTGCAGGCAGGCTGGTCCTGCAGGGAATGCAGCAGGGAGCTTTTAGGAAGGGGGGATAAAACACCTTCAGGAGCAGAAGTGTTGGAGACCAAACAAGATTCCCATGAAGGAATGAAGGGACACTGCTAACAGCACAGAGCAGCATTTCAGAATCCTGCTAAACACCCTTCTGAGCTGCTTCTCTAATTCCACTTGGAGGGACCAACTCTGCCCTAATCCTTTAATTTAGGGGAGACTTCTACAGCTGCTTACCCCAGCTTTCTCCAGCCCAAGCCACACATGGTTTGTTCTTTCATATCATTTATCCTTTTCTATGCTAATAAGCATTAAGACACCAAGTTTCTATCTAATGTCCCGAATTGCTTCTGCCAACCATTTAGAACAAACCCAGTTCTTCAAAATAAACAAAAGCATCTTGCCTCCATGGAAGGGAGAATCTTTTTTTATGTCTGAATTTCTACAAAAGCAAGATTTCTGATCCCATTTCATGGATGGTTTAAGGTTTTTTCAAGAGTCTAATATTCATACAGAGCTCCTTCTCCATCACAACAAACTGTGCTCCCAAAGCAATTCTCTCAGCTCTGAGCTGAAGAAAACACATGGCTCAGATACATACTGAGATATTCTGGTTGTTGCTACCACCCTAAAACACTTTCAACCCAAAAATGATTGAAAGAGTTCAGGTCTGATCAGAAATAAATGGATGGCAGCTGTTGAGGACAGCATCACACAAACATCCACCAAGGTCCCCACACCATTTGTCTGATGCTGTGGGCAAATTCCTAATGAGTATAAATTGGAACAATGCAGTGAAAACCAAGAAAACTTCATCAGTTCAACTCAGCTGCTGAAGGGGCCCCAGAGCACAGAAATGAAACACCAGCCTGCAACATCAGGTGGTACAGAGGAAGATCATTCCCTAACCAAATTCTGGCCAATTAATTACCTATTCACGAGTTTAATGAGGAAAAATTAAGTGAGATGTAGGCTTCTCTTTTGGATGTACTGTGTGGGTTTCCTTTTAAAAACCAGGTACATTCTGGGAATTTATTTCTGCTGATTTACATTCCTGCTTTGTCCTATGTGAATATAAAAAATACATTGACAGAGACAAAAGAAAGGTGGGTTTTATTCTTTTTTTGAGTATGGATGGTGTAGAGTCCATTGTGGAGGTATAAGGCAGAAATCTTTCAAATGTGTATGAAAAATGAAATCTCTATTTTGACCTTTCAAACTAAAACTCTGTTTACTTTCAGGAAGTGTAGGACATGTATACAGAGTCTGCTTGGATGAAGGGATTTGGCAAACAAAGGAAAATTCCACAGACATTTGGCGGGATAGTTCAGAATGTTCTGAGAAAAATCATTTCCAAAAAAATGTAAGTATGTTTTATATACGGTTGAAAACTTTAATCTTCTTAATCCTTTCTTGAGTAACTGACAAAACATTTCCATTTAATACCTGCAAAGGATCTTCAGACTTCATTTAAATTACCAAATGGAAAGCTGTTATTTTATTTATAAGAAGCAGAAGAAAAAAATATTAAAGAAGGGGATTCCTGCTTTAGATGCCACAAGTTATTTTCTGTTCAGTCCAGTGTTCACATGTGCTGATTTTCTCCTAATAAAATTAAAAAACACTGCAAATTGTCAATCAAATGAGCATCCCAGCATCTCCCCAAATCACCTTAGTCTGTCAAAGACTACTTTCCTTCTGAGCCTTTCAGCATTTAATGAGCTGTTAATTGGTTATTTCGAAGTTAGCTGCTCAGGGGCTGAGGATTCACCCTCATCTGATGCCATCCCTCCTGCATTTCTCATATTGCATCAGGCCAGGGGCTGCACTTTGTCAGCCAAACTTTTTGCCATGGAGTTCAGCTTAGCAGATGCCAGAATTAGGTCTCTTAGGTAAGCACTATTACCACTATTTTTAATTTTTAATGCTGACCAAGAGCTGTTTCTTACTTTATCCAGTAACACTGCTTTACTGATTAGTCATGAAACAATATTAGTTTAGTATCTCTGTGTGTTACTACATTTTTACTGAGCTCTTTATGTAGTAAGCACATGAATTTCCAAACTTTGTTTATTTATGCAAATGTCATAAATGTTCATAAGTTCTGAGTGTTTTCCAAGGTTTGTTGACCATTCTGGATAACATATTTGTTTCTGCAAGACATATTATTCCATCTTGTGTGACAGCAGATAATCTCCTTGAAATCTTTAAGCAGCTTTAAATGTGGGCTTGTACCTGTTTTATTTAATTGGCTCAAAGTTTAAATAGTTGAGAGGTAGACATAAGCAGCTAAAATAGAAAAAACTTAGGAAAAATAAATGTTAAATTAAGCAAATTGAAGGGAAATTTGTGCAGGGCCAGGAGCTGGACTTGAACAATCCTTGTGGGTAGCTTTAAACTCAGGATGTTCTGTGATAATCTATGAAAGTGTGAGCAGTTCCCTTCCTCTCTGAGGAATTTATCATTCAAAGACATTCAAGACAGCTCCAAGTTAATAATTTTTTTCCCTTTGAACTCAAGGCAGGCAGTGTGTTTCAGCAGCCCTGGACAGAGCTGGCTCAAGCTGCGCTGGGCATGGCTCATCTCCAGCCCACACACACAGGGTGCAGCTCTGGGAGATGATGCTGCAGCTGCTCCCCCCAGGACCCACCTGGGGCACGGAACCATGGCAAGGATCAGCTGTGACTGGGACTAAGAGTGGTGTTTGTGCAGGAGAAACCTGGGAGTGCCTTTGTGTTTAAAAAGAAACTCTGGGTGCAAGTGCCTTTGTCATCCACAGATTCCAAAGGCAGTGCAGACAGGGATCACAGTCCTACCCTGGCTCCTTGGGACTCAAAGCAGGAGATCCCCAAAGTTTCTGAGCTGTTTCTGCTCTGTCCCCCTGCCCACATAACATTTTTTTCTTCTTTATTGCCAGGAAGAAGAATATAAACTGCTCATCACATTACAGCTGTTGTACACCATAGGTTATTCCTTTTCTCTCGTCTCACTGGTATTCGCTCTGCTTGTACTTTCTTTTCTCAGGTGGGTACAAATTTACACCCATTTCAAACATACAGAGCCCTGTACTCATATTCTATTTTTATGAAATTGGAGATACTATTTAGTTACCTTCCAGCCTTCCAGTACCTGAAGGAGTTACGAAAAAGCTGGGGATGAGTTTTGGACAAGGACATGAAGTGATAGGACAAGGGGGAATGGCTTTAAGCTGAAGATGGTAGATTTAGATTAGATATTAGGTAGAAATTCTTTACTCTGAGGCCCTGGCACAGCTCATCCAGAGAAACTGCCCAGCTCCTGGAAGATTTTAAGGCTAAGTTGGATGGTGTTGGAGTGTATAAAATAGAAGCCTCTCTTAAGTCCCTCAGAGAGAGAAAAGAATACAGAGATTGAATTGAAGCCTTTAGAGAAATTAAAGTATATTAAGCCACACAGACATGAAGTAGAAGCTAAGTTTTAGTTTTAAGTAAGTAGGAATATATATTTGAGTGCTTAAAGAGAGTAAAACGCCCTAAAGGCTAGTTTAAAGTTTAGTAACTTAGCTCCAGACACAATGAAAATATAGCAGAACATTTCCGGCATTTCGAGATAAAACAGATAGAACCATTCATGTGAATAGATAGAACTATGTGTAAATTATGTGTATGAACTGACACCACTTTTGTACTTTAGAATTAAGCTCTGATAGATGTAGGAAGAATGTTTTAGAATCATGTTTTTAACTGATTGGGTGATTCATTAATAAAATCCCCTGTATTGGGGTGGGAGATATCAACAAAGAAAAGAGGAAGAAGAAGAAAAGGAGGAAGAAGAAAAAGAAATGGCAGGGAGCTGTTGCTGTTGCTGCTCAGGACTCTGAGGCAGAAAGCTTTAGCACAGACTTTAGTACTCTGAACTCTTTGCCTTCAAGACTGATGTGTTCATCCAATAAACAACTTCACAGCAACCAACAGCTGCTCCTGTTTCTCTGAAGGCCCAGACCCATGAAAAGCTCAACAGGCTGGGGCTTGGAGCAACCTGATCTAGAGGAAGGTGACCATGGCAGGGGGGATAGAATGAGATGAGCCTTAAGATCCTTTCCAACACAAACCATTCTGTTGATTCCATGTAAATAACTTGTATTTTTCTAAGGAGCAATACAAATGCAATTTCTAATCAGAAACAGTTGATGGCCAACAATATAAATACATTTGCTTTGCTGGGGTTTTGTTGGTTTTTAAAAATTTTATTTCTGCAAATCAGATATATTCCAGAGGATACATACATTATTTTTTGCTCCCACAGAAAACTTCACTGCACAAGAAACTACATCCACATGAATTTATTTGCATCCTTTATCTTGCGTGCTGCAGCAATTCTTATAAAAGACTCTGTGTACTACAACATTTACTCAAAAAAACCAAATGATGAAACTGGATGGATATTATACCTCGGTCCAGAGGTAATGTGTTAGTTCATAGCTAACTGTAAATGTGTGCTTCTAGTGGTTATAACAGTTACAGTTTTGGAAGTTTGCTCTACAGCATCAGGTGTTGAGGTGTTTGTAAGTTGAGCTTTGGATGCTGAAATTTTGTTGATAAAAGTTGGGGTAATCAGGATGAAGTCCTGATTTATTTTAAGAGATAACAGATTTATTTTCCACTAATAGAAAGAACATATTAATTGATTGTAATATTTAGAAACAGCCACTTGAGCAAAACAACTCCCACCTTGTAACCTTCAGAAAGAAATCTCTGTGTTTATTTGGCACTTATTTACATCTCATTTATGACCACTGTGAATAAATTATTCTTGTATGTTGTAGGAATAGAGCTTACCCATGTCAACAAGGAAAATTATCTGCAAGATGTTAATGATGACTATGATTTTAACAGCTCATCAGTAAAAACTCTCACATGGAGATCATGATATCTGTATTTACATTGACTCCTGGTCTCTCATTCCTACAGACTGAAATCATTTGCAGGACTGCCCAGTTTTTCATGCATTACTTTGTTGGGGCAAATTACTTCTGGCTGTTAGTAGAAGGAATTTATCTGCATACGTTGTTGATAACTGTGGTGCTCTCTGAAAGACGACTGCTGCAGACATACATTGTGATAGGATGGGGTAAGTCCTGAGCTGTATCCAAGCAATGATTATGTGGTGCTTTGCTGAGTCAGTGGAGGATGTTTTGTAAAGAAGGGGAAAAAAATGTGAGTTTTGTTTTATTTGTCAGTTTTGAAGCTAGCAATTGTAAATGGAGATATGTCAGCAGTGGTACTTTGGCTGCTGTTCAGCTTGAGCTGCAGATACAGGAAATCAGGGAACTGTTTAGTAAGAAAACAGATGCCTGGTGGGCAGAACAAGAAGAAATTTCCTTACACTGGGCTATATATTGTCATCACTGAATATTATGGTACTACAGCAGCTTCATTTCCTCCCTTTGTAATAGAGCACCTCTATAGCAAAAGTGCCAAATCATTGGCAATTTTCATTTAAATGCTCCCCTTCCCAGCTCACCTGAAAGTTCTAAGGTGTGCTTTAAGTTAGGAGACAATCTGAAACACTGTGTGAGTCAGGTCTTACATTTCAGGCATTATCCATGAAATAAAGACAATTTAAAGGTAATTACTTTTGAGGATCATTCTCACTATCCATGCCTGGATTTCTCTGTTCCCTCTCACATTCCTCTTTAAAGGACCCTTGGCTGTATGAGCACACAGGTTGCTGATGCACTAAACTTTTCATGGTTTTTTTAGTGTTGTTCCATTCTTTCATCATCTCTAAATCCCTCTGTTCCATTGATCACCAGCTTGTTGGAATGGGGATCAGTCATTTCATTCCTTGTTCAAACTTCAATGGCTAAGTCTGCTAGGGAATTTGCTCCCTACCAGAATAATAATAATAATAATAGTAATAGTAGTAATAATTTGCCTGTTGGTCCTTGTCCATTGGTTGCACCACATTCACCAGTTTTCTAAAGGCTGTCCCCACAAATCAGCTTCATTTTTATTTATGTTTATTACAATCCCTGCTAAGATGGGACACATCTTACAGACGTGTAGTACCAGTGCTGCTGAGGCAGCAGAGCTGACCCAGGGCTCACAATGACATTTCCTCAGCTGAGCCCAGGAGTGCATTTGAGAACGTCCCCTGATCACCCTGGGTGTCTCCTTTCCTCACCTCATACCCCCTAGATCTGCAGTTCTGTTCCCAGCTGCTCCAATTGTTCCTGCAGACCCTCTTTTTGCACCAAGACCATCTCCCACCCAAGTGAGACCACTTTCATCCCTTCCCCCCTTTTATCTACTCAGAAATCTACAGTAATTTCACGATTATAAGCCACACTTCTGGGTTCAGACCAAAATTTTAGTCAAATTGGTGTGGCTTATAATCGTGAAATTACTGTATTCTCTTGGGGAGTATTTTGTTTCTGGCCCTGTCTCTGTTGCCACACTCCATCTTTCTCCATGACCTTGGACAATGTCCCAGAATCCTGAACTGTCTCTGTTCTGGTCCCAGGGACCCACACCTGCTTTAATTTCTGCCACATCCACCAGAAAATCCCCTGTGTGTTATCAGGCTGAGAATTCAGTGGAACACTGCTTTTAGCTGATAATTTGAGACTTTTGCTTTCAGTCTTGTAGTCCATTATAACACTGCAGTAACCCTTTATTTTAGGGGTTTTTTTTTCAGCCTGCAGTTTATGATCTCCAGGAAGGGTTGGGGGCAACAATAAAGGGATTGGGATTCTCTTGAAGGGGTTCAGGACAACAATCTTTTGTTAGCTGTTTTAATTAACCAGGCAGCATTCGATACCTTCACTGAAAACTCCTTTAAAGCCCAACAGCTGTGCCTGAGGTCATCTCTGAGGCCTCCTGTGCCAATTACTTTGAATTCTCAGGGTCAGAAATTTAGATTTCCGCAGATCAGCAGTGTGTTTGTGTGAATGTATTCATCAGTCTGAAAATGCAAAATTCAACTACATCACGAAAAGTCATTTTGTATTTGAACTACAAATGGGGAAAGCCAGGTTGAAGCTGATTTTTGTACTGTTCTAAATAGAAAACTGAAAAGCACAAATCTTTGCACCACAGACTTCTACAAGCTTGGCTGGAATAGACTCTTCTTTTTTTTTCAGTTGTTCCAATTCTCTTTGTGGGCCCTTGGGGAATAAGCAGATTCAAACTGGAGAACACTGGGTAGGTTATTAAAAAAAATTGTTCTTTGGAATCCTGACTCTGTTTGCTTGGCCGAACCCTTGGCAGTACCTGATACAAGAACTAACAGCAAATTATCAGATTATACAGCACCTTTTGATACTTGTCACATGTTCAAGGTTCCCTTTAGTACTTTTACATTAAAAAACTTCTAGGAATTCTCAGATTTACTTATGCATTTAGTGAGGAGTAGAATGAACTTTCACTGTTCCTGAAATGTCCATCCATTTACGTGAAGCAAATTGTGTGCACCAGCATCTTCATGGAGAGCATCCTGGCAGTAAGGAGAGGAGAACAGTGCTTTCCTTGGGGAAAAGGAGTTCAATTCGTATTCACTGCCACTTTTAAAGAAAAAAATCAATTCTAATGGAGGCTCATGACAAAACCTGATGGGCACTGAGATTTGGTGAGGCCATCAGTGACAGTAACATCTCTAACAAGCACCAGTTTCTGGTCTTCAGTGATGCTGTTGGTGGCATCACATAAACGTTGTGGTTGATGTATGGAACCTTTTGTTCTCCTCTTATTTTTTGTGGTTTCTAGAGAATTTTATTTGAAACACCACCATGGATAATAAGCAACATCCAAACTGTAATTACGGAGTCAGATGTCATGTAAATTGTAAATGACAAGCCAGGATCCTACAGAACCTCAGGCTAATTAGCAAGAAGAAACAGGACAAATCAGAAGGTTAAACAGGAGAAAAAGAGATGGCTTCAAGGAAACAGTATGCATAATTTTTAGCAGATCAAGGAGCATGGTCACAGTTCCCAGAGTACTCATTTCCAGTCTCCAGTTTCAGATAGATAATTTGAGTTGGATTAATTCCATTATGAGGGTTTGGTCTCATGTTTTGTTGAAGTTTTTGGTTTAGGGGCACCTTTATCAACATTCATTTGGAAAGATCTTCAGAGTTATTGGTGAAACTCTTCCTAGTTTTATTCCACTTCTTTTGGGGGCCACCTGAAAAAGTTAAACTTCACCAAGTTTCTTTTGAAATACATATACAAGTTATATGAGCATTCTTTTTTTTTTTTTGTTTTGTTTTTTTTTCCCTTATGGAAATAATTGTACTTTAAATTATTCACCAGGTGCTGGGGAACAAATCACAACATGGGGATCTGGTGGATCATCCGAGGACCAATGTTGTTTTCCATTACAGTAAGAATTATATACCCTCTATTTTTTGCCCCTCCTTGTCTTTGTAATTAGCGCAATTTTTGTCCTTCAAAATTTTGGAAAAAGTAAAATACAGTTTCCTGACACAAAAATATGAAGGGAGACATACAGTGACAGAAGGGATAAAGCCTTTGTTCAAAAGATGATAAAGCAGGGTTCTGTATTAAAAAATTGAAATGTCTTTTTGTCATTTTGTATCAAATTATACGTCAGGCTGAATAAGGCAACGCTACGTTATTCAACATTGCATATTTAGTATGTGACAATAACCTGCTTCTATTCCACCCTCATCCCAGATGCATTCCAGTTATTTGGTGGAAGGCTTTGCAAGTGTTTGATAACGATTATACATTTATTTAGTAGTTAGCTGATTATGTCATAACGTTTGCTGAAAGTAAACCATTTGTATTTTCCTTCGAGGTTAACTTTGTCATCTTCTTAAAAATTCTCAGAATGCTGATTTCCAAACTAAAAGCTCAGCAAATGAGCTTTCATGACTACAAATACAGGTATGTAACAAAAGACAGAATTCCTGGACCCTTTTTAAAAAATTTTGTCACATCAAAAACTTGTCAGCTTCCCATAAAGATGTACCTACCACCACCAGGTGTAATAGATATTCAGGATATGGGAAATAGCTATGCTCTGAATAGATATTCAGGATATTCAGAATATTCTGAACAGATATTCAGAACAGGAAAACAGGCTCCACAGACATTTCCCTGTCTGAGAGGCACAGGCAGGTCAGCACCTGTGTGCTGAGTTTTGGGGACATTTTCACAAAGGCTTTTCAGTGCAGTGAGATCTCTGCTCTCAGGTATCTCCTCTCCTTCTGTGGCCTCTGCTGCTCTGACACATTCTTCCCTTTGTTGCCAAAATTTGGGGAAAAAAAGAAAAACCCTCTAGGACTGTGTTTGTAGCTGATGGAGAATCAGGCATGACTTTATTTTGGCCAGGATGTCCCAGAATAATGAAACATTTCATTTACACATGCCTTTTAACTTCCCACAGATTAATGCATAGATTTTTCTCAACACCACAAAACTGCTACTACCATTCCAAAGTCAGAATATCAAGGGCATGTTTTGGAATAATTTCTTTGAAGTTTTTTGGCATCAAGGATGTTTACAAAATATAGTAATCAAACATTTTCTTTTTAAGATTGGCAAGATCTACACTTGTGTTGATTCCATTGTTGGGGATCCATGAATTTGTATTTATCGTCATCACCGATGAACAGTTGGAAGGACTTTCAAGACATATAAGACTTTTCATTCAGCTGACAATGAGCTCATTTCATGTAAGTACTGTTTTGCAAGTATTGTTTTAAAGGTTCATAGATCCATGTGCATTCGCTGCTCAGCAGTTGTAGTGAATTCTGATTTAATAGTATATCCCAGCCTACAGTGTCTCTAAATACACTGTTGCAGTAACAAGACAAAACACTCACAAACTACACACTCAAATATGATAGTCCCAAACAGCAAAAAAAGGAGTCTGACATTTTCAGAAAAAAACATGTGCTTTGGTAATAAATAACAGCTCATCACAGACCCCTGCAAACAGGATTAAAATGGTCCATTTAAAACACTCCCAGCCAAAATCAAAACCATGAGAATGTCTGCCTCATCCAAGGTTTGGGCTCCATTCTCCTGAAGGATGTTTGTTCACCTTATCTGCAAAGTGACACTGCTAGGTGTGCACTCACAGAAGTGCTGTACGTGTGCTGGACATTTTCAGTTAGGTTTAGGAGAAGATTTGTCAGAGCTCTCACACGGATGGACCAGAAAAATGGACCAGCATCTGCAGGTGGAAAGCAAGTTCCTCACCATGCAGTCAGGAGTGTTTTACAGATGTTCAGTCCCCCTGCCTTAGTTTGGGGTGAGTGAGGACGGGAGTGTGACTGGGGAAACTCTGCCCTCAGATCTCAACTGCAGGATTTGGGGGTAAAGGAGCCACAGTCCAATAAAATATCCAGTTCTGAGTACGCAGAGCTGCTGTGGCCTCGTGTTAGAGACAGAAATGAGACACACACTTTTCAAAGCCTCACTTTAATGTTACAGCCCTTTTTTATACAGTTTTCAAAGACATTGTGTTTAATTGTAATTGCTTGGTAACTTTCTTGGCCCTCAATTCCTTAGGGGTTGGAAGGGTGTAGGTGCTAAGTCTCTCTTTACGCACGTTTGCATTTTTTCTTCATGGATTCTCATGGGTAGAATCCTTTTCTTCACAGGTACAAACTGGCTTTTTACAAGAACAGATTGTTGTGCTAACTCATTCTTTATGCTGCAAGATTCCACTCTCATGGGAACTTGCCAGGCTGGCTTAGCCAAAATAGCAAGGCCTGAACCATGTTTTACAAGGCCTTTCTTATGGAAGCTTTGACCTGTATTTACCAGATTGCAGTGAGTTGTTGCTGGACCTCAGTGGTGATTCCCAGATGGGCACAGGGTGTGCTTCCCTGTAACTTGCTGAACCAGAGAACTGGACACAGGCACAAAACATTGCTGTCTGCCTCTGTCCTGAGCTCTGCACTCTGCTAAGTCATGAATTTTTACTAATGAACCTGCTCAGCAAAGGTGGTCTTTACCCACCTCTTCCTCCTTGTTCTTCCTGGGGCACCCTGACAGCAATTTCCAGATCTTGATTTAGCTGCAAAGCCCAGTAATCTCTCTGGCTCCAGTGGCTGCTCCTCAGTAATTCACTGCTCTGACACTGCTGCTCTCTTCTGCAGCCTGGGGGAAGAAGCCAAAGAGCATTGCTGCACTTTCCCCACAATTTATGGTGATCCTGGTTTTAACCTTTGCATATGTGCACCTGTGTTCTGGTGGATGTATGCACCAGTGCTTTGACACTGTTATTGAGGCTATACTTTAAAATTTCCACCACAGCTTGAGGGGGAAAATGTCCCGAGTGTCAGCAGAGAATTCCTGGAGAGCTACAACCCCAAGGAGCCAGCTGACATGGTGTTCACAAAATCACAGAATTATTTGGGTTGGAAGGGACTTAAATGTTGGAGTATAAGTTCCTTGGTTAGACATATCCTTACTTGGAGAGGTTGCAGTGTCTAGATGTTATTTTAAAAGTGCAGAATCATTTTAAGTGAAGATTTTATTTACTGGCTTGTAGAAGGAAATCTGATATATAAACCAGCTTACTCACCCTTGCTAAAGAACACAAACTTCATTCCTTTTAGAGAAACTTGCATGTGCCTGGCAGCATGCCATGCTTTAGAAGCAAAACTCCTTTAAAAATTACCCAGAGATCTTAGCCAATGTTTATTGCACATTTTCTTTTTTAGCTGCAGCATTATTTATGAAGGGATTAGCCAAAAAGCACATAAACTGTACCAAATTACATTTGTTTAGTCTGTAAATCTTCTCAGTAGTTTTAAAAGGCAGTTAAACTGTTTTGTTAAAGAAAAACAATTATCCCTGGGATCTCAGCTGAAGGTTTAACTCAAACATTTTCAAGGAGCACAAAAATGAAATTCTAAATAGGTGTTCTGTTGTAGGTACAATGCTTCTTTGCTTTAGGAAATGGAGGAATCTGAACATCTTGGCTCCCTTGTGCATGGAAATTGTTCCCCTCAGGAAAACACACTGGTTTCATCAGCTATTTGATGAATAATTTATCACAGTGCAGTTGTTATTAGAACTGAATAACAACTGTGAGGCTTACATGTGCCTCTGTCCCTTCCTATTGGTTCTTCTGCTAATGAACATTTCTTCTGAATTCCTGATTCTCTGTTTCACTCACACTGGGATAATTCTGAAAAAGTGAGTTTGAGAAGTCCCAGTGCATTGGGAAGATTTCTAAGTGAGAAAAACAATTTACTGGCAGAAGAATGAGTAAGCATTAAAGAAACCAGGATCTAAAGTGAGCATCAAATATAAATAATCAGCGAAGTCTTCACCTCTGGTATGATTTTAGTGCTTGTCCCTGCTCTGATCCTGCAGCAGTGAGGTATTTCCAAGCTGAAGCCAGGCCAGGGAGGTCACACAGGCAGTTCCTGCTCTGCTGAGGCTCCTTCCCAGTGCCCATCACCAGGCTCAGGACTGGAGTTTAAATCCTGTTTCTGTGAGACCAAATTTAGAGTTCACACCCATAACAAAACCCCCCCAAATCACCCAGCAGAGCCATGAATTTTGTACTCCCCCAAAAAAGAGAACTGCCTCCGGGAACAGAAGTTCTGCATAGAAAGTTGCTTCTTAAGCTAGTAAATAGTAAATTTGTTTTTATATAGTATTTTAAAATATATTTTAATATTTAAAATATTAGATGAGACTATATGTTTATGTGATGCAGTTATTATGTTACAATTTGTACTTAATATCACCTATGATTAACTCTAATTAACTATATCTTCCTACCAGAACCCAGGTGAAGCATGAAAAATGACAGAAATAAAAAACCTGGAGAAAGCAATTCCATTTGCTATTTCTCCTGTCCCCATTTCCACTGGTGTGACAGATAAACTGCACACATGCTTAAGGAATTAATGACTCTAAATAATTCAGGACTGCTAGAAAATTAACAGCAGGCTTAGAACACTATTGGTTAATTCTAGGTATAATGAAAAATGTTGAGGCTTCTGTGTATGTGAATTTCTTTTTAAACTTTTATCTGAGTAAAGCAGAAACATTTCTGGAAAAATATAAATGTGGGAACAATTGAATGCTGTAAACTGAACTGCACCTTTGTAGTTGTGATATAAATATTGCTTGAGACTCAGAGTATTTATTCTCTTTATCAGAACTTTAGATGCCTTTAGACACAGCAAAAAGAGACATTTCCTGAAGCAGTGGGAATAAATCTGCATGTCTGTGGGGCTGAGATGCAGCCTGTAAGATCAGCATGAGATCAAATGCAGACAGAGAGAGGCAAATGGAAATAATAATTTTGGGGTTGGTTTAAAACAAGTTGCATCTGTAGGATTTTTTAAGGTGTTTACCTAAATCAGTTTCAAATGAAAAACAGCAATTCCAAATGGACATAACGGTCAATATAGCTGAACTTTGAACTAACATTAATCACTTAATATAGAAATAATTTGTAAAAAGAACCCAAATGAGATCTCAGTAGAATCATTCACAAACCCAAACAAGCTTATAGATAATATGAGAAACCAAGCTGCATTGTTTTTATTTTACCATGTTTGGAAATAGCAGCAGTCACAGTATAACAGCAATAGAAAAAAAAAAAACATTATGTGGTAGTAAGATGAAGATAAAACCGGATTTTATAATCTGCTCTTCAGCATCTGCACAAAATGTGCTTTGCACTTGCCAAGGAACTGCACAAAGACAAGTGACCGGGTATTTGATAAATAAATGCAACTAGTTTCCTTTCTGGCATTAAGGAGCACTGTTTATGTTTTATGTTTTATGGTTTTAATACTAATGTCACCTTTAAATTATAGCTTCAGGTATTTCCTGCACACTGACTTTTCCCTCTCACTCCCTTTCTCTTACAGGGTTTTTTGGTAGCAGTTCTCTACTGTTTTGCTAATGGAGAGGTAAGACACAGTGCTGTGAGAGACGTTTTTAGTTCATTAGTGAAGTATGTTAATGACACTAAGAAGGATGAACACTGACCAGCTCTGCTTATTGAGAGCACTGAGTCTTTTGAGCTGGTAAAACTGTTTTGAGTGAAGAGAACAGCAAGAACTACCACAGGCTTGGACTCAAATGCAAAATATTTCCACTGAAGGCTGAGTGATGAGCTCTGTGGAGGTATGGATAGCCTGGGGTTTCTGAAATGCCTCTAGGGCTCATGGTACCTGAAACCCAGTCCTGCAATCAGCTGAAACCCGAGAGTTTTGGTGGGTCAGGCTGAACCTCTCTGAGTTTACTCCTGGGCTTCGTGTGAAGTGATCACATTTGGAGTTCTTCATTATCTTAGACAGAATCATGTTGAAAAAATAATTTCATAAAATCACAGAATGGGTTGGGTTGAAAGGGAACTTAAAGCTCAGCCCATCCCACCCCTGCCATGGCAAGGACACCTCCCACTGTCCCAGGCTGCTCCA
>PYHW01009145.1:277645-350304 GCA_013186435.1 Turdus rufiventris | reverse complement strand
CCTGGTCTTGGGCACTGCCAGGGATCCAGGGGCAGCCACAGCTGCTCTGGGCACCCTGTGCCAGGGCCTGCCCACCCTCTCAGGGAAGGAATTCCTCCTAATATCTAATCTGAATCTGTCTTCTTGTAGTTTAAAACCATGCCCCCCCCGTCCTAATACTATTTGCACATGTAAAAAGTGTCTCTCCAGCTGTTTTTTATGTCCCCCTTTAGGCACTGGAAGGGGCACTAAGATTTCCCCAGAGCCTTCTCCTCTCCAGGCACAACAAGCCCAGCCCTCTCAGCCTGACTTGCTACCTTGGAAAATGGTGCTATCTCAGTTAATTTTAAATGTTTTCTAAGTTAAATAGCTCTGTGTGTTCGCCCTTACATTTAGCCCAGGTGCAGACTGCCACTACTTGGAATGAACAGGCACTTATCCAGCATCAGGACACTCAAAAGCTCAGCACAGACAAGTGGCAGGGGACACACTACACAGACACAGCTATAGAGACCTGGACCCTTCCCTAAAGACACCAGTGAAACAAAGAGATGGGGTTTATACACAGGGTAGGCCAGATGTTTCTAATTATCTGTCAAGGAAATATGCAATAATTTCAGAATCACTTATATAAAAAAGAGTGATGCCTTGGAGTGCAGTGGCCACCTAGAACAGAGTTAGACAGAGTTAGAGAATAAAGTGGGGATTTATTAAAGGCCTTTAACAGATACACCTTGGGCAGCCAAAGCCTCCCAGAGGCTACACCCAAGATGGACAATGGTCATGAGCTTTTCAGACAGATGAAAGTTTGGTCCACTTACATATCAGGGGTTAATTGTCCAATTACAACCTCAGATAATGAAGTAATTTACTCCAAGTTTCGCCCCCCCCTCCCTAATTCACTATTTCTTACATCTCTCAGGGCCTGAGGCAGTGAGGTGTCCTTGATTCCCAGGCCTGGAGAGGAATTGTTGTGTCTGACCAAAATATGAAGACAGTAGCTAGCACTGTATATGGAGTTTAGAGTAATACACTTAAGAACTACATGATTACAAATATAGGAAAAATATAAAAGCTGAAATCCTAAGGCATTGAGAGCTGGCACTTGTCTGCACTCGAGAAGTGCTTGTCTGACACTTGCAGAGGGCACAGAACTACCAGCAGCTCCCACCAGCTGCCAGAAGTTGCTCTTTTGGCTTTCTACCACCTGGTCCAGCTGACCTCTCAGACCCAAGTGCTGCTGGATGGAGCCAGGGAAGTCCCAGCTCCACCCCAGGGGCTGGAGCCTGCTGTCCCCTGCAGTGCTGGCTCCTGGGGTGCAGGCAGTGGACACTCAGTGCTGAGGATTTCCATTCTAACAGAACAAACCAGCTACACCAGCACAACACTTGGGTAAAGCTGCGTGGCCCTTGTTTCCACAGCCCCTGGGCTTTCCTCCTCCTCCTCACTCAGCAGACTGGGAACAGGGGAGTCACCTGAGCTCTTACACACATCAGATTTGAAGAGGAAAAACGTTCCCAGGTCAGGGTGAAGAGGTTGGACTCTTCAGACTGACTTAGCAAACAAATCTGCTCCTCCCCTACAAGCCCCAGGTGAACCAAGGGGCAGGAAGCACGGCACTTGCAGTTCCTCTCATTTTACCAGCAGATTTGTGGCAGTGGTGGTCACTACCACTTAGTGCCATTATCAATGACCATCTTCTCCTCCCCTCAGGTGAAAGCAGAGCTGCAAAAGCAGTGGTCCCGTTTCCTTCTGGCAGATCCCTTCGGCTGCAGAATCTGCTTTCTCGGGGAAAACATAAAATACCTCAGGAAATGTTCCCAGAAACGGAAAAAGCAGCACCTGAGCAAGAAGCAGCACTTGTGCCTGGAGGTGAGCAGGCCCTGGGATGGGCAGCTGCAGCAGGTGCTGCGCAGGCAGAGGACAGAGGGCAGCCCAGGGCTCCCCCAGATGAGCATGTCCGACAGCAGCGAGGGAGAGGTCACCACCGGAGAGACCACCGAGGAGGTCTTCGAGGAAAGTGAAATTTAGGATGCTGTGCCCTGGGTCAGCACCTGCCACCAGCCAGGCTTGGGAAAGACCTCTCACTTCAGGCTCTGCAGAACTCTGGGATGTGCAGTGCAAGGATGAGCAGCTGATGTCCCAGGTGCTCCAGTTTTCATCTGAGAAAAATATTATTTATCTGGGTGCTGCTGACCTTTGTGGCTGGTGAGAAGAGCTCTTCTGGATGGAGCATTTTTTTTTTTTTGAGCTGACATTTTTGTTTTTGTGATGTACACAAGGAAGCAGGATGAACTCTGGAAATAAGTAAGCCCTGGAGACACATTTTGTCAGCTTCATCCATATGTGACTGGCTTTGAACCATGTCATGAGAAGTTCTTAGTTCTTCTCTTTCATAGGAGTGGTTCATAAAGAGAGAGATGTGTATGGAAGACTCCTTCACAGACTGAAATCATACCCCATCTCATGAAAACGACCTGTCTCTTTAGAACAAACCAGACCAAACATATATATAAAACATATATATAAAACCCAAAAAACAAACTTGGGAAGAACCAAGCTTTTGCTTGCATTTTTGAGCATCTTCATTTAAAGTTTAGTGCTGGAAATGTCATTACGAGATGAAAACCCAAACTACTTCCATGGAATATGCCCAAATGAAATGCTGTGATACAATTTTATTTTTTCTGTTTTTTTTTTTTTTTTTTGACACAAGCCACTGTGATTTCTGGTTTGCCCTACATGAGACTTAATGACAAAACAGCTCAGTGGCAAATGCTGCCTCCACCTTCCTCCCAGGGGACCCAAAATGGATAAAAACATGGGACTGTGACAGTACCAAGGGAGTATTGGGAAATCCTTCTTCCTCCATTTAACAAGAGCCATGGTGAAGTTTCATTTCTCACAAACTCATCTGTATGAAATGCAATCAAGTTCGTTAATATTCTATGATCCAGCTTATATAACTTACTAGTGCTTTTATGATTATTTATCAGCCTACAAAGGATTAGCCATGCAACCTGTGGCATTTATACTCTTTTTGCAAAGAACAGATCAATTCATTGACTGGCACTAGCTCAAGAATGTATTTCTGGCACTTTAAAAAATATTTCTTTTACAGTGTTATCTGTGTTAATCTATTTAATCAATACAAAGTTGTATATTTCAGTAATATATTAATAAACTGTAAATGTTTGATCCATTTTAAAATAATATACCTGCAGTTTTTAAAGGCTTTTTACTAGAATGTGAATTCTTCTCATATAGCATTTTATTGCAATGGATTTCTTCAGCAGCCACTGCAAACACCAGACACCACACATGCACACATTGTGTCTTCCTCAATTTAAAACAGACTGATTTCTTCTAGAGCCATTGTTGACCACACTGAAGAGACTGAAGTGATTTAGAATGTATTCTACTTAGTTGTTAAAAACATTGAAATGGTTAGATTTTATGGCATCTCCCTGAAATAGTTTACTTTTAAAATGCATTTTAAAGATTATCATATGGTCAAGAAACCAGTTTTCTGTGGTTTGAACAGCAGTCCCTCTAGCTGCATTTTCTCCTCTCTGTTAAGTGTTTGGGTTTTTTCCCTCTTTCAGTTTATAAAAATCAACTCTTGTTATGTAAGCAGGCCCTGTTGGTCTGAGGTCTGATCCAGACAAAAACAACCATCACATGGATTCCTTCAGAAAGTGCCTTTCTAAGTAGATAACAGCAAGAACTCAGCATTATTTATTTTACAGAATCATTACAAGCTCCTAATTTCTAAATATTTCTAGAAGACAGCAGTGATCTTCACAATTCACATATGTTAGTCAGAGTCAGGAATAGCTGACTGTCCTCTGGGAACCTGAAGGTCAGGAATTCTCTGGGATTTTCTTTCCACCCTTTGTGAATCCCTGGAGGGACACTGAAGCCCGGTGAGCTGATGAAAGCACCTGCAGCACCCAGGGGTGCTACAAGTGCAGACTGGACACACAGAAACGGGGAAGAACAAGAAACAGGATCTTGTTCTGACAAAGCAAGAGTGGAGGAGACAGCCTGACCTACACTGGTGCTTGTTTACAAGTGGTGTTTTATGTAAATTATGTAACTAATTTACACACTGACTAATTATCAGGCAACAGAAAGTTTAACATTCCCCCAGGAGTTCATGCTTGTGCATAAACAGGTAACAGATCTTTTAATCAACTGGTTTCTCACCTTTACTCCCCAGATTTCCACTGGTTTATGAGCAAGCCTGGTGGGAGATAAAGGCTTCCTGGGAGCCTGGACTCTGCTGAGTCAATCCATTCAGAAAGACAAGGTGGTCTGTTAATCCTCAGGACATCAGAGACAAAACTCACCCAAACCTGACTGCCACAGCTTTGGAGTTCTTTGCTAAGGATTTTGCTTTTTTGCATGACACAAAACAAAACAAAACAAAACCAAAAAAATTGCATTCCAAGCCCAGAATAGCCTGTGGGGTTCAGAAGAGCTTTGCTATTAGATGTGGTGTGATAACTGATATGTATAAATAAGGTTTATTCCATTCCCAATCTGTTGTGAGACAGGCTATTAATCTTTTATATTTTACTACACCTACAGCACAACCTTCCAGACACAGTGGCTCCTCCTACAGCCAGAGATGTCAACTGTATGCCAATTATTCATGGGTACTTACATTCTTTGTTAAATATATTGCTTCTACATGCCAGAGTCTGTGCCTCAAAGCCTCAAACAGTAAAGCACAAACATTCCATTCTGGAAAGTTCTGTCAGTTATGCCTTGGGATCAATAATACCGGTCCTTACTTTCAGTTCTTTTCACTTGATTCTGGTATTTTCTTCCCTTTCCCCATCAGTCTGAGTTCCCATTAAGGAAAATTCTGTGATCTGTAAAATTCTTCATGATGTTATTTTGCTGACATCATCTTTCCCAGCTTCCATAGCAACCACCCTTCTGGACTTTTAACTATTTTTTTTCCACCTGCCATTTCAAGTCTCACAAACTCTCTGCTGTGCTAAATGTCATCTCCTGTTTAGATATCTCTGCAGTCATTCCTGGAGCCACACACAGCTACAAATGAGAAGCAGCTGCTTGTGAGCTTCATCACTGCAATTAGCTCCAGGAAATTAAAGTTCAGCTGCCACATCCCCAGCCCTCAAAGGCTCGAAGGCTGTTTCCTTGTGCATCACATTGGCTTAGCAAATGGATGCAAAACACCACCTAGAACTAAGGAAAGGAACAAAACCACCAAAAAGGCACTAGAAGAGTTCTTTAGCTTTTTCCTTTTCTCCTTTGCCTTTCAGGGAAGGAAAGGGGTGGATTTATTTGACTTCATCTGAGAAAGGTATCACAGGAAATCAATTATCAATCACTGACTAAACTGTCCATCTATCTGTAGGGAGGCAAAAAATCTGTCAAGTGCTGTTTAACTCCAACACTGACAGTGCTGGGGAGGAGTCCCTGAGCAGAGGATCAAAGTGTAATGTAGGGTTGAATCACAGTGTATTCCATGTAACTTTCTTCTCCCCCCTTCCCTATGAAACTGATGCTTACTAGTCACTGTCATGCCAGGACACTTGGCTGTAGGGACCTTTGGCCTAATCCAGAGATTTACTTTTCAAAGATTTGGGAGGTGAGAAATGAATTTGTTTCAGCAAAAGAGAAAAGCACAAAACAACAGAGGTGAAAAAGGCACTGAGCACACACGTGCCTGTGGTATCTGTAAGCACCACAGCAAGCAGGCTGTTAACTGCTCTCACCCACAGAGCTGCACACAATCTGCAGGCATTCTCATGAGAATGTCAGCCAATCTGAAAGATCCCTGAGAACTGGGAGCAGTGCAAGGAGGGTGTCTGGAATTCACCCCCACATTTCACATTCCATCACAGTGCCACCCAGTCTTCCTCCCTTTTACACACTCGTAGAAAGTGGAAGGGCAGTGGGAAGAGCCCCTGAGGACAGAGAGCAGAGCTGCCTGTAGAACTCAGCTTTAAAACATCCAAGCAGCTGATACAAAAAACCAGTCCCAGTCTCTTTGAGCAAAGAACCAGAGACGAATGACAGTGTCTTAAAACATTTGCTAAGTCTGAAAAGAAAAAAAAAAATCATAGCTCTGTAAATAAAAAGACTGTAACTTCTGCTGTGGCTCTGGGAGACTTGAGTGTTTGGTTTTCTACTTGATAAAACAGGAAGTCTGAATCAAATCTGAGCTGAAGGTTTTCATCCTCTCCTTTCAGGGACTTGTGAAAACAAAAGTGCAAACAGCCTGCAGCACAGACCACTGAGGTTGGACTGTTTGTTCCTGCAATAAATACTTCACCAGTGCATGTTTGTAATTTTTTTTTTTTTCATTTGTATAAGGACCGAGACAGTAACTTCTCCAAGGGAGAAAAATGACATGAGTATTTCTTTGGTTCAAGTTAAGTTAGAGGATCATGATTGCTGAAACTTGCCTTGTGTGTGAGGCTAGTTCAAAGTAAGCTGTGCAAATAAGAGCTCCCTGGGCCATCTGACCATCAATTCAGAAACTGCCAATTGTGTTCACATCACAGAAATGGTGGTAGTGCAGCAAACCCAGAAAGATTACAAGATCTGAGTTAAACCAACTGCTTTAACTTTGCACATAGCTTTAGTTTTAAGGGCTTCATGCAGAACACAGGTCACACTGACTTCTGATGGTTTAAAAACACTTTCAGCACATCCACCTTGTAGAATAAGTTTAACTTTTTCAAGTGACTCACCGAGTAGCTATGTCTGCTCCTACTTCAATGGCCTTATGTGAATCCTTCCATGAACACTGCAAATCATCATAAACATCTGTGACCTTCTGCAGGCTGTCTGCCTGTCCATCCTAAGCCCTCTGTGTGTACAGTGGCCAACACAGATGAAGGCAGCTCCAAGAGATCATTGTCAGGACTTACCTGCCTTAGGGCTGGCCTGTGGGTCCAGGAGCACTGCTTGATGTTCAGGCTGAGACCTTTATAGGTGCAGTTACAACTTGTAGGTGCATTTTTCTCCTGCTTTTCCTCTTGGATGGACCTCAGAAGTCAAAGGCTTAATTACATTGTGCAATCCAAGCTGATTTCTTAATTGATATGGCTGCAGAAGCCTTGCAGATACTCCTGTGCAGAATGGTGTTAAACCTTGTGACCTCTGTGTCTAAATGTTGCAGACTGCAAGGCTGCCACCCTGCCACTGTCAGTGTCTGCTCTCCTTCTCTCACTGGCATGTTTTTCTGGGCACTGGCACTGCACCAGCACAGCAAATGGCTTGTTCAGTATCTCCCCAACCTGGGTTTCAAGGTTGCATCAAAGCCCTCTACAAGGAAGTGCTTTTTGCTCTCAGGCTGCAGCTCAATGTACCACAGCATGTGAAGGGTATTTACCAGCTGCACTACACCATGCATCAGAATCTGAAACAGGGTTCTGAGATTTTTTTAACAGATTTAAGCAACTTTGGACAAGGTGCAAAGACATTGCTGTGAAAACCAAGCTTCCACCTGGAACTTTTTTAATGTTTAACCTTCAGGGTCTTCTCCTTTCTGAGACTTGTGCACAGATCTGCCACCACTTCCCACCTCCATGCACAAGCACAGGGTGCAGGGGGTTGCAGAAACCAATTCTTATGTGAGTTCAAAACCAGAAAAAATTATTACAGAGACTCTCCACAGAGGCTTATGAGATGTATGGATGTGCTGCCTCCAAGAGTAACACCCTGCTGGAAGGGGGGCTCATGTTCTGCAGAACTGTGACCCTGAGTGAAGGGTGCTCTGAGCACCCTTCCACAGGTAGGTGTTGGGTTAGGCAGGATTTTGGTCAGAAAACCTGTCAGCATGGATGTCAACTCAAATACTGCAAGGAGAAAATTCATTAACAAGGTTTTACAGCAGTGTTTTCAACTGATCTTCAAGCTGCTTGTGAAGGTTGAAAGTAAAGGGCTGACTGGGTGGGGAAGAGCTCCAGATCACTTAAAACAAGAAAACACATCCATTCCATGGCAGCTGCTTTCAGGCTGCTCATGGTCAGCTTGTTTGCTCAAGAACCACTTAACCACACGTGTTTCTTAAATTGATTTCCAGGGGGGAAAAAAAGGAAATAAAAACTTAGGAACTGAATGTCTGTGTATCATGTGAAGATCTGAAAATGGTAAGCACAAGAAGATTACACCCCAGTGATGTGGCTGCAAATTCAAGCTGCATCAAGTTAGTATCAACAAAGTCCATGGGCATGTGGCACCCCACAGGATGTCTTGGATCAAACTGCATTCACAAGATGTGGGGCTGTGGGAGAAGAAAAAGCAACTGGGTAAAGACAATTCCATGCTCAATGTGTCTCTGTACAGTTTATTTTACAGGAGATGAGATGAGCACTATGGTGTATATAAACTTGCAGAACAATATAGGAAAATACAGTTTAACCATATGAAATTGTTTTACAGTAAGACAGAAAAATTACATATAGGAAATGCCTTCAACACTGAAGGACAAGATCCACAGCTGACATCAAGTAGCTTCCACTGAACCCTGCCAGTTTACCCAAGCTGAAGATCTGCCCCTTAAATCTTTTCTTCATTCACCTTAAGTTCAGTAAGTGATTCCTTCATCTATCCTTAGGGAACAAAAACCATCCTATAATTTCCACAATGATCCAAGATTTACTAGTAACCCAGACAGAGGCTGTATGATCAATAAACTATTTAAGGGTTCTAGTCAGCCAAAATTTATGGGAAGTTATAAAATTTTGGTTAAGCATCTTTAAAAACAAGTCATTAGTACTGGCAAAAGACAACTTTCCTAGAAATTTAGAAGTATTTAGGAAAACTTACACAAAAAGGACCAAATAAGCAACTTTATTTTGGTAGAAAACTCTGGTTTAGTGTATGAATGGTAATCTGGCCTGCCTATGAACCCCTGCTGCTACAGTGGCTGCAGAACTGCCCAGTGGAATTCTCACACTGTCTTGTGTTGCAGAAAACAAGGAAATCCTCTAAGGAGAAGAAAGTATTTTTGTCCAACACTAGTACCTGCTAGTTTCATAATGGATAGAGGCTGCTGTCCCTAAACATTGGTTTTGACCTAAAAGAGAACAGACATCCAAATTCCTTAGGGTATTCTGATAATCTCAGCCATTTCATAAAAAAACTCCAAAGGAACAAGGGATTTCAGGTCAACCATTCCCAAATTCTGGGATTAACATGACTTTGATTATTACGTTAGCAGATGTGAGATCCCTGAAATCACACTCAGCTTTTGAGTTCCAGGACCAGAACATTTCTTCTCTGCAACTGCTGTAAAAAAAAAACTTGTGGGCTTTTATTATTATTATTATAATAATCATCATTATTATTTATTAATTTTACACAATAAAGTGTAAGAACTCTTTTATGCAAAATTATCACTGCATACTCTCTTTATGCAGAATTCCCTGCTTATTCTACTGAGACCAAGCATGGCTCCAAAGATTAGCTTCAATGCAGTTGCTTTTAAATCTAACTTCTTCTATTCCATTTTCAGCATTGAGAATTTAGGATGCCTGAAATGGACAACAAATTATCAGAGCCAAAGGCAGGTCCCCTGGAGATGTGGGTGTCCTAGAAGGGTGCACAGTTCAGAGCAAGGAGGGGGCTGAGAATCCTGCACAGATCTGTGCACAGTGGCTGCTCCTGAGATCTGGCAATTTGTAGGGTGAATCTGTGAATTTTTTCCCATGCTTGTAGCACATACTATTTAAAGAGGCACTTCAAGGGGATCTACTAGCAGACTTTTAATAGGGTTGTGATACAAGCCACTACTCAGTTACTTGTTAAATCAGTAGCCCTAAAAGAGTGCATATATTCAAAATTATAGTCCTGTCCACTCACTGAACCTGGATAGAGCAACTGGAAAGCTTTTGTTCTGAATATCCACTGAGTTAGTCTTTTATGACACACCTGAAATAGTTCAACTTAATGTAAGTTGAGGGAATTAAATTTGAATGTCTCAAATATATACTTTTTTTTCTGTGATTATTATGTGGTTAATCTAAGACTTTTTTTTTTTTAATTGGTCTATGAAAGATTTTATCCACGTACAGTTCTTAGACTCAGATGCATCATTAGGCACAGAAGGTTTCTGCCTTGAGGAACGCATGGGATTAGAAATTTAAGTTGAATTGTGCTATGTGTTGGTCCCTTCAGAAAAAATGTCCAGGAAGAAAAAAGAAACTGTGGCTTTCACAAAAAGAAGTTATTACACTTCAAAACCTGGTGGCTGATTAAAAAAAATCCAAAATAAAACCCAAAATAACCTCTCAAAAAAGCTCTTAAAACTCTCAGAAAACACCCAAAAGCAGGAAGTTTGGTCAGCACACTGAAATAACAGTTATGCTCTATGAAATTTCAAAATTAAAGGTCCTGAAAAGTGTTGTACTTCACTGATGAAGGGCTGGCTACAGTAACAACAGAGAGGGGAAAAATAAAGAGTTGAAAGATGCACCACTCATATGAATAAAATTACTGTAAGACAAAGCAATGGGTGTTACTTTACAACAGTGCTTCTAAGGACAAGAGAGGATTTGCTGCCAGGAAAGACTTCATTGCCACTGTGCTGAGGCAGGGCTGTGTGCTCAGGCTCCTGGAGCACAGCAGGCTCAGCTCCCCCGAGCTGGGCTGGGGCAGACCCTGCTCTCAGAGCCCAGGGCAGCACTGGCACCTACTGGTCTAACAGGGGTGGCAGCTGGTCAGCTGTGCAGCAGCAACAGGCACATTTCTGCACTGATTCACAAGGGCTGAGCAGGACTGGCACAATGCTGGGCCCCTACTCACCATCACTCAATAGCCATCAGGGGCTGAGAGAGATGCCACTGAGGTCGCCATCTCCCTGCCCTCTGTGCCTGCTTTAATCTGAACTGATCTGTGACTCCTACCCACCTGGTTAAGAGAGATGTGACCAGCAGGCTCCCCTGGTGCACACAGGACATCTGTGAGCTTTCCTCACTCCTGGGAGAGGATGGGAGGAATGTCCACACAGCAGAACTCCTCAGAGCCAATGCTTCAGCAACCTCTGCCATGCCACTCTCCTGTTTCAAAACACACTGGGTAGCAAAAAGCCTGCAGGCTTTCCAGAGAGGTCTGTGAACTGTTCATTATTTTGAACACTGCTTTTTTGCAGTGACTTTTGAAGATGCAATTGCCAAATGAAAGGAACGTCAGGGTGACCAGGACTGCCCTCAGGACACCAGAGTCTGCTGCCATCTCTGGGAACAGACACAGCAGGCTGCACTAGAGCACACAAGATATTGTGAAACAGCAATCTGTTTTCAGTTCAGAGGGAAACACCAAATAATCACATCAAGAAGCCACATCTACTCATTCCAGGGGGACCTTCAAAGTGCTTGTCTGGATTTCTTAAGGTGCTTGGTAGTGAAGGACCCACCTGGGTAAGCAGTGCCCTTTCTCTCCCTGTGTGTGACTGAAGAAATAGATGGGCAGAGCCACTTTGTCACTGAATTATGGATTTGAGTTTTTGCAGCTGCATCAGTAGGTGACCCGTGGATCCATACTCCAGAAGTGTGTTCTGAGTGCAGCCCCACACAAGAACACTACTGGAGCTCCTGGGAGCTGCACACAGAGCAACTACACATTAATTATTTCTCATTTCTTAATATTTACTTTATCCATGTACTTGATTACAAGTAGGGAAAAAAGAGGTTTGTGCATTTCTGTTGGTTAGCCTGATTTTCAAAGAGTCTTATCTCTTAGCTCCCTGCTGTATTCCAAGAAATCTCTTAATGCTAAGCACTTCCATAGAAGAGGTGAAGAATGCCCATTTCTATATAACAAGAACTTGCATCCAGTATTTAAATAATGACGCTAAAAACAAGGACAATTCTAGAAAGTTCTAACAAAGCCTGAGAAACTATGTCTGCTAGAAGCAAATGGAAGTTTGCTGTGAATGCCTCACAGAAAATTCCTGTTAGGGGAAAAAAATATCCAACCCAAGCAAAGAAAAAAAAAAAGCTGCATAAAGGGAAAAAGAAGCAGTGCACAAGTTTGAATGCTGCCTGCCAGGCACTCAAGGAAATTATTTCAGTGTTTACCTGTGCAATAAGGGGGAGCACAGCTGCCCCCAGCAGCTCAGAAGGGGCTGCACAGGGGGAAAGGGAGTCTAGAAACATAACAGGGATTTTTGTATGATTTTCACTGCTGTTACAGTATTTTAAAATTAAAAAAAAAAAAATTAAAGCTATATTCTACAATTCCAGTGTCCAAATAATGAACTAATGTCCCTATAAGGGAGCAACCAAAGTCTTTCAAAAGATGTCCAACCCACAGAAGTGATGAACAAGTGTGAGTTACAGACATGACTGAATCTGGAGCAGGTTGGCAAGCTGAGAATTAGGCCTTTTGGGGATATTGCTCCAAGAAAGAAACTGCAATCTTGCTGTTAGTGGGGGGAAAAGTGCATTTGGCCCATGTGGTAAAGGACTCAATGCTTTCAGCTCATAAACTCCAACAGGAATCAGCCAGCAACACTGGATCCAGAATGAGTTCTGGTAGGAAATAAGCTGAAAGAATACCTTAGAGAGAAAGATTTTCAACTGTGCTTTGAAGACACAGGCAGGAAGGTCTGGATGATGAATGAAAACTTCTCATTCTGTATGGCAGCTGAGGGTGCAGCTGGCAAGCACCTCACCAGCTCTGGACACCCAGCAGATCTGAAGCCAGGGAATTCAGGAAGCCCTTTTGCTAAGAAAAGGGTCAAAAGGCTCTGGCTGAAATGGAGATCTCCAGAAAGCCCTCCAACACAGGACAAGTGTGTGACAGCATCACTCATACCAAGAGGGAGCTCACAGGTGTGGCAGCAATCCCAAAACATTGGCTGGATTAACAGATCTGGGCAAGCAGAGCTACCTGCTGAGGATGAGGAAACTTCCCCCTTGTTCTACCTCTGTCAATGAAAGCAAACAGTTGAGAACTGACCTGCTCTGTGATCTCAGAGCATGCAGAGATATGAGGTAACTCTGCCAATCTGACCCCCACAATGACCAAACCAGCAAAAATTCACACCAAGCATGTGAGCTGCCAGAGGAACTGAGGTGATGCCTCAGCTCAGTACTGGAGGTAAGAGACTTCCTTTGGTATTCCATCAGTCAGTGACATGCAGCAGCATCATTCAGCATCCACACATCCTCGTATCTCAATAAAACACCAAGGTTGATCTTGCTCTGGAGAAGCAGCTCTTTAGGATGAGCATGAAGACAGACAGGGTTCCACTGCATTTTTGAGACTCAGTGGAAGGCAAACAGAGCAATGCTGAAACTCCCAAAGTTACCTGTGAGAGCAGGAACCCACGCTCTCCTTCAAGAGTGCCACTACCCTCTTTGAGGATGCTGCCTGTTAGAAGCAAGGGAAGCCAGGCATGCCCTGACCTGTAAGGCATCACACTATCCAAAATCCATGTCAGAGAAAGGAATGAGCCACACAACACTGATCTGCAGTATGATATCAAGAAGGAATACCATTTTTTGAAAGAGATGTGCTGAAAACTGTTTACAGCAAAACTTGCACTGAATACAGATGGAAATGTTGTGGATGAAACCTCTCACCTGTTGTGGAGCAGCACCCAGAGTCTCCTGGGGCTGGGAAAGACCAACAGCCAGGTACCTGTGCTCTCCTCTGGTTATTGAAGTGAAAAACGAGATACAGACTCCACCAAGAGAATTACTGTTCTGGGCAACTCACATCCCTGAATATTTCAAATGGACCAAGAACTAGAAGCAGGAAAACTGTCTGGAAATAAAACCAAAAGTAAAAAAAAATAAAAAAACCCCAAATAACCCCCAAACAAACAAAAAAACAACAACAGAAAGCCCCATTAACTAAGAATTTGGAGCAGCATAAATGAACCTTAGAAGAGGAACCAAAACACATTACAGTCCCCAGAGAAACCTGTGCTAATGGACAGTATTTCCAGTCCAAAATAGGTAAAGTAACAAGTATCTTTAAAGCAAGAGGAAAAATAAAGTGTAATTGCTAACAGATTATTTCAGGTATTTATTAAGGAGAATACTGAATAAAGTGCACAATTAGCTTTGTTTTGCAATCAAAACAAGAATGTGTTGAGGCATTTTCAAGATTGCTCATTTCAATTTACACGTCAGCCTAGAACAGGGGGCAACCTGAAATACAGCTTTCACTTATTCACATTATTTTGGCCACTAAAGTTTTGGAAGTTCAACCTGCATTTGTGGCTTTAAAAAGTGCCTGTCCTCTGAAGTGCAAGGTAAGAGTTAGGAGAAATATACACTGATATGGCCAAAAATTAGTAAGTCAGAGAGTGAATCAGTAGAAAAGGAAAAGGAGAGATCATCAACTTCCCTGCTTGAGGGAAGAAGGGAAGGAGAAGAGGATTCCAGCTCAATTCACTAAGCTCAAGGACACTCAGGCAAACCAAACACTTCAACTGGTGTTGCAATGGTCTATGCAGGAACCTGGGTGAGGCTCACAGCACAGTGTGCTCTTCCAACACCAAGAATAAAACTGTAATCCACATTCCCAAGTGTGCAGGGGAAGTGTCACACCAGGAGCAGGGTCCTGAGCGTGCAGCAGTCATGACACTACTACTGCCAACATGCAAAGGATGCTAAAGCCTTATCAAGGTTAATGAAGCAGCAGAGGAGTGGGTTGTGAAGGCATTTGCAAGACAGGAATGAACCTGTACTAGATGGTTGAAAAAAAGGGAGCAATAAAAAAATGCAAGAGAATTCCGTTTGAAGTAATAAACCAAAAAAATAACCACTGCAGCAATGTTATGAACATGCTTCAGGTAAGACTCTCCTGTGTCTCAGTTTGCATTTGTAAAGAGGAATATTCATTCCCAATGATCTAATCACAGCATTTGGAGGGTGGTGAACAAAAACCTGGAATAGAAGTAGAACAAAAGAAGGATGCAGTTCTAGGGCTGGGGAGAAAAAGACAGTAACAGTGAGATAAAATGGAGCAAAACTGTGGATAAAATGAAATAGTATGGTTTGGAATATTGTAGCTAAGACCACAGTAAACACTGAGTAAAGGCCACAGTGGTGAGAATCAAGATTTCTCCTGGATCTAAAGCAAGAATCTGAAGAATCTTTGCATTGTATGAAATGCTGAAAAAATAGAACAGCAACACTGAATACTCAATTGGAAATAACAGCAGAAGAAAAGAAATACTTTTTCAAAACCAGTCTCCGAACTATATAACACTATTTGCTAAGAGCAGCGTTGCATTTTTGGTGGTTTGCAGTAAGGATAACATAAAAAAACCCCTCAGGTTAAGACTCTGATGGTACAGAAGTGCTGGGCACCTACATCTACACTGAATGCAACCTAACATCACATATTCATGGCACCTTTGAAAATACACCTTTGAAAATCAGGCTCCAAAAAGATAAAAGCCAAAATTTAGCGGGAGAAACCTGGTAATTAAAAATACCTAAAGCCTGTGATATTCACCTGAAGAAACCAACAGAGGAAATTTAAACCTGAATCCCAAGTAAACTATTAGAGGACTGTCTTTAAGGAGATTCTGGGGACAAACACCTTGCATAAGCAGGAAAGATTTTAAACATCTCATTTATTCCTTGGAATATGACCTCCTTCTGTCATTGAGGGCACTCTGACAGCGAATGAGGTAGGTATAGTACAACCAAGTCTTTCCTGATAAAAAATTGTGATGGTAACACTTCAAACTTATTGACTGGCTGACAACAGAAATCATGAAAATGGGTTTATGTGTCCCTGAGAGGGAGTATAAAACAGGAAGAACAGGAATCTTCTCCACAGATTTTGGGAGAAGGGCCATCACTTCACTGCCATGGTGAAAGACAGTGTTCTATGAAAGCAATGTATTCACACAACATTGCTGCAAGATACACAGATTTTATAAATGGGGGAGCCAGGAAAGTTAATTGACTTGTCTGTATGGCCATGAGAGCAGTCAGTGATAGACCTGGGATTCATGATCAGGACTTCCTTGCCTCCTATTCAGTTGTCTCCTTGCTGGCCAGAGGCTCTCTGCGTGGCTGTTCTAACATACCCTATAGAGATAGTCATGCAAGGGGTGGAGCACAAAGTCACTGAAGAACAGAGCACTTTCTGTGCCAGGAAGCAGATTTCTCCTGGAAGCTGCGTGCAATTGGGAACCTCTGGTGGGAAGCACACATCTGTTTTTTTCACCCTGGAATGTCTGGTGCTTAAGGCTTAGCACAACAAGGACCATTGTAATGACTAAATGGAACAGAGATAGCCCATACAGGCATAAATTACAAGGTGTCTGTCTGGAAGTGAAACAACCTTTTCCCTATGCTCTTCTGACCCTTAAAAACAAACGTTAGCCTGCTTAATTCAGTGGACTCATCACATCCAAGTATAGATCAGTCTATATTTCCATGTCCACAGGTCGGATATCTCCAGTTTTGTGTTCTTTTACCCACAGTTCCCTGTCTTTGGCAGGATCCACTTTCCGAAGCAACTGATCCACAAGTTCTACTGTCTGAAACGAAGAAAACAAGAATCCAAATGTCAAGGCACACTTCAGGCAGAGTCATTGCTCTGACATGCAGAGCAGCTGTGGGCATGCCAACACTGCATCTGCAGACAAATGAGAGCTGCATGTGCATGAGACTGGATGGACAAGACAGGTCTGAATGTGCAGCCTTGCGGTAAGCAGAGAAGAGGGAGACTTAACATGAAGAAGCAGAGACAGGTTTCCTGTGCCAGGCAGCAGCCAGGCAGCCTCTGACTCCTGTCCTGCAATCTGCACCTTACACCAAACACAACTGTACTGAGTCTGCATGCACCCCATATTTTAATATTTGATAAACAGCCAGCTTTTAACAAGGAAAAGAAATATATATACACATACTTCCTTTTCCAACAGTGAAACAATTCAGTATCTTCCCAGCACAAACAGAAGACCTCAAGGAGTAATGCATCATGCTGAGAGAACTAAAAATAGCTCATGCTGGCCAAATGTACTTCTGTTGGTTGTGTCCCCCTCAGGAAAGAGCTGTGATCCAGGAGTATGAAATGTGATCAGTGAGTCCTGCAGGAGCAGGACTGCAGGGAGGCACCACAGCACTGCTGCAGACTAATAGGCTGCCTGCAGACATCCTCCCACATCCTTTGACAACAGCCAGTCTGACCAGGCCAGGAGGGACCATTCTGCTCAGCTGGAGGGCAGTGAAGAGCACAGGGACCAAACAAAAAGCACACTTACACTTTGGTTGAACATGTCTGTCTCGTGCCGCAGCTGTGTGTACTGGCACAGATGCTGCCGAATCATCTCCACCCTTTCCACTTCTAGTCTCTCAAGCTCCTGGACATGAAGAAAAACAAGTCCTTATTTTTACTGGAACCTGAGCTGAGGGCCCAGAGAAAGGATGATACACAAAAGGCTGCCAGTAGGTGCAATACTGCCCCAGGGTCATGCTTTGGAGCTGGACTCCATGGTTGCACATTCCTCTGCTCTGCAAAGAATAAGAAACAGCAAGCAACAGCAGTCATCTCAGCCTGAGCCTAGCAACACAAAAGAAGGTCACACCTCCCCAAAAGGTTCCAAAACTGAGACAACCAAGGCAGACAGTGGAGCCAACTGCCTTCTGAGATGTTGCAAGCAAGAGGAAATCTGTTTCTTGCAAGAAGTTTTACATGCTTTATTGCCAGCTACAGACAGTGATTACCTGGGGCAGCAGAAAACACGTTGGTGTGGATGGCTCAGACCACCCCCAAATTCCAACCAAATACCTGTCAGAGCACAGGTCACCAGATGATGAGCTAGGACAAGCTTCCACCTTGCCCAGCTGGCAGTAAGCAGAACCCAGCAACACTTTATTTGGAAAGGCAGGTGATTTCTACTTTTCCTCCTGATATTTTCTGTCTCCCTCTTCTTCTGGATTCTGATATTATACACCCAAATCTGCATTCAGTCCTTCTGGACTGAATACACTGATGCACTGGTGCAGTTTTGGGCACCACAATATAAAAAAAAAACATTAAGCTATTAAGAGTGTCCAAAGCAGGGCCATAAAGACAGCAAAGGGTCTGGAGGGGAAGCTTTAGGGTAGGCTCTGGTGAGATCCCACCTGGAGCACTGCAGCCAGCTCTGGGGTTGGCAGCACAAGAAGGATGTGCAGCTTCTGGATTAAGTCCAGAGGAGGCCCTGAGATGCTCCAAGCCAGCTTGTAGCAAGTCAGGCTGAGACAGCTGGGGCTGGTAAGTCTGCAGAAGAGATTGTTCTGAGAAGACCTCAAAGAAAATTGTGAAATCGTGGAATAGAAAAATTAATTAATGGATTTGGTGATTTATCGTGTGTTTTTCTGTGTTTGTCTTGTACATTACTTCATCCCTCCTAAGGACAATTCAAGTGTTCTGGCCCCTAAGCAGGCCTGAACTGGTTCAATGCCTTCTGCAAAGAAAGTTATTTCTTCTTTCCCCTAATGATGAGTTTTCTTAGGACTGAGAAGGGGAAACACAATGTGAATTTATCACCCAATTTTCCCCATTGCTTTGCACTGAACTAGTTGTGAATGATGAATACTTTAGACTATTACAATTTTGGGAGGATGGCTGTAGATGTTACATACCAGAGTGGTGGTCACCATCTCCTCAAACCACTTGGACTGGGCTTGATTGTACAGATCCACACAGCGCATCAGGTCATCCCCTGAAACAGCAACACATCAGTCTTTTCTAGCCAGGGCTTAGAAGGAAAGTGCAGATCAGGTTTTGTACACCACAAGGATTTGAACATGAACCCTGGTGGAGCTCAGAAGAGTTCTGCTACATGGTATTTGTTATATGGAACAACATTCCAACTTGCATGCACTTGATGTATGGCAAAAAGCAGGTGGTTGGAGTGAGAATGAACAGGAGGCAAAGACAAAATTTTGAAACAAAAAAAATAAGCACCAAGAGTATTTTTTTAAATGTCCAGAAATATTAAAAGGCAAGTTACTTCAGTTATAAAAAAATAGAGGGAAAGTTCTATTTGAAAAATAAAGCAATTAAAATAGGAAATCAACAGTGGCGACTTATGGAACTGCAGGGCAGCACTCTGCAGGTGACACTGCAGTCTAAGAGGTCTCTGTCTCCAAGCAGAGTGAGGCACCAGGCCCCAGTGTTGGATGAAGGGATACTGATTTGCAGCCTCATGCAAATATGCACAGGTCACAGCAAGTGGCTGTATCCTCAGTACAGTACAGCACACACTACTATATCCTCAGTATTTCTAGAAGAGAAATTATTTTAGTCACTGAGTAGCAGTGGAAAAGAAACCAAAAAAAAAATCACTTTCAAGGAAAAAGACAGCAGTAGTAAGTGTAATAGGCACCCACAAAGTTGTGGGTGAGTGTGATTTAGGAAAGAACCAAGGAAGGAACTATGATTTATGGAAGAAACACCCTCAGCTAAGCTTTTCTGAATCTGACTTTGAAAGTCCCACAAACATTCAGTAATCTATGGACACTTCCATGAAACAGAAAGATAACTCGCCCTACTTTTGCTGTTCTCACCTCAATAGTTATCAATAATTTGAGACATCTGAGTTGGAAAAACTAGGCTTGTTACTTCTGAGAATTTATATTTTACACAGATTTGTACCATGGCTCACTTAGACTTTGGGGCTACAATATTTAAACACAAGAACACAGGGACAGATGGGCAGGTCATTCCACCATGTGAGCTACTCACCTGCCTGGGTGGACTTCCGTCTGGCCTTCTTGATTTCCTCTTCTGTCTTGTTGCTAAGTTTCACCTCTAGCTGCTGGGTTTTCATTTCCAGATCCTTCTGCCTCTCTGTCAAGGCTTTCCGGGCCTTGGAGTAATTAAAGAAGAGTCAGTGGTTACAGAGAAAGCTGCTTTCAGCCTTCTAGTACTGCTTCACACAGTGTTTCTCAGTAACTTCCCATGAAACAGGGATTCAGGCTCTTACACCACCACCATGAGGCATTCACAGAAGTGTCCTATGACCACAGAGGAGTCATCACCAACAAACAAATCACAAATGCATCTGAACTCTTCCCAGAGTCTTAGAGAGGCAAAGGACTAATGGCATCATCAGGCTCTCCTCTTTCTCAACAGCTATCTCATTATTTCTGGGAGAAAAGAGAGCTGGAGCCTCTTTCAAATGTCTTAAACAGCATCATTACCAAGACACCTCTTCCATTTGCTTTTCTTAGGATCTGAACTGTTGAAGTAATTTCAAGTATTTCACAGAATTTGTCTTTAAGTATGTTCTGGACTCAACATCCACCTATCACAAACTAACAATAGGAACTTAATTCAGAAAAACTTATTCAGGTTCATGCCAACAGTTGAAATCAAGAAATGAGGTTTGGTACAACTGATGACTTGAACTACTTTACTTATAAGTGCTTCAAGCTGTTAAAACCTGATTTACCAGTACAAATATATATTATACAGGTAAATTAGTAAAGCACCTTAACAAATAAACATTGTTACATGCAGACTGACAAATGCATAAAAATCACTTGCTTTGCATGGATTTGTTTATAAAACATGCCACGTTTGCTTTTTAAATTGTACTAGTGTTTCAAAATAAATTGGCACGGCTGTATTTTCTTAGCACCTTGAAGTTTTCTACAGTCACACCATTTAAATGTTTCAGCTCTGTAGAAGCATTCCTGGGATTTTTTCCATGTGCAGATCTGGGGCCCCTGGGTCCTGCAGGTCTCCAGAGGAAGCTGCAGGAGGGCAATCCCGGTGGGGCTGAGTGCTCCACAGGCACTGCAGCCACAGCTCTTCTCTGCCTCATTCCTTGTCCCCAGTGTTATTCCCAATAATCCCCAATATTGCTACTGAGTCACTTTGCAGATAGGAGTGTGAAGAACTTTGTGTTTTGCAGAGAAATGCCTCCCTTGCACACTCTCAGCCTAACGACCTTGTGTATCCTGCAACAATTCCGTCCCTCAGGAACTCCTGCTGAGCTTTAATGAAAGCACAAACAGCTTGGGGGATGACTGGGAATGGTATTTTCCTTTCCAATTTACACCCAAAAGCAAACCTCCTGAGGATACAGTTTGGCAGCTGAGGAACAAATATCCCTATTTCTGCCAGCTGCTGCTGCTGGGAGATCACAATTTGTGGGCCTGCACCACAACCTCAGCTACCTCCTGGTTCCTGTTACATCAGCCCATTACTGGATGCTGCTGCTGTTCGGATTTTTTTGGATTCTGGAGATGTTTCTTGTGAAGGGTTTGTGATTTGCAGGGTGCAGCTGTCCCCCTTGGCCATCACTGAGCCAGGTGAGCCTTCGGCCTGACCCTGCTGCCACTCTAAGGCAAGGTGCTCTAAATTTGGAGGACAATAGATGCACACGAATTAGAAGTGTTAGAAATTTATTGCCCCAAGTTGGGAAGGGGAGGCGGAACCAAAAAGCCATTTCAGCAGCAAAATGTTTGCCCCCCCACTCCCAGATCTGAGCTAAACACCAAACTAGGCACAGCTAACAGTGAAAGACCTCAGCAGAACAGCTGTGCTCCTTTGTGACAGAACAGAAACTCTTCACAGGGCAGCTCTGTCCTGCTCCAAGCAGCAGTGCCAGAGGCTGCAGGCTGCTCCCTGCTCCCACCTTCTCCACGGCTGTGTAGCGGCTGGCCAGGTGCTTCCGCAGGTCCGCGATGTGGTGGTCACACTTCTTCATGTCCTTCTTGAAGTTCTCTCTGAAGTTCAGCAGGGGTTTCTCTACCTCACTCTGAAGCTGGCAATGAAAACAAAGGAAGAAATGGCCATAATGAGGAGCCAGGCAGTAACTCCTGGCTCTTCACAGAACCACAGAATCATTAAACTGGGGAAAAACCTCCAAAATCATCAAGTCCCATCATCAACCCAGGGCTGCCAGGTCCACCACTAAACCCTGCCCCTAAAGTGCCACGTCCACATGTTTTTTGCACACAAACAGTGGGAAGGATATAGAAGATACTACAGGATTTTCTGTGCAGAGTTTAAGAAGAAGTAAAATAATGGAAAAGCCCATCTTTACCTGGCCTGCCTACACACACACACATCACTCCAGGGTGCATTTCTTCCTTTTGGAAAACAATACAGGAGGACAATGGGGAGCAAAAAGTATTTCACTAATTACAGCCCTGATGTCGAAGTTTAAGGTAGAGCAGTGGGTTACCAAGGTAGCAGCTGGTTGCCTGAGTAACCTCTGCTGAATTGCTTACAAATGGTGCAGAGCTATAATTTTCCTCCAGAACATGGCTGTTGTGCTGAGATACCTGCCACTGTATTGAACTTGAACACCCACAGAGGTTAACAGAATGTAACAGGATTTAAGAGCATGTCTCATGTGGTGGAAAAAACCCAGATAAATACCATAATTTTTAAAAGAAATCTCCTTCGGCATCACTTGAGATAAAACCCAAAAATAACACGATGTTCCCAGCACACTTTTGAGAAAAGCTAATGATACAAAAAAAGCCAGAGTTCTGGTTCTCTTCCTTCCAGACAGGTAAATTCTTGTTGAGCAGCCAAATATTATTTTTCATTTCTTCCTTTGCAGAAGTAAAATGTATAAGCACTAGTTAAATTTACTGGCTGGAACACAGAGCCCAGGTGAACAGCAGCTAGAATCAGTTTTACTTCTCTTTTTTTAATGAAAAATTAAAGCTAGATTTTTTTTTTATTTACTCAGGTAGACTAAATAAACTGATTTTGTGAGGAAAAGTAAGTTTCACTAAGTTTTTTTACCAACTTATTAATTCTTCTAAATCTGTACCATGTGCATGCGTATTTCTCCCACTAACACGCACTGAAGGGAGAGGCCACCAATTCAGGGGAAAAATTTTTGGAAAAGAAAGAACTATTTACCTTAGAAGAAAATTTGAGATGCACCTCTGCTTCATCAGCTAAACTCTTCTTGAGCTGAGCCCAAGCTTCTCCCAGTGTGCTGAAGGAAAAGAAGGACAATGATCACTCTCTTCCCTACCCCTCCTCATGGGATTTGTCAGACAAATCTGGCACAACACTTTATACCAGATGTTCACCAGCAAACCAGGGTAACAGAAATGTGAGAAAACAAGCAACCTTTGTGACCAAGGCAGAATTGTGTTGGCATTGTCTGCAGCAGATCTTTGAAGCCACAGTACATGACAATCTCCACTTACAGAGAAGCCAGCAAGATCCTTCAGTGTCTTACCCTTACCAAACAAAGTTTCCACCAATGCAGGTTTTCCATTGCCTCTTCTACTTTACACCCTACTTCACAGAACAGATTTTCACTTCAGGTGAAAAATCTCAGAGAAGCTTTTCAGCACTTGAAAATTTCTCCATTGTCTTTTTCTTTCACATTGTTTCCAACAGTGGCAGTTGAGGACAGCCTAGATTCCTCTGAAAGCATCATAACCAAAACTACACTGTCCCCAGTACAGTACAACTCCAGGGGCTAAACTGGTAACAGATTATTTTGCATCAGACACTCTTTCTTCTACATATTTCAATATGATTGCCTTTTTAGACAACAGCATGAAGTTGTTGATGAATAAGCTTGTGATTCACTATAGCCAGATCCTTCTCCCACAAACTGTTATGTAACTGTATCTTTCACATCCTGTGAAAGTATAAAATCTGCTGCTTTGTTCTCATTAAAATGCATCTTATTTTTTTTCAGTTAATTTCTCCAATTTAACACGAGAATTCTGAATTGCAACCTTTTCTTCAAATTACACATACCAACCCTCCTAGCTCTGTCACATCTCTGATTATAGTAAATCTATAATTTCCTCTATCATAGGTTGCTCATTACAAAAACATTTTAAAATCCCCTGACTTAGGACAAACCCTTTGGGATCTCATTCCACAGCTACTTTCTGCACTTTAGATTTTGTAAGCAGTAGGTTTTTGCTATCTAGTTTTTTCCACTTTAGGCTTTATTTAGGCCACCATTTCTCTTGTCTGCCTACGAGAATCTCCCATCACAAAAAGCAATACTAAATTAAGAGCTGTGATGCTTGACCTACTCTTACTCCATCACTGAAGGAATTTAGGCATTGTTCTCTAAGCATACACAACAATTGCTCATCCCCTTAGCTTTCCCCTAAGTGAAAGTTTGATGGTTTATTCTACCACTTTGCACAGGTTAAATAAAGCTGAGTGATCTACAGTTACTGGCTCCTTCTATCTCTTCCCTTTTCTCTTATCCTTTTCAAGGATAATGAGATTTGACTGTTCCTGATAGCCTGAAAAATCTCCTGTCATCTGCAATCTCAAGCTAATGATCTGTCACCTCTGATGCTGCTGCAAGGACTTGAGTCCTCAAATATGTTGTTCATGAGCTAAACAACTCAGATACTCCTACAGAAGTGCTCCTAATATTTCTCTTTCCCTGAGATCCTCTCCCATTGCCCAGTTCTCACTGACACTAACCCTGTTATCTGATCCAGGAAGAGCAGCACTGGACAGTGCTTTCAGCTCCATACACTCTGCACCATGTCCTTTCCAGTTCCCTATTTCAACATTTCTTAGGCCTGAGTGCTCATTCCCTCTCTTTTCACCTATTCTGTCCTAGTTTCCTTCCATTTTTTTTTTTTTACAGTCATTCCCTCCTTCTCCCATTGGGGGTAGGAGAAAGTGGAAGGAAGATGTGGAAGAAAGTGGGTTTAGCTTTGTTCAGATCAGGTGAGCATCCATCCCTAAGGAGAAAGGACAGAAACCATTGTCACTAGAGGTGCTCAGTTATCCTCCTGCAATTTCTGTCCTCGCCTCCTGGAAAATGAGCAAAACACCTCATGCAGCTTCAGTGCTGGCAGAAACACACTGTGTCAAAGCTATGGTGAGGACAGTCATTTCCTACTTTGGCTTTCAGTGCTTAGAGGGTTTGTGGTGACACAGACAGAGCTACCAAGAACTGCCCTTCAGGAGTGGTGCCTTTGCATTATTACTGAAGAACTGCAAGTCAGTCTGAATTGCACTGCCTAATGTCTTCTTAATAACTTCCCAAGTGTGAAAATGTTGGAAGTAAGAAGCAGTCTGCTGAACCCTGATGAGAAAAGACTTCTTTATCCTCCCTATCTGCTGCTCTGATTTTACCAGCACTAACCTTACACACTTACTCTCAGTAATATAATATATATTCTTTCATTTTCAAATTAGTTTAGTACACATACATGTTAGTCCTGGAAGGAACTAGTCCAAGGACATCATACAAACCTGAGTGGAAAGGCAACATTTTATACACACGTTCCTAAAAAACTTCTCATTAACAACCTAAAAAAAAAAACCCAAACCAACAACTCTGAAGCAATTCCATCTTCCCCAACATGCCCAGGGTGCTAACCTAAATAAACCTCTACTCAACAGGAGAGAGCTGGGGAAAATTACATGTACCTGCGTGGGAGAAATGCCTTTTATATTAAAATTCGTCTTCTGTGAAAGTCACAGAGACACACTTACCCTTCTTCCTGAGCAGCCAAGGAATTCTGAGACAGTTTGGACAGGTTCTTAGCATATTCCTCCTCAATCTTTATCCTACACTCACATACACACAGAGAGAAAATAAAAAGACAGCAGTAAGTAAGCTTTAAGGCAGAAGCCCACACACATAATTTGAAGAAAATTCTCTGCATTTTAACAGATTTTGCCACAGGAATTTTCCTTTCAGTCTCCAGGGCTTGGCAGCACCAGTTTGATGAGCCGTCTTCTCCCCCCATATGCTAAAAATGCAGAGGCAGGAGCAGGGCTATATGCAGGACGGCATGTGCGACAAAATTAGCTGAAGAAGCTACAGTTCTGGAGAGCAAATAACAAGGACATAGTGTTTCTGCTTTGCAACACGGGCTGTCTGCAAAAGCAGAAGCACGTGGTAAAGTCTGCTGTGAAATGTGAGGCTGCACATCCTTGAGGCAAAAATGAAGGAATGTGGCAACCCAGGAAAAGTCAAAATGAGATTTGGTGGACTGAAGTGCACCTTTCGTAGGGACACCAAATGCTTCCTGCTCTCTGTTACGGGTGACAAAGCATGGCAGAGATGTGGCAGGAGTTTCTGTCACCAGCACCTGGCCAGTGCAACGCCTTCTATTCACACCTCTCAGTGCCCTGTCCTTGTCTTCACTCACTGGGAGGCACCAGGAACAGGAGCTGAGCTTGCCAGTGGCAAGAGAGCAGAGGAGGAAAGGTGCTGGCACACAGCTGCTGTGGGAATGCCTGCAGGGAGGAGAAGGAGGGCAGCTGTGGAGTGAGGGGACAAAGGTACGTGCTGACAGCCCAGCAGGGAGGAATGAGCAGCTGCTGGTGCAGAGGTGAAGGGCATCGTGCCTGAAACCATCTTCCCTGAGTTCTGCTGCCAGTGAAACACCTGCAAGGTGCACATGCTCCCAGGCACAGCAAACAATTGTCTGGTCACTGGTTTTCAACCCAGCTCGCTCGACAGAACATTTCTGAGAGAGCTGTGGCCCCCAGGTAGAAACATTGATTCTCTGCCAACTATGCAGGAGCAGGGACAAAACCTACTCTGAAGTGTCCATCCACAAAGACTCAGAAGGTAGGGTATTTCTGGCATGCCCACTTGCAGGAGCCAACTGAGCAAGTGCACTTTTCCAGAGCACATTTGAGCTAAAAGGGGTCCCCTGAAATAGCTGAGAGGGATCTGATGCTCTGAAAATATCCTGGTGGATGGTGTGGGAGGGGAAGTGCCACACTGTTGTTACACTCACAGCTCAGGGGAGGGAGCAGGTCTGGGTGCCACAGCTGACAGCTCCACAGCAAAGCCACTGACTGGGATGTCCCTTCCAGCAAAGACTGGGATGCAGCTGGCTGAGCCCCAGGATGATACCCAGCCTAGTGTGACACAGAACTCCAGACCTTACCCAGGAGCTGGGGGTCCTCTTCTTCCCCCTCCCATGAGGACAAAACCAGCCAGCTCCCCAGGCCTGCTCTAACAAGACCAACAAACACAGGCATCAAAGGCTCCACTGAATTAGGACCTCACTATGAAAAGGGCTTTATCCAGGCACACTTCACCTAATGTACTTTAAAGACCTGTTTCAGAATGAGACTGATCTTGTCTCAGAAGTGACAATTTCTGGGGACTGGAAAGAGAGAACAGGCCAAAAGTAGTAAAGGTGCAAATGTCCTTCCCAGAGCTAAGGCCCACTGCTGTGGGCTCAGTTCTCAGCCAAAGTTCTAGTCCACAACCTTCATCATGAACTTCATTCCTGCTGAACTTTATCTTTAGGATGCCTTTGAGTGATTTTCTGTGGATGCTGGATGTTCAAAGGTGCAACAGTGTGCTGACTGTTCTGAGCAGCACATGCAGACCCTCACAGAACCTGTGTCTCAGTCCTTTGTCTCATGAAAAGAGGAGCAGTTGACCTTCTTCCATCAGAAAGGTCTGCTGTGAAAATACCAAATTTAAAATCCTGTCAAGCTCTTCTCTGCTGCTGCTGAAGCTGGAGAATTATTGAATGTAGTAGGACAGAAGCAAGCCTCATGTCTTCAGAAGGGAAGAGAGTAGGTCAAGATTAGATATTAGGAAGAAATTCTTGCCTATGAAGGTGGGAAGGCCCTGGCACAGGCTGCCCAGAGAAGCTGTGACTGCCCCATCCCTGGCAGTGTCCAGGGAACCTGGGATAGGAGAAGGTGTCCCTGCCCATGGAACTGGGAAGGGTGAAACTGGATGAACTTTAAGGTCCTTTCCAACCCAAACCATTCTGTGATTCTCATTATTTCACAAGCACACAGACAGCCAGTCATGCCACCAGTGCCTGTCCTATATGCAGCACCAGGCAAGCAAAGCCACTGCCTTTGATGGAAGAGCTCCTCCCTGGGTCCAGCTCTGGCCTAGGCTCCAAGATTTTTTCAGGGATTTGAAGTGTTACTTGTACCCCAAACAGATGGCACTACTAAAAGGGCAGAACTGCCTGGCAAGGAGGAACATCAATAAAAGATTAAAAATAAAAGCTAAAATTTCTATAGTGAAGAATCCCAAATATAAGAAATAAATTATTCTACCCCAACCTGGTTTCCTGTCACTATCTGTAGTCAAAAGAGGCTAAACACCAAGATAAACTTCAAAGAGGGGAAAAAATCTGCCTCTTGATCTTGCCTGACATAAACATGCTGCAAACTCTGGATTGTGGTGACTGTGAAACACAAACATGCCAGAACTCCTGAGTCCATTTTCAGACATCCACGTGGCTGTTTGGCAGTAATTCTACCTTCCTAACAAAGAAAAAAAAAAAAAAAGTTACAAGTTCTTGGGTCCACTCATTTGTTTGAAAACTTCCAGGATTTCATTCCCTATATAGTCAGAAGCACTACACATTTCAGGTGCATTCTGACCCATACTGTTCTGACTTTACTAGTTCTAGCTGATCTTTGGATGTTTATTTCCTCTTCTCTTTTTTTTTTTTTTTTTAAGTACTTTGTGTGCCCACACTCAAATAATTTCAGTCATGACATATTATGGGGGATGAAGAAAAACTGGAGTGCTGCAAAGGGAGACAAAGATGATCTGATGTGACTGCCATGCAAGAAGAAACTAAATAGATTGAGACAACAGGGGAACAGGGAGCAAAGGTGGTAGAGGATATCTGACAGCTCCACAACTGCCAGAGTGCAAAGATTGTGACTCTGAGTCTTTTTACACTGTTCCTACAGATTAGGAGAGAACAATGAAATTTTCAGACAACAGAATTACTGATTACTTTTCTTGTGCAGACTGCAGAAGTTTTCTACAAATTGCTGCAGACAAACAGTGAAAGGAGCACACATGGATGTGCTGAGCAAGGCAGAAGTGAAATAATCTGCTAACTTATGCCTTCTGATATACCTAGTGCTTCTCAGGGCAGTCTGCTGATTTTTTTGGCTGTTTTGGGAGTCCTTCCTTGAATGCAAATGCTTGGACCTTATTTTCACTTTTGATTTAAAGTAATACCTTCTTTTACACCAACACCCTGGATTTTTTAGTTCAGTATATTTATTAATTACTTTCCTCCCTTTCTTGAGGTCTATCTTCCTAAAAGTCAAAGTTATGTGACTTTTAGACTAAACCCTACCTCTGTCAACAAGAACTGAGTGAAAATGTAATTGTTCTGAGATTGCTATATGGAAGAAGCTCCTGTAAAAGCATCTCCTTGATAAACTAAATTTCAGCTAGCTTCCCTCTCATTGGATGTCTGATGAAGAAATCTGGTTCTCATGTCTTATACCAGCTTCCTATTGAAGGGCTGCCTGAATCTCACCTTCAGCAGGCTGAGAGTACAAAGAGAATTTTTCTGGACATGACAATTCCCAGTTAAACGTGGTCCTGTGTTCCCCAAGGCACCTGATGGTCATCATGAAAACTTTACCAATATTTCAGCCCTCTTAGCTGGGAACATAGAGGTTCCCCTGATGGCCTGAGCTCTGTTTCCATGAATAATCCTTCCAGCTCAACACCATTGTCCTCCTTTTCCACACAGAACAACGCTGATCCTTTGTTACAAACAAATGAAAAATGTATTAATCTTTGTGTAACTCCCATCCAGACCCTCTTCACACTCAATTCCCAAGCTTTTTTTGTTTCTAGCACACAGTGGATCTTTTCTTTCCTCTCCAGCATGCCTGCTTCTTCCCCTGCTGAGGACAGACACGCCTCTCCACGTGTCAGAGCTGCTCTCCTTGCTCTCTCTAATTTCACACCAACTTTCCCTTCCTCTTCAATGCATCCTGCTTTTATTTCTGTCAAATTTCATTATATATTACTTCCTTTGAAGCAGTTTCCCCCTCTTTTCCTTTGCTATCATAATTCTGCTTGCCTTCCCATCCTCTCCCTTAGCAAGCCCATTTCTTAACTGTATTTTTAATGTGCCAGGTGGTCCTTTCTTCTACCTCTGGTCTAACTGTAATTGTCTCTTGGACTGTCTTATGTCAAAGCCTCCAGAAATCTCATGTGAATGTTGTGTGTATCTGATTACCATCACTGCCTGTGACACTTTGCATCTTCCTACTGCTGCCACATCCCTAGCATGATAAAAGGTGAGAGGAAGAAACAAAACAAACTACAAATAAAGCAACTAGCTGCATGTTCTGCCCAACTGAACTGCACCCTGAGAAGAGAAGGTTCTGAGGAGACCTCAAAGCCCCTTCCAGGGCCTAAAAGGGCTCCAGGAGAGCTGCAGAGGAACTTGGGACAAGGGATGGAGGGACAGGAGAAGGGGAATGGCTTCCCACTGCCAGAGGGCACTGTTAGATAGGATAATGGGAAAAAATTCTTCTCTGGGAGGGTGGGCAGGCCCTGGCACAGGGTGCCCAGAGCAGCTGTGGCTGCCCCTGGATCCCTGGAATGCCCAAGGCCAGGCTGGACATTGGGGCTGGAGCAGCCTGGGATACTGGAAGGTGTCTCCAGACACGGAGATGTCAGGGGGCTGGAATGAGTTGATCTTTAATGTCCCTGCCATCCCAAACTATCCTGTGGGTCTATAACCAAGCTCAAGTCCAAAGTGATGTATTTTTACATCTTCCTCTAGGAAACTGTGTCTGTGCTCCATGTGAACAAATTGCTTCTGTACTTTTCAGACAAAATAGTTCCTTTCTAAATATCACCTCTGCTCTGCTTCTCTCCTGTTTATGCTTCTTCCTTGAATCTGCAGCCTAAACCCTTCTTGGTTCCCTCTAAACAGACAGACTTTGTGCAATACAACTCGGACAAGTGAGAGCTGGAGAAGCCTGGAAAGCATGGATGAACATTAAAGAAATATTAAATGGTCATTAAGAATTTGCAGCATACCTTTTATGCAGTTTAAGCCTTAACATATTTAAGGAATATCTAAATTGAGAAAAAAACCAATTACAATAAATATTTAATTTGATAACCAAGTGCTAGTTACCTTTCTCGAACAAACTCTGCCATTTCTTTCTGCATTTGTTTCCCTTTAAGTTGCTTTTGAAGAAGAATTTCAAATCCCGACACTGTATTGTTCCCTTGTGAGTCCTTCTTATCTGCCTGAAAGAAATAAAAGGAAGTTCAACAAAAAGCTTTGGAAGCCAAACCCACAGAGATGTGGCTGCCAGCAGCAGCTGCCCAGCAGTGGTGCCTGAGGAGCCCTCCCCTGAGAGCAGCTGATGGCTACAGCACCTCAGTGCCTCTCCAAGAAAAGCCCAACACCCTCCTGCTCCTCTTACCCCTCTTTTTTGTTTTTTTAATTTAAAAAGAAAAGCTTTGGAATTATCTTTAGCCAGCAAAGGATGGTGTGGGGGCCAAAGCAGCCCCCTGCTGTGATTTCTGCCCATCACCCTCCACAGCCGGATAAGTGTCACCCCATGGGCTCAGCCTGCCAAAAGCAGGAATCCTGGAGCCAGCACAAGGGAACTCTCCTGGGGCAGAGGGGAGGACAGTGCTGCTCCTTCCAGGGAGAACACAGTCCTAAAAGAGCTTTAACAGGCTGCCAAGTTCAGCTGTGATTTGCACTAAGGAAACCAGAGCCAGTCTGCAGAGCTCTGCTGTAAAACAAGGCAAACCAGCAACTTGTCCCACAGATCACCACCACACACCCATTCTTCACTGCCTGTTTCTCACACCACTGGCTTCACTGTTGCTACAAGACCCAACACAGTTTTCTCTCTGCTGCCTCTTTTCTCTCTGCTTCCCTATTTCATTTCTTACCCTCTTCCAACAAACAAATTCCCAGAGAACATCTCCCTCAGCGCTGCAGATTTTGCTGTGATCCCCCGCGTGCTGCACAAGTAGCCAGAGGAAAACGCCAGATTCATCAAAGCAGGAGACTGGCAGGATGCCCTGCCAGGCACCAGCAGCCTGAGATAGTGGGAGAAGTGGAGATGATGGAGAAGGAGAGAGAGCTGTGGGCAGATTATGACAAGGCCAAAGAGGAAATTCCTGTGAACAGGGTTATGGGAGGATAAAAGTCTGCAAGAAGTAAGGAGCTTTAAGTAAAGTTTCATTGAAATTGAGATGTGACCAACCCATGGAACCAGGCACTGGCTGAGCTGGAACAGGGAGAACCAAACAGGGCAGGAACTTTTGTAAGACACACGGAAAAAAATCAGTCTGTACACCATTAATGATTTAGGGCCCAAGGGGATCAGAAGACTGGAAGAGACTGAAGAAGACCATTTTCAAATATGTCAATGTATTTTAGCAGTGCCCTGACATCAGCACTGAGCAAGCACAAGGCGACATGCTGTTGGCCCTCCAGCACTGACACTTTTTTTAAAAGGGAAACAATAACACTTAATGACACTTAATAACCAGTAACTGAAAACACACATGAGATTCCTGAAAGCTTCACTGTTGATTCCTTTTGTAGTATTTGTTGATTCCATTGTGGTTTTCTTCTCACTGCCCAGAATCTTCAGTGGAAAAAAAGTTTTCCACTGGAAAACCATTTTCTATCAGCTCCACACTCCAAGGACCACTGCCTCATTTCAATGTGATTCAGGAACCTGAAAACAGACCTGAGCACAAGGGGGCACACAGAACCAGCCACTGAAGACTTTGGATGCTCCAGGCTGCATTAAAACTACTCAACTTCACCTACAAATGGGCCTGTCCTTCACAAACCTCAGCCTAGAAAGAATGCATTTATTATCTGACCTCTGGAATATCCTGTGGAGGCAGCTGTACAATTCAACCAGGAGTTTTTAATTATCTGCTTGTTTTAGAAGGGGCACCCTCTGCTTCCTTGTGTATCCCTGGCTCTTGGGCTCTGGGGAACACTGAAATCATATTCCCTGCCAGCCACCTCGCTATCCTATGGACCTGTGGGTCTGCTGGAGCGAGTCCAGAGGAGGCCACTAAGCTGGAACACATCTGCTCTGGAGACAGGCTGACAAAGTTGGGGCTGTTCAGCCTGGAGAAGAGAAGGCTCTAGAGAGACCTCAGAGCCCTATCTAGGGCCTAAAGGGGCTCCAGGAGAGCTGCAGAGGGACTGGGGACAAGGGATGGAAGGACAGGACACAGGGAATGGCTTTACTGCCAGAGGGCAGGGCTGGATGGGATATTGGGCAGGAATTGTTCCCTAGCAGGGTGGGCAGGCCCTGGCACAGCTGTGGCTGCCCCTGGATCCCTGGCAGTGCCCAAGGCCAGGCTGGACATTGGGGCTGGAGCAGCCTGGGACAGTGGAAGCTGTCCTATAGCAGGGGGTGGGACAGGGTGGGCTTTAATAACCTTTCCAACCCAAACCAGTCTGGGATTCTCTGATTATATCCCCTTCCCACTGCACTGCCCTTTTGCCTGTGCTATTTTGAGGTATGTGGCTTGTCCTACATCCTCCCTGTTGCATGAGCAAATCCATCTCCTGAGAATTGTCCTTGCCTTTCTGGACACTCCTCTGATGATCAGCCACATCTCAGACTGGTCAGATGTTTCCAGGAGATCGTCACTGGCATCCCCAGTCTCCCTGGTACTTCCGGAACACATTGTATCTCAGCCCAAATTCTCTTTTACCTTGTACCACAAATCAAGCTATTTATTCCACTTTCTTGGAAGCTCTGGAGCTGCATGTGGCATGTGGCTGGCTGCCTACTTACCCAGAAATAATCACAGTAGCTCCACTCTGAAGGTTTCAGCAACTGCTGCTCTGGCATTACGTCAGGGTGGGGGAAAGTCACACAGTTGATCTGTTAAAAAAAAAAAAAAAGAAGAGTTAGACAGTAATGAAATTTAGTTGTTAATGAGAAATATGTAAATAAAAAGTTATATCCACGTGCTTCCCATCAGAAAATCCGCAGTGAATGCATGTCAGTGAAGAAAAAATGGTTGTTGCATGGAAACAGCAGCTAAGTATTCCCAGAATGCTACTCTCTGCAAGCAAGAGTGTCAGCCCAGAGGGAAACAAAACTACCCATTTCACAGGAGGAAAATCTACAGGATTCGAAAAGCAATACACAGGGAGTTCTCCCAGATCCCTAAAAACTGTGATAAAAAACCTGATGTGAAACACCCTGAGCAGAGAAAAACAGTGAGCCCTAGAGAGCAGTGCAGGCACTATCGGTGCAAAACACCTTGGCTATGCCAGCCTCCTACAGGATGACAAAAAAAGGAATTATTTTTTCAGTGCACAGCCCTTTAATCTATCTCTAAGACCTTTTCAGATGGAAGTGATGCTCAGTGTAAAAAGGAGCAGGGGCTCTCTGGAGTCAGTGAACCTTCAGGGTGCAGAAGCCACAGTGATCTGTCAGACAGGACTCATCACATGGTCCTTACACAACAGTATAAAAAAATCCAAGCGCTCATTAAGTTATGCCAGTGGAACATTACAGTGCTAACAGCACAGTGAAGGCAATGAGCACCACAGCTACAGCAGAACATGCTGAAGAACAACCCTGGACACAGCCAAGCCTTTCAAAGGAAGCACCAGCAAGAGTCATGGTCCACTGCCAGTTTGTAATGCTCACCCCAAATCCCTGCTGGGCAAGTACCCTAAAATCAGTCCCTCTCAGGGTCATGGGAACAGTAAGAGCACTTGAGTATTAATCAAGAGATCAAGAGATACTGGGGATGGGAGACTCACAGATGTAACTGCATGGGATGAGGGTTTGTTTTGGATCAGTTAACGCTCACAGGAAATCCACACACAAATCTGTCGGTAGGGTTAGCACAGCTGCATGGGCAGACCCAAAGGCAGGGCTTACAGGCAGTGAATCTGCCTTTGGGCTATTCAGAGAGGATCAGAAAGGATGTGGGTGCTGACACAGCCCAAACCCACCCTGCCAGAGCAGAACAGAGCAGACAAAACCTTTAGCTGATACAAGGCTGCTCCTACAAACCCACACTGGTTCTGCTGCCTCTGCCCAGGCTGGAGGTTCAGCAGCTGTTCTGTAAAAGTGCAACACCTCGCTCCACATAAATCCCAGCCCAGAGCTTGCCAAGCTCATCCCAAAGCAGGTTGAGGACCCTGTACCTGTGGTGTCTTTGTCTCAGCTAGATCCTACACCACGTGCCTTGCTATCCAGCTCCCATCAGGCTTCAAACTGACCTGCATGTCAGAGATTGGACTTTGCAGGTAGTGACCTGCACTGGTGACCCTGCACCTCCAAGCAGGAGCCAGCTTCTGCAGCCAGAGCAAGAATGTCCAGGCAGAGCTGGCACCTCCAACCAGAGCTGGCACTTCCAATCAGTGCCAGCCTTCACTGGCCATAGGGTCCCAACCACAGACAGCACTACAAACATCTTTCCTGTTCACTTGTGTGATCAAAGAGCCATGCACCAGGAGTCACAGAATCACCTCAGTTCAGAGCAGGATGGCCATGCTCTAACCATGCAGCTCCTGAGTGTATTCTGCAGCCTTTAACAGAAGTCTGGGCATCACAGAATCATAGAAACATAGAATATCTTGAGTTGGATCACTGTATTGTGGCACTGTGCACCAGGACAGGCAGGTGATCTGCAATGGGGGGTACAGGAGTTGTATCCTGCAGCTTAAAAATCTGCAAAGAGAAACAGCAAGGGAAAATCCCATTCCCTGCTAAAGGCAGTGACTGTTTCACAAAAATGAAATCTGTGTCAGCTGGAAGCTGTTGATTAGAGATGTGACAGTGAGTCTCAATGTCCTGAAGCAATAACCACACAGTACTGGAAATGCCAAGGCTGGACTGGTGACAGTGTCCCACTGCAGTGGGCAGAACTCCAGGAATGCAGCAGGAAGTGGAACAGTGAGTATGCACACCAGCAGGTGATGAAAATGGGGTTAATTCATGTGTTTCTCAAAATTTTAGGAATAAATAAAAATATTCTTCATATCTCCAAAGGCTGAATTGTCTGAAAATGATGCTGAATTGTCTGGAAAGAGTCATAAGGCCATTTGGGTCTAATATCACTTTTAAAAGGAAATTGGTGCCAGAACTAAAAAATCAAAAACGCAGAAGCTTTTACAATCTTAAAACAAACAAACAAACAAACAAAAAACCCCAACATTATGGTACACAGAACTTAACAGAACTTACAGCTTTTTACACTAAGTCCCACTAGGGGGCATGAAAATTTGCCAAACTCTAGAAATATTACTAAAAATTACGTAGGACTGCATAGGTAATCCTGTGATCTTTCTTTCCTTTCATTACCCCAGATTTCTTATACTGAAACAAGAGCTCTTGGATTGGTATTTCCTAGTCTTTCTAAAACCTCTCAGGATTTCCCAGCAGGAGGGGAACACCAGGCTGGCACTGAGCAGTAGTGGCGTGACAGTGTAGCATTCCCCCCTCCCCATCCTCCCTCTGAAATTCTCCTTTTCTTGCTTCTAAAAGCAAAGAGAGCTGAAAATAAAGCACTCTGCTTCACCAGCTTGGTCCTACTGATGAGCTGAGTGATGCCAAGGACAGCCAAAGCATCTCATGCTGATGTCCCCATGTATGACAGCATTCAACAGCTCCATCAGTCCCGTGGACAATGACACTCCCTCCATGCAAAGAACCACTGCCCTCACTAATTTTGAGAGACCACACTTTGCTCACATCCCTGAGAGCTGCCTAGGCTCCATGCAAGCTCCAAATCCAAACCTGTGGCAGTGTGGGTATCTTAACAATGCTGACTTGCCAGCAAGGCCTAATAAAAGCTTGCAGAAGGTGACTATTACAGCTATAATTGCCAGTAAGAAACAAAACAAATTAAAACACGTCTCTCAGATAATGATGGAATCACAGAACATGAAGAGAAAACAAGGTGTGATGACCTGCATTGCATTCCCACAAGCTCCACTGGGACAGCTGAGGTGATAATCAGCCTCCCCATGATATTAAGTTCTTATGCAGCCTCTTTGTCAAAATAATAGCTGTTGCCTGCTTGCAACAGAACAAAATTAGTAACAAGACACCAGCAGGGCAAAACCCCAAGGAAGAGCTGAGCAAACCTGCCAGAGGACAGCAGCTTGTCTTTCCAGCTGCTACTGGCCATGAGTGGTACCAGAAAACCTGTCTGAGAGCCACTGGATCACAGAGGACAAAAGGTACAGAGTCAGAGCAGGAAAAAATCATGGTGACAAACAAAGCTTGGTGGAGGACACACACAGAGGGGTCAGAGAAGCAGCACAAATTGATGCAGTTCTCTTGACAAGCTGTGTGCCAAACTCAATGGATTAAAATACTTCTGCCTGTGTACACTGATTGTGAGCAAATGCAATTATATTAACAGCTGAATATTCCAGCTCCTATTTCCCATGAGTACATTGGCAGTCATGGCAAAATGAGCTGTTTATGTTGTAGGTGACTCTTAATTATGCCTGAGACACAAAAGGGTGACTGAAGAGGAACAGACCCAAGGAGCCAGGTGAATGCACAGGATTTGCACAGGAGCAACAAACTTTGCTGGGTTGGACGTGCACATTAATCTCCTGGATTTCACAGTCTCTACAGGCTTTGAAGTCACTGCCACCACTCACTAGTCAATGAGACATTGCCAAGCAACATGAATAAAACAAGAATAATTTGATCAAAGCTTAGATAATCAACTACACGTTTATTACACCAGACACGACAAATAAATGAGCAGAAAGTGGGTGAACTTACTGTGCCATGCTAAAGCGGCTGAAGCAGGGTAACATTTTTGCCTATCTCTTGAACATAAAAATTCACATTATTTTTTTGATTTCTACACATACTCAGCACCTTAAACACAGAGAGATGTGCCAGATTGCCTTACTTCAGTATTTTCTTTATGATTTCAGCTGAGTACAACATCCAACACTGAGTTCATGTGGCAAATGGAATTATTTGGGTAAAAAAGTCAAATGCAAAGGCTGGAAAAGATCCCAGAAGAGCTTGGGCACCCTGAACTCCCACCAGACAGGGAAACCCAGAAATGCCTAGGTTATGTCTGGGTAGCTTCAACACCATGAGTTTGCCCTGGGTTTTAACTCTGGGAGGGTGATGCTGCAGCTATGGTACCACAGAAGGGAAGAACAGACAATTCAAGTTTTCACTGTTAACAAATCCATTGATTCCTTCCTATTTTAAAGGGAAGAGTCTGCCAAAAGCGTGGAAGAGCCTTCTTTTACTTGGTCTATCTGTAGAAAGGTTCAGAGATTATTCAGGCCAAACCAGGGCTTTTCTGACAGTATCAACCCTGCAGTCAGCCCCAGGGCAGAGGGGGGAACTGTGCTGAACATGCAGCCTCATGCTGTGCTCATCATAACCCTGCGTGTGTCACACTGTGTCAGACACAGAGCACAGCAGCAGGAAATCCCAAGTCCCTGCGCACAAGCTGCCCATCTTCCTATCTGCAGCACGTGTCCATTGACGTGTCCAGCACATGCAATCCAAACACCGGCATTTTCCAAGTCCTGCACTATCCTAACAAGGCCCTAGAGAATTTTTAAGAAAGAAATCTATGTTCAGAAACACCTTATAATCAGGCTGCTTTCCTGCTCTTCCAAGTAAGACAGCTCTGTTCCTCAGGTGCTATCCCCCTGTACCTTCTCCATTTAACTCTCCCTCACCTACTGTAAATAATCTCCAGCTTCCACAGACAACTCATGGCAATCAGCAATCAGCCAGCCAACCATCCAGCCTTAAAGCAGTGAGTGCACCTTGAATCTCATTGTAAAACCAGCACAGACCACGTATCTGCAGTTTCACAACAACCTCTGATACACCCTGCTGGAGTTTCTCTTCCAAAGAAGATGGAAGACCATGTTAGTAACATTCACTGACCAAAGAGACAACACCAGATTATTTTTGCTGTTGCACACAGAGAGGAAACACTCCAGCTCCACCTGCCTTCAGAGTTTCCAGAAGCTGTGCTACTTAACGCCACTTGGATGCAGAGGAGGCAGATGCATCCTGAGGAAGATGCTCCCACTCCTCTGCTGAAGGCGATGACGCAGCAACAGCTTGGCTGGACATCACCTGATGACTGCAGCTTGTGTGCCACAGCATTTCAGTTCCAAGGGAGGCTTCCCAGAGCCCCAAGAGCCTCAAAGTAAATCACAGAACTCCCCTCTGCAGGAAGAGGTTCTGCCTGAGCATAGCTACAGACCAAGGAAAAGCATCTGACAGCAAGCTAAGGACATGCCCTGCAGCTCTGCTAACCAGAACATCCCCACGTCAGCTTGAGTGGCACTGAGCAAACAGAACCTCCTAGGAGGTAGTGAAAACACTTACACTGTTTTACAGTTTACACTCCATATGAGATTTATTTTTCACAATGCTGCCTTGATGGAGGCAATGGCTTGGAGCAAACAGCTGTTAAAATTAGTTTATTTTTGTCTATCTGATTCATCCTACTTGAAAGCTTTGGGCTTCTGCTGGAGAAGTGCACACCCAGTGACCCTGACATAACACACTGCTCTTGCTTTGCAGATGTTACCTGATGGTGCATGGGCCAGCAAATATGGAAAACCACCCTCAGAGTCCTCAGCCCTGGAATGAGCAGGGATTGCAGAAAAACAAGCACTTCTGCTCTTGTGCCCATGCAGCCCCCAGTGCCACCCACCCCTGTGACCATGTCTAGTCCCTCTGGACATGATGCTCAGCCCAGGATTTACCTCAACCCCTCAACCTGAGCAAGCAGGAGCTGCATTGAGGGGCTGGGACATTCTGCTGCCCCAGCCACTGTAGCCCTGGAACAGCTGATTCTCCTAGACAGCTGCGAAAATGTCTGAACATACAGATTTATACTTGCTTCAAAGCACACCACACTCTCCATATACCAATTAACAGTACTAACATTGGCAACAACCGATTTTAATAACTAAAATCACCGATTGAAGTGATTTTTTTTTCAAAAACTGTTGAAGACTTCCCCCTCCTGCCCCAGAACACTGTACCTGCATGGCAGTGGCTGACCCACATCTGAGTCAGAGACACCTCTATGAGCTTCTTTAGAACCCTGGTCTCTGTCACCAGCAACCCAGTCCACTAATGAATAAATCTGCAGGCTGCACGTGACAGTGCAGACAATCTCCTCCTCGTAGTAACATTAAGAATGTATATTATTAAATTATTCCTTTTGTTCTCAGGGACTTGACACCCTGCCAATACTTGCAGCTGCAAGTATGGTTATTGCCCTTTCTTTATTGCTGAAAATTAATTTATCTGTTCTTTTCTTCTGATTTCCATTTAAATAAAACTTTCTATTACTAGCCACTTTAATTCATCTATTTTGATTTCCTTTCTGTTTTTAATCATCTGCCCTGCACTGAAGAGTCCGTAAGTGCTAATTGTGTTTCAGATGAGGTCATCAAGCACGCAAAAGATATTAATGTCTGTAAACTGGGATACATCATACAACTGAGAACATTTCCATTCATAATACAGAATCACAGAATGGCTTAGGTTGGAAGGAACATTAAAGTTCATCTTGTTCCATCCCCCTGCCATGGGCAGGGACACCTCCCACTATCCCAGGCTGCTCCAAGCCCTGTCCAGCCTGGCCTTGGGCACTGCCAGGGATCCAGGGGCAGCCACAGCTGCTCTGGGAACCCTGTGCCAGGGCTTCACCTCCCTCACAGGGAACAATTCCTTCCTACTATCTAATCTAAGCCTCCTTTCTTTTAATTTAAAACCACTGTCCCTTGTCCTGTCACTACATGTTCCTGTAAGAAATCTCTTCAATGAATCAGTTATACTGAATTATAAAGACTAAAAGTAAATATAATATTTTTCACACTGAAATATAAAACCTTTGCCCATATTTTCCACCAGAAATCTTTACTTGGACACTCCGGCACAAGAAACCTTGACACCTCAAATACAGATCGCGAAAAAAAAAACGATCCTGCTCTGTCTTCCCCTAACTCTTCAGTACTCCCAGTACAGACGCTGCTGTGGAGGGGAGATGATCAGATGAGGAAGTTTTTTCAGGACACTTGGTTCAGAGCCCGAGGCTGTGCTCCTAAGGCACCGCGCTCCCTCCTGCTCATCCTTGGAACCACGATTATTCCACGGAAAACCGCGCCTGGACTCCAGCGCAGGGCAGAGATCCCAAACTCTCCGTGGGCTTTGCGGCGTTTGAGCAGCAGAACGGGCAGGATGCTCAAGGGGCTGCCCGGCAGGGATTCCCCGCGGTTCAGAGCCCCACTGCCCGGTGTCCAGCACAGAGACACCGCAGTTCCCAGCCCCATTCCCCGGTGTCCAGCCCCACTGGCCGGTGCCCAGCTCGGATCCCCGCAGCTCCCAGCCCCGTTCCCCGCACTCACCGTCAGGCTGCTCTCCTTGCTCTGCCGTCGCGGCGCCGCCGGGGAGCCCGGGCTCTGCGGAGGGAAGCGGAGCGCATCATCGTGGCCGCTCTCGGAGCCCAGCATGGCTGCGCGGGGCGGGGAGAGGCGGGTCCCATGGCACGGCTCGGCTCGGCTCGGCTCGGGAGGCAGGGATGGAGGGAGGGGGAGTGCGGGAGGTCCCGGCTCGCTGCTCCGCCTCTCTCGCCTCCGCCGCCCCGAGCGCGGGGCCGGGGCTCGCCGCGCCGTGGGACGGTGGCACCGCGCGCGGGGGTGGCAAGAGTGTCCTGCCATGGGATAGTGGTGTCACACCCACCCCCGGGACGGGGACAGGAGTCGTGGTGTCACATGGGGTGGCACTTTGCTCTGCTGGGTACGAGATCGGGCACGGGGATGGTGACATCCACTGCTGGGGACAGCGATGGTGGCAGTTCTTGCCTGTCTGTGGAATAGTGGCATCATATCCCCCTGGGGACAGGGACACAATCGTGCCCCACAGTCTCCCCAGGCGGGCAGTGCCCCTGTCCCTGTCGCAGGGTCCCTGGTGGGGTCAGATGCTGTGACAGCTCTGCAGCACGGGGATTGCTCCTGACATCATCACTGGGCTGTGCCAGGGGTTCCCACCCCAAATCCACTGCCCAGGCTCTCAGTGCTCATCCTGGGACTGGACACCCAGCAGCAGCATCGTGCCTTGCACCACACAGGTGCAGTTCCCCGGCTGCTCTGCTGTCCCCTTGGTGGCAGCTAGGACAACTTGAACGGGCAGCACTTAGCTGCTCTCTAGGAAGCCGTAAATAAGGTCTGGCCCTGTGCCCAGCACAGCATAGCTCCCTGTTGTTCTCAGTTGTGGCTTTTCCCCCCACCCCCTGACCTGTTTCCAAGAAATGTGGCTAAGATCGCTGGAGGGATTCTGCCAGCATTTGTTTGCATGGTGGCTGCTGCCCAGGTCTAAGAAAGCATCCTGGCCAAAGCCTGGGAGCTGCTCCACAGCGGGGACAGCCCATGCCAGGAACAGACAAGGAGGCAGTCAAAGCAGAGCAGCCTAGGATGGCCCAAGACACACAAGGGGAGAGAGACAGGCCAAAAAGACTATGAGGGTATGCAGAACAGCTTCTTGCAACCACGAGTTTACAGTCAGATGCTTTCCTTACTAAGGACTCTTCTGCAAAAGCTCCCACAGCTCCCAGGAAAAGCAGCTTCCCAAGCGGGTGTAGACACAAGCTGTTCTGAGAATTAATGCCACCAGCAGCCAGTTAGAGATTCAGAACTAATTCAAAGCAGGTTCAAAGCAGGAATGAAGCCAGGAGTTCAGCTTGGAAAAACGGGTAATGAAGGAGCATTGGAAAGAAAGTATCACGGAGGCAATGAAGGGAATGAGAAAAGCCATGAAAGGGATTTCTGACAGGCTGATGGTTGAGTCAGCTGAGCAAAGCAGTGCATAGCACTGAGAGGCTGAGAGAGCCTGGAGGGAGAAGGCTCCAGGAAGACCTTAGTGGAAACTTTCAGTATCTGAAGTCGGCCTACAAAAAGCTGGAGAGAGATTCTGGACAATGGATAGAGTGACAGAAAAAGGGGGAACGGCCTCCCACTGACAGAGGGCAGGATTAGATGGGATAGTAGGAAGAAATTGTTCCCTGTGAGGGTGGGGAAGCCCTGGCACAGAAGCTGTGGCTGCCCCTGGATCCCTGGAAGTGCCCAAGGCCAGGCTGGATGGAGCTTGGAGCAGCCTGGGACAGTGGGAGGTGTCCCTGTCATGGCAGGGGTGGCACTGGATGGGCTTTAGAGTCTCTTCCAGCTGAAGCCATTCTGTGGCTCTATGACTCCTCATGTATCTCAGAAGTGAATTTGAGTTAAAAAGTGTCTCTGAACTTGAGTAAGACTCAGCACTGTAAAAACAGAAGGTGGCAAATGTTGCTACAAAGGACATTCTGCAGAAGTAAATTAATCTGTGTTCTAAGCCAACTAGAAAAACATGGGAGTCAGATACCTAGAGAATTTTTTTTTCTGGCACAAGGATTAACAAAAGACTTTTTGAAGGAAGTCAAAGCCTACAATTTTATCTGCAGTCTCAGAGGGAGTCACAATAGATGTGTGGACAGGGGTGTCTGGTAATGCACTATGTAAGATTCTAAAATGCTTTTGACCTAGTTTAGGTGCTCACTATCTCCAGCCTGGGCAACTTGCTCAAAGAAACAGCAGCACAGGGAGTTAGTACAAGATGTTAGTACATGATGTGGAAGAAGCAGGGAATCAAAAGAGCTGGACTGTATCATGAGAAATACCATGAATCTAAACCAGGAACGCTGACCTAGGTGAAAGGCAGAAGGGAATTACTTAAGAGGCAGCATGTGAGAAATAGGGTCAAGGCAAAGTGGGACAGTTGTCAGACAAAACTTAGACCAAGAAACAGAGAATGTCAGACAGACACTGAGAGCACCAGACAGGCCAGGTCCACATGGCAGCAGCACACCAATCAAACAAACATTTCCCCAGGAGTATTTAGCACTGCAAAAGGACTCACCACTTTCATACAGAAATGAAGCAGAAAACTCAGGTCTGGGACCACTGGGGGAAAGCAGAGGGTGGGGAAGCACAGTGCAACTGGAGTGTGATCCACCAGCTGTGGCAGTCACATGGCCATATGGTGATGCTTTGGCAGGGAGCAAAGGTTTCATGGGAGGAGCTGGAAGAGGGCCCTGTGCTGCATCTGCAGACCTGTGGGGAAGACTTTCCCAGGAATATGACATGTTGCAAGCAAAAGTGCAGAGATATTTATTGGAAATTTGGACAAAGGCAGGGGAAGGCCAACTGTCCACAAGTCAGCATCCTGTAGGTTAACTCGGGGTGATGTGCTGGGTGAGGCCCTGAGGAGGGGCTGTAAAAGGACAGGCTGGAGGGGATGAAGTCATTGAGAAAAAAGGTCTGGGTGAATTCTTTGTGAATACTGTCTTTGGGAGGGAAAGCTGGAGCTGCAGGAAAATACAATGAGATACAGACATGGGCGGATGTGCAAGAGCAAAGAGAGAACTGTGCTGGACACAGGCCCAGGGTTCAGGCAGGAGTGGCAGGAAAATTCATAGGGTCATTAATAGTGACTGAAGTGGCCTGGTGGATTTTTCAGTAAGGAGTGATAGGACAAAAAAATCCAAAGGATCTTGGCATTTTTTACTGTTCTACCAGCTGGACACAAAGACTAACTGTGCTACATGCAACAAATCTGTCTGATCTGAGAGTTTCTAAAAGAAAATGACCTCTTGACTTCCTGCCATGGGTGGATTCCTAAACTACTTAAGTAGAAACCCGTTTATTCTTGGATCCTGCTGTTTGGCTTTTTCCCAAACACTTACCTGGGGGTCCCCACTGGCTTTTCGGAGGCTCGTATGACCTGAGTCGAGCTGGTGTACTGGGGACCCAGAGATGTAGTAGCCATTCACTGTAAGAACAGATGGAGAGTTAGCAGGTTTGTTGCTGATAATGAATGAAAAACTGCACAAATTTAAAAACTAATCCCATAAATGAATCTGCAGATACAGATCACAGTGTTTTAAGACTTAGTTGTATTTCTCATCACCCTACTGTGATTCGATGGGTAATAGATTAAACCTTTTCCTGAGTGGAGTCTGTTTTGCCCAAGACCATAATGAGTGATCTCTCCCTGCCCTTATCCCAACCCAGGAGCCTTTTTTCACCCCCATTCACCTGAGGAGGAGAGTGACAGAGTGCCTTGCTGGGCACCTGGCATGCATTAAAAATACTGGTCCAAGGGAGTTGAATTTTCATGTCTAGAAGGCAAACCTTGCAAGATGTTTATGGTTCTGCATGGAACTATAAATTGTCTTTTTTTTTTTTTAAATATACAGAGCTCAATAATGCTCAAAGTAGTGTTGAAACAAGATACTCAACTATATTATAAATCCTTTGGTCACAATGAAATGTACAACCTTCACACAGACTACCCACCCAGTTCTGCCAATAAAGAGGGACATCAGTTCAAAAATTTCTAAGGGAAACATCCTTTAACCTGCTTTATTTACAGTCAGCTGGCAGCAATGGCTTTTACATGTAACACTTCTTATTCTAATTTTTGCTTTGCTGGAATACCCAAGAGTTTTCAAAACAGTTATGCATCTGACTTCTGAGGTTGCTTCCCTGAGATCTCAGGTCAAGCCAGAGATGATATATATGGTCACCCCATCACATTCTAAAACTATTTGCTGTGGAAGAACATCAGCCAGCCCATGTGCATCCGCAGCTCTTTAATTTCCCTGCTCTGTCAGAAAGCAGAACTGAGGAAGTGCATGTTGGCCCCGCTTTGCCTCTGTGCTCCCAGAAGAAGCCACCCCAGCTCTTGAGTGGACACTTCAGACACCCAGACAGAAAATGGACTGGCAGGGAAAAAAAAGTGCAGAAGATGTGTCAGTAGGGAAAGCCCCACGGTGTTTGCTCTGCTACACTCTCATGACTGTGTAGCCTGCAGAAGAGGAAGGTCTGGGGAGACCTTAGAGCCCCATCCAGTGTCTAGCATGGATACAGGAGAGATAGAAAGGGACATTAGGCAAGAGTCTGGAGTGACAGGACAAGGGGCAATGGCTTTAAGCTGTGGGAGGGCAGACTGAGATCAGAGATTAAGAGAAAATCTGTGAGAGAGGTGAGGCCCTGGCACAGGGTACCCAGAGAAGCTGTGGCTGCCCCTGGGTCCCTGGCAGTGTCCAAGGCCAGGCTGGACAGGGCTTGGGGCATATTCCATAAGCTGGGATAGTGGGAGGTGTTCCTGCCCATGGCAGGCAAGTGGAAGGAGATGATCTTTAAAGTGCCCTCCAACCTGAACTATTCTGTGATTCTGTATGTACATCAAGCTTCCATCCCACTTATCACAGCAACTTCCTTTGCTTTGCTGAATGGTAGAGAAGCAGATCCATCCAGTGCAGCAGTCAGGCACAGCATCAAACAGTACCTGCAGAACTCTTCTGTGACACAGGGCTCTTTGGAGTGCCAGGCACACTGCTCGGCCTCTCCCACGTCGTTTCTGTTGAAGGGAAACACCAGGGTGAGGGTGATGGAGGCTTTTGCACACATACCAGAGTTGTGACAACCATACATAAACCAGCAGGTCTGACCTTCACTGTCCTCTGAATCAGCTTTTCCCCCTGTGAGGAAGATGCCTGCACCTCCCTGCACTTCCCCTCTCCCCTCATCTCTTCCTGCTACAGCTGCCAGCTGGGATGGGTGGAGACAGAGCAGACTGGAAGCTGCATCACTGGTTCTTCCAGATCACTGCCTGGGAACACTCACCTGGCCTGCAGTGACTGCCTTTCCAGGTGCACTGAAGCCCAGCCCAGTGTGGGCATTGCCACGTGCCAGCCGTGGTCCTCAGCCTGGGGAGAGGCACCAAGCAGAGGCAATGCCTCTGCCCCTGCTCTCTCCATGAAAGGCAGTTGTGAGTGACTCACAGATGTGGTTTCAGTGACATACACACAAGCTGTAGCCCCTTTTTTCCCCAAAAAATATTTCCCTGGAAAGTTTCCGTTTTTTCCACTCAGGTCACTTAGCAGCTGGAATATGCAAATGTCTTTCACACCACTTGTGACACTCCAAAGACTGCTGCTGCTTTCTCCCCTCAGTTGCCTCTGTAGTTTAACCATTCCGCTCATTTTCTCAGCAAATGGAAAATTGTTTTTGACCCTATGCTGAGGACAGAAGATTTAAGAGCACAACATTTTAGAAGCTGTGAACAGAAGACAACGGATGAAAGCAGCAACTTTCACAGAAGTCCAGCTAGAAAGCCCCAGGAACCATTCCTTTTGAATGCACATCAGTTCCAAATCACCTAAACAGCACTGATTGCCAGATGGTATCAAATAAGGAAATAAATAAATCACTGTAATCAAGTCTAAGGACTACTTTGGCTGCTTCATTTGAATCTGCTGTTTCCCAAATCCCAATCAATAACCATCTAATTCTGCCAAAGCCTGAAATCCTGCATCTGTGTCAGCATTCTGGATGACCATGGTCAAGTGGTGATGGGAGGAGAGCCCTTGGGGATTAACAGTTCAGGGTTGGCAGTGAGCACCTCCCTCAGGGCACATAAGGCCTCCTGTCCTGGGTCAGTGTTTATTTGGGCATCAAGCAGGATGCTAACATGCTTCAAGAACTATAAAAGGCCTATTTATATATATAAATATATATATATAAAAATTCATGCACGTATGTATATAGATATATGTATCTATATGCATATAGATGTCTATGTATACAGATATATACACACACACACACACATATATATGCAGAGCTGTCCTCAAGGGTTGTGTTAGGTTCCTTATTTCAGGAAAGAGCTTAGGATTACAGATCCCAAATGGAAGCAGGTGCCACCCCCACACCTGTAATGTCCCTCAGAGACATGCCATGCCCCTCCCCATCCTTCCCCTCTCACCCCCTCCCCAAGCCACAGCATGCTTTTGCTTGCAAATTAAAATACTTTGAGCTTTTCCAAGTGCAAAATCTGATGAACTAGAAGCTTTGCTGAGTCACAGGGGAATATTTAAATTTTAGCCTCTTTTTGTGAACTGGGTAGTAAGTAAATAAATTCCACACTAGGTCAATAAAGAAGCACTGAGAGGTGTCTTAACTAAACAGAAGCAAAATCAAATGCAAAGAGTTGTCTTTTATGAGTCAGCTTGTCTTGGCTTACAATCCACAAGTGCACAGTTAAATAACGACAAATTCTAATTTACATTTACTGTAAGGCAAAGGTAAACAATACAGTACCCATATGTCTTGTAGACTTTTTTTAAAAAAATTTAAATTGTTGATTGATTAATAATGTGAATGGAGATCTGTGGGAAGAGAATGTGATGCCCACTGATGCTGAGCCCCAGTGCAGTCAGTGCAGTAATGTTTTTTTTGCCAGCACTGACTTTGATGTTGGCAGTAAAACAAGTTACCTTCACATTTGGCTTGGGGGTTTCACACAAGCATATCTGCCTCCAGCATTTTTGAGACCCTACAGAGGAATGCACTTAAAAACATACCAAATACACATGAAATGTAATTAAATTTCAATGTAATTGGTTAAAGATACATAGCTCAGTTAGCCAGAGCTAATAAATGGAGGCTGTGGATTTGATCCCTGTATGGGCCATTCACTCAGTGATCCTTGTGGGCCCCTTCCAGCCCAGAATGTTCTGTGATTCTGTCAAAATTACCAGCTGCTAATTGTAACTGGTCTCTGCTTTGCCTGCTGGCTGCTGTGGAACTGCTGTGCAGTGCCTCATTCTTCCCCTCTGCCACAGAGGACCCAGACACATAACTTGAGGGCAGAAAATTCACACATGAAAGAGCAGTATCCAGTGGTTAGCAGATTTGTGAATCCAGTCCAAAACATTCAGTGTCTTGACATATTTTCCAAAATAAAATTACTCTGGTGTTAAGCACACTGAAAAATAAAAAAAACTCCCAATGCTACAAAATGCATTAAATATATATTAAAAAAATTCTTTAATTGGGTAGGAAATGACCAAGTGTTTTATTTCTTTTGAGCATTAGGAGGAAAAAAAAGTCCACTTCTGTGCAGAGATTATTCTGGCAGATCAAGCAGGGATAGGATCTAATGTGGATCAGGACTGCACTGCTGGAATGCCATCTACTGGAAGCAACTACATTTACCGAGGTAAAACTGTGACATTACAAATTTCTCTGCAGCTTAGTCATGATTAGAAGTGAGAGTGGGGATTAGAAGTGAGTGGGGGGATGACTTTTTTTTTACAGAGACACAGAGAAGGCTTGTGGAGAGATAATGCACTGTCTGATCCAGCCAAGGCAGTCTTGTCTGGGAAGACCATACGGAGCCTTCAATCCTGGTGCTTTGAAAATCAGGAGGCTGCTTGTCACCCTGTGGTAGAACAGTGATCATGGCTGTTAGGAATAGATTCCATATCAGCCTAGGTTTTATATCCCACACAGTTTTCCCCAGAGGAAGCTAAAGCCTTTTACTCTGGGTGCAATTTAGCACCGACAGACCAACACCAACAAGTTCTGTCCTCCCTTATCAGCCACATGTTCATTAGATCATTTAGGCAGTGTGGAGAAGGAATAACCTGAGTTTCTTTGAGATGACCCAGCAGACAATTGCAGACAATTCTTGACTGTGAAGGAGGACTGGGAACAAAAAGAAGTACTGCAGCCCTGAGAGACACCCCAGGCCAGGGCTAGGAGCCATCTGGTCTAATGGAATGTGTCCCCTGCAGGGAGCTGGCACAAGATCCTTTCCTATCCAAACCATTTGTGGTTCTGTGGAATTTTGTTAGTGAACAGCAAGGCAGGAGAAAACCACTTGTTAAAACTGAAATGACGTAGTAAAAGGAAAAACAGCTACAAGATCCAAGCTCTACTGGCCAACAGAACCAGAGAGGGTTATCACAGAAGTCATGAAACATTTCCTACAAGCGGAAAAGTGGAAACCTGTGGTGTTAGGGAGAAGCAAGTTCACTTCTGTTTGGCAGAATGAGAAATGACATGATGTGTCACAGAGCCACACACTCTGGATTAGTTGTGTTAGTCAAGAACCACAGCTCCTGAGAATATCCTGAAGCAGACAATTTTTGTGATCACACTGTGGCACCTGAAGAATGAATTATTGGTCCCTCTGCCATGAATTCAGTAGCACTCTAAGGTCAAAGGAACTGCTTGCCAGTTTGAACATACATCACCAGCCAAAAGTCAGGGCTTTATGTACCAGCACACTCCCTCATCAACGCGCTTATATTCCTTTCAGCAATGGATTTAGTACCTCAGCATGCTGTCATGTGTAGTTCTATTTTTGGAGCTAAATGTTCCATAGTTTCATTGTCTAAACTACAAGAATGAGGCAGATCAAGCCAGTGGACCTCTGGGTCTGCTTATTGTGCAGAAACCTCTCCTGATCTTAAGGATCTGGAGCACCTGCCCTTTGTCACTCAGCTACTGGTGCTAACTCACATCTTTATAAATAGGTTTGGAGTTTATTTTGGCTTTAACAGCAATAAACCTGTGATGCTGAGCAGCTCCAAACCCAGTTTCTGCCCTGAATAACATGAAGCTGTGCAGGCTGCACAGGCCAAGGATGAAGGTGCACAGACAGGGATGAACAGCAACAGAACATGTCTCCCTTCAATGCCACAAGAAGAAACCCTGAAAACTTCTCCCAAACTGGTCCTGAAAACAAGCAGAACTAGAAGTCACATCTGCAGAAGGGTAGAACAGGCCCACATAGTTTTAACTCCTCTCTCTTGTATTCATTTGACTCTTGTCAATGGCAGGCAGGAAACACCTTGCAGTTTGCAAACCCTCCATAATCAGTGCTCAAAATGCCCAAACCACCAGCCCATGCATGAGCCTCTGGACTGCAAACTCCTCCATGGGCCTCCCAGGACTGTGGCCTTTACCTCCCTCCTTACACCTAATAAAAAGAGACAAAAAAAGCAGGCAGAACTGACCAATGCAAATCTCTCTGCACCTGGATCTAGCATGAGAGTCAAGCAGTCAAGCACACAAGTGCTGAAAGCAGAATACCAGGCAGAACATGAACTTGTCCAGCAGGAGTTGTGGTGTCAGAGATGAAATCCGCTTCCATCCCCCAGGCAGTTCAATAAAAGAGAGACTGAGGCTGCCAAACAGCTTTTGACCTCAGTCTTGAAAGACACACCATGGAGACAGGCATCATCCAGGAGTTCCTGAATTGTTCTGTCCACGTGTGGAATGGAGAGGTGCTTGTCACCACCTCCACAGCCCGGGAAAAGCTGCTGACAAGAGCTCTCACTTGATCTTTCAAAATGATTACTGGGATATCTACCATGCCCCTCCTTTTCCAAACATCATGTGACAAAAGTGAGCCCTTTACTGCAGGCTTAGCAGTGATAATAATGCTATTTCCAGCACTTTCTGAGACACGCTTTGTTTTTCTAGGTTTTCACCACTTTACCAAGGCAGGTTCCTAAACCACCCTTTAGCTAGGACATCCTGTATCAGAGAGAAATTGTCACTGAAATGTTTTAACTGTGTGAGAAAAAAAATGATAAAAATGCTTGATATCTCTTTGGTGTCTCCACAGAGGACTTACTCTTTGAGCTGCAGTTTGTAAGTTGGAGTAGGAGTTGACCGTAGCTGGTGAGGCATGAATAAAACCCCTCAACTCAGAGACCTTTCAAGGAAATGACCACTTTCAGCCTCACATTTCAGGACTGTCCCAGAACTTACTGCTGCAGGTGGCATTTTACTAATGATGTTTGTGATAATAAGAATAGATTAACCTTAATTAGGATCAAGATAACACAAAAGCAGAAGTCCTGCTTTCCAGGAGATAAAATGCTGTTTAGTAAATGGGAAGGACCTTACATAAAAGACAAGAAGAGGCTGGAAATAAGAAGACACCAGGAAAGGTTGGGCTCAGCTGTGAAAGCAAGCTGGCAGTAAGCCACAAAAACACTGGTGTCACAAGTACATAAGTAATCTTTAATGTGATGGGCAAGGTAGCTGGAGTGCTATTGTTTGACTAATGCAAGAGGTATTGCAGCTGCAGCCCATCAGAGAATTTCTTCAGCATAATGAAATATTTTCCTGCTGAATCTACCACCCACACACAATTGCAAACTCCTCCTACAGACACTGAGTAACTTGTTAACCACGTAGTGGCTGTGCATTCTGGGCCCTCTTTCCTGTGTTTTGACATGGCAAGCAGGGATGTCTGTAGATGTTGCACAAGGCAGGTGCCAGGCACCCAGCTGTAATGTCACTGGTGCACGCTCAACCTTCCTGCAGCAAGGCCATGCTCAGAAATCCTTAGGTACACTGAAATTGTCTCGGGCTTCGTTGTGCAGATCGTATACAGCTCAGAGGCCTTTACAATGGTTTCAGGATTTAACCTGCTTCAAAGGATGATAAATGTGGAGTGTTTATCTGGTGGGATATCAAGTGGAGACAGACAAGAATGTGCTGTTTGTCACCTCTGCACATCTGTTCCAGGGTCACCCCAATTCCTTCACTACTGATTTTCCTAACACTTTTCTTCCACACAAGAATACTGTCTCATAGATTATATTTCTTTCTAGCTAAGAACCAATTCCTTGCACTTTTTCCTGTAAACACCATGAAAATTAGACCACACAACAATATACAGTGGAAATACTGTTACAGTCAGGTAAGATAACAAAATCACAAAATAGTCTGAATTGGAAGGGACCCAGAAGGATTATGGAGTCAAACTCTTAGGTGAATTGCCCATAAGGGGATCAAACTCACAACCCTGGCGTTATCAGCACCCTGCTCTGACCAACTGAGCTCATCTCAGGGTCAAGATGCATAACAAAGGCAGATAATCCCAGTGTGGAAGGACATTAACTACTGGAAACAATGGTGACAATAATAGTAATGCCCCACAGGAAGGGAGGCATCTGCTGTATTTTGAAGGCTCAGAAGAAACAAGATGTTACTTGCCCCTAAAATCCCATTTCCCCTTGCCAGGAAAATGAGTGGATACTTGTGTTACCACTTCTGAATAGTTCAAGCACTAAGAGCAGTAAAACAATTTAACCCAAAAAATGGTTTCTGCACCGAGGCAGAGAAGATGCACCACCAGGAATGGTCAGAAAGACAAGCTGTTGAACAGACAGGTCACCCAACACCTCTTGCCTTTAGGAGAAGGGCACAGAACTAGAGAGACCTACACAGAATTAATCTGGGGTGCAGCACAGAGCTTCACCACACCAAACATTGCACAGCTTCAGCTTGCTGACCTTCAAAGTGCCCCCCTTGCTCCCAGCCATGCACCCATCCCAGCAGATCCTGTGGTGTGGAGCCCACCCTCTGCTGCTGCCTGGTGACATTCCTGGCTGATCCTGCCCTTCCCTGCAGAGCTCGAGGGAAGAACAGTCCACAGAGGAGCAGGACCTACCCCAAAACACAGTGGGAAGATGCAGCTCAGCTGCAAATGAAAAGCACAAATGAAATGTTCCTCTGAACCCATATTAAGATTCTTTGACTCAGACAACCAAAAAAAGCAAACCAGCAAATGAGTGACAAGAGGCTGGTTAGACATGATGATTGTAAAAGCTGGGGAAATACATACACACCAAATAAAGAGCAACTTCCATTCAGCCCCAGGCGTTTCTCAGTTTCTACATTGATAAATATTTTTCAAGTAGTTTAGGCTTTACAGACTGAAAAAACAGGCCTGACAGGGATTTCAGGATGTCATACTGTCCCTGCTCTACCCCAGAGAAGGCTGATGTGAATTTTCATGGTTTTGCATAACCTGCTCCGGTGATACAGACTCCCAGGCAACTCTGTCCTCCCACACTTCACTTCCAAGAGAGCTTTGAAGGGTTAGTTGTCCTGATTGCAACTGAAATGTGTTCTAGTGATGAAAACTGAAATTGAAATTCAAATTGAAATCTTCTAGTGATGACAGGCATTCCTAACAGTCTTCTCCCTAATAGCATTTTACGCACTTTAGGTCTGCTTTCATGACCCTGTCCACATCTTTGCTTTCTAAGGGCAGACACTCGTAATCTCTCAGCATTTACCCACAGGCTATGTTTTCCACATCTCCCATCACTTTTGCTACTCTCTTCTGGGCTTTATCCAACTGACTCACATATTTCCTGAAGTGTAGAGTCCAAACGAGATAAAATATTCCAGCTGAGGCTTTATAATTTCCTTGTAAAGTTGGAGGCTTACCTCATGCCTCACAGACAACACTCCTATTTATACAATGGAAAATGCTGGCTGGTTTGTACTAGCACAACACTGCTGGCTCTCACTCAACTTCAGATCCTCCAGAACCCCGATGTCTTCGTCTGTAAACTGTTCCATTGCTTGTCTTTGCCACTTAATTATTTCTGTTGAAATCTCTGATCCTAAATGCATCTTTACTGAACAGCATCCTCCTGTTCCAGGGTGATTGTGAATTCTGAGCCTGTTCTGTGCGGGAGAGAACACCATGTTCTCTCCCAGCTCCAGTTAAAAGTTATTGTTTGAGTAAGTGCTCTCAATGTCAACATGCCATTCACCAGTGGAAATGCTGCTTAGAGTGGATTCTCAGGCAGATCACTGCAGGATTCCCTTCAGGACAAAGTCCCCTTGGACAAGGGACCATTGATCACCAGGCTCTGAGGATGAGCTGGCAAACAGTTTTGCAGTAGCTTATTGCAATTTAACTATGGTCCCCACTTTGTTTTCCCTTTAGTCAGCTTTCAAACTGCCTTTTTGCTTTTAAGACCTGTTTTCCCACCAATGAACTGCCTTCCTTCACACAGGTCCCTACCCATAGACCCTGCCTAGATGCCACAGCCCCACCCCACAAGAAGTCCCATACTTCCTCTCACCAGAGCTGGAAGTGCTAAAACTGCCACAGACTTGCCAAGAAAGCCTGCTGTTGATAGCATTCCCTCCTAGAAAAGCAGTGGGTGCCAGCAAGGCCCCAGAGTGGGGCAGAAGGATGCTCTGTACCTGACCCAGGGCTCAGCCACAGCCCTGAGCTGGATGAATCCCCTCTCTCTGCCCTGGGATATGTATCCCACCGACTGGTGGACACCCAGGGCAGCTAGAGTGCGGCAGTGAAGGACATGCCACTCTGAGGATGTCCAAACACAACATTTACACGAACAGACAGTGAACCCAATGCCTGGAGCTCCCACAGTATGCTCACCATGCTGCTGTGTGGCACTCTTCTACCTCATGCATGAGAGACCTGTGCTGGAAAGGACAACCAAAGGGACTGTGCATAAAAGCAATGCCTCAGGGACATGTGCAAAAAGAAAGGAGCATGGATCTGTATGCCCCAGGCTCCAAGAAACCTCAGAGGGAGCTGTTCAACCTAAAATGCAGTGCTATGTTTGCCGCCTTACACCAGCCCAGAAGGAAAAGCCAGAGTGGAGCACTCCAGCAATTAACTGCATTTAGTGGCAGGTCAAGACTGTATCCCTCTGGACTCTGGAAAAGTGGGATCAGAGATGTCCTGCAGCACAATGCTGTCATCAGGGACTCAGCAGCTGCATCCATGGATGGAATATCCTTGGATGGAAGCAGGATCTCCTGGGCTCGCTCGCTCCTTCCTTCCTTCCTTCCTTCCTTCCTTCCTTCCTTCCTTCCTTCCTTCCTTCCTTCCTCCCAGTCCCTGGGAGATGTGAGAAGTGGCTGTGACATTACACACAAGAGTTTTGCACCAACTGCTGTCGGTGGGTAATGATGATTAGCAGAACTTTAATTACGTAGTTCACTGAAGGCAGGAGTGATCTGTGAAGGCCACTGAAGGGCAGCCAGCTGTCTTCCACTGACCTCTGAGCTCCCAAGTGTGTTCATTAAACAGTGACCCCTCTCTCAAATGTTTCAGTGTGCTTTCATCACTGGTAAATGGTAATCAGAGAGCAGCCTAGAAGTACATCTACACCTTGATGGAGAGGAGACCTGGCTCCTGCTGCTGAAACAATGGTGCTAAGGAGGCCAAGAAGGACAGAGGCCCATGAAGTGACAGAGATGTGTGCCAGCACCATGTCCTTATGACAAACATTGACAGTGTTTATCTTGGTACTCCCAGCAGCAGCTGCAGCAGTGACAGCACAAATAAGCAGTTCAGACAAGTGAGCTGTCCAGTCTGTGAGACTGGCAATAAACACTGCCCATGCCAGTGCAGCTCTGCCACAGGAAAGATGGGGACTGCAGGTTTAAGGCTTATGCATATTGTCTTTGATTTAGCCTATGGCTCAAACCCAGAGAGTACATTCTAAGTGTCAAAGTACAGTCCCAATGTTAGGAGCAAGTCTCACATGCCAAATGTGATCTCATGGTGACTGCACGGCTCAGCAGGTCCAGGTCTGCAGCACAGTTGAGGAAGAAAGTGTAGCAACATGAAATTTGACCAACATGACAGTATGGATAGTCCTGAAGTACAGGTTTTGTGGGATCAGAGGTCATAGCTAATTAGTCAGAAAAAATCAGAACAGTGTCCAGACAGTCACTCATGCCAGGACTGGGTAAGGCTTCACCACACACTCCAGCCAAAAGGCCTGGAGGTTGCATTCTGCACTGTCTGAAACCTAGAAGACACCACAAGTGACACTTTCGTGGCAGGTAATACACTTTGAGAAAGCACAGGCATTTGAGATCTGAGTCTGATCATTTAATATAGCCCAAACAGAGCAAAAACACTCAAACAATATCACCCAGCTGCAGTGTCTATGCAGCTAGAAGGCTTTGAGGCAGCAGCATATTCTAACTGAGCAGGTTAGATAAGCTGACCTTGCCAGGAACACCAGCTAAGCTGGCGGGTAGTCAGAGTGCCCCTGCACATGCTGCAGGAGATTCCTCTTGTCCCACAAAATGCTACAGCCCTCATAGAACAATGGGAGGCTCAGAAATGCTGGGTTCTTGTGTCCAGCATAGGAAAAAGAGCAAGCCTAACTTCAGAGCCAACTGGGCTTAGTATCAGTCTGGTGAAAAGATTCTCATCTAAACAGAATTTGAATAAGTGATCCCTAAAGCAAGGCTCAGAACACAGAAACCCCACTTCTACCCTCTCTTACATGCTGTTATTCTGACAACCACACAACACAGTAATAGTTGAGAGCATAACCATAAGTGGTTTGGGCATTCTCCTGAGAAAGACTGGCTGGAAGTGACCTCTGGCAGTCTTCAGCCCAATTACCCTGAGCAGGATCACTGCTAACAACACATCAGCTACAGCTCTGTCCAGCCATTCTGAGATTTTCCAAGGAGATTCCACCCCCTCCCTGTTCAGCCTGTGCCAAAGTTATCCTCCCTTCCTAGAGAAATCAGAAATCTCCTGATTTCTGGCCTGAGCTCCCAAGCAGGATATGGAAATTGGCCATCGTTATATTACTTGCAACTTCTGTGAGGGAAGTACAAAACTGCCTGACATTTTGGAGGAATTTAGTCCCTGTCCCCCACCTTTCAGAGGCAGGGTCCCTGTGACAAGAGCTCTTAGCACAAAAGAAACAGGCTCTGCCTCTTACTGGTTTTACCTGGCCTCAACCCAGTGAGTTTTGGACTACCACAGTGATGGTGAACTGCAGTGGGGATGAGGTATCTAACTCCTGCTGATCTCCCCAGCTGTGCAGGGGATGCTGCCCATCAGCCAGAGCAAACTGTGCTTGAAAATGGAGGCAGGATTAAATGGAAGTGCACCCACTACATGGAGTGTTCTGTAAGATGTGAGTGTATCAAACTCCAGTAAACAATGACTTGGGAAAGTTCTGGGCCAAAAGCTTCTGAAATAAAACACATCACCCCCTGAACTGACCATGAGGTGCCCATGGTTCTCCTTTGTGAGTGAGAGAAAGGAATGCCAGAGGTCACTCCTAATGGCTGCAACTTCCCTGTGAACAAGGTGAGCTCCTGCTGTCCTCTCCTTCATGTCACTCTGGAATTATTTTTGCTAAAGAAATGTGGATTTGCTGGTCACAAGACCCTGTTTTGCAATGCTGCTGTGAGCTCATGGTGAGAAGAGCAGGTCAACAGAGAGTCTCAGGTAAACCAGAGGTGGTACAAGTCTGACAGGTCTTGAGCAGGTGATAAGATCATGAGTTAAATCTGCTTCTCAACATGACAGTGACTAGAACACACAAATACAGACTGCAAGCTTTGTCTGTGCTGTCCCATTACATGTGTTTTCCTTTCCTTGTCTCCATGAGCAAGCTGAGTCTGACCAGTTCACTGTTTCCATTTTCCCTAATGGTGCTTTAGTGATATCTGATGTTTATCAAACGACTTTCCATGTAAGTGTATATAGACATGTAAATACCTTCAAGTAAAGGAAATAGGGAATGTGGTAAAAATTGTATCTTTATCAGTGTTTCAGATTGTACAGAATTTATGACAGAGGCATTCCTACTTTACATTCTCTATCTTTTGTCAACGTTTCAGATGTCTTCTGATGGTCAGAATTAAGATGACAGAGAATCATAATCTTGTATTTTCTTTCATATGGTGTCAGGATCATATTAATTACTTTGGCTCTGCAGCTACTTTTATTATCAAAATCAACTAGCAAGATGATTTCCTGAAACAGATCCATGCTGAACATGTGGTGAAACATATACTGGAAAGCCACCCCCACTTACCATTTGTGAAGGTGTTCACATAGTACCTGCGGCCCTGGGGAGACATGTAGCTCTGCCAGCCAGGGGGAAGGTGGCCATTCAAGGTGTCTTCTCCTGGCTGAGGAGTTGCCTTTCGGGGTTTCTGCTGAGAAAAGAAAAAAAAAAGCCAACCTATTAAGTAAATATGTAGATAATGTAAAGTCTAACCAGACACACAGCTGGAAAGAAATTATGTGGTTTGGCATTCTAGAGATTCCAATACAACCAAAGAATTTCAGTCCATTTCTCCCTTCATCGGTGCTAGCTTCAGAACATGAAACAACATTGCCTTGTAGAAATCACCATTTGGGACAGAAATGAACCCCTCTGTAATTAATGTCCCAAGAGCACGCAGGGCTGTCCAAGAAAATTACTCTGCTTGAGCACTAAAATGCAAAGCACGAAATGATCAAGTGTCTGAAAAAGAGAGGCAGGCATCTGACCCTCCTTTTCCTTCCCATGGATATACCAGTGGGCCAAAGCACTGATCATGGAGGCGCTGTCACCTTTATTTTACAGGGGCACCATCACCTGAACCACAAAACCAGACCCTCTCCCAGAAATCTCCACTGGATAGCACAGAATACTGGGACAAATCGTGGGATACCTCCTCCACCATGGGATTAATGGTCCCCTGTTATTGTTTGCAAAAGGACACTGAAGAAAAGTAAACTCTGCAGTGTGGGAGTGTACCAGCTCTGGAAGAAAACAGTAGCAGGCTGATTCCCTCCTATTCCCTTCATGGATATCTGGCCTTGAAAATAAGATACACCAGCCTAGCTCTGCTGTGCATGAAAAAGAGGAATCTGGGGTAACCCACCCCTGGGTTCTGTTTCACACACTTTTGCTGCATGCTTGCTGTTTCTGTACCTAACACCTTCTTTCCCTTCTGGAACTGAAGTCCCTTCATTCCCACTACCCCTGTTTCTTGATCTGATCCTACAGTGATTCCATGTGCCAAGCAGGTCACCATTAAGATCAGATCACTTTAGGGGCCCATGGTATTCATCCACTTTGCACTGTCAGCACCAGCACCCTGCAAGGACAGAAATTACCAGTTTGCTTAAGGGAAACTCTGAATGGCCCCAACATCCTTTCAGTCACATTTGCAGTGTTGCTTCATGTCTCTGTGCTGGACTGCAGGAAAAGCAGAGCTCCTTCACAGGTGAGTGCCATGGCTGCATTCTTAAACAGAGGCTATGCCAAGAGATATATGTGAATGGTATACAGTAAATATCAGCAAACGCTGGATGGAAACAGTATAAAGTTAACCCAGTGTTTCAGCTGTAGTCCCTGCCAAAATGTGCATCACTTCAAACAGCATACATGTTTTGCAGCTGCTAATTCTATTTTTTGGTTACTAATATTTACACCTTTGCTTCTGATTTTACCAATCAAGAAGTGCTGTGAGCACAGCGGTCTCTATCAATGACAGTCAAGAGGAAATCTCAGCACTGCTAAATGCTGACGTTCTTGTAAACAATGGGGAAACAGTTTGCTTTTATGTGCATGTATTGTGGTTTAACTCCAGCCAGCAACTCAGCACCACACAGTCACCCACTCCCTGCCTCCCACTCCCTGCCTCCCACCCCTGGGATAGGGAGGAGAATCACAAAAAAAGTAAAATTCATGAGAGAAGAACAGTTTAATCATTGAAATAAAGTAAAAGAGGATCATCGTAATAATGATAATGATGAAAATAACAAAGAAACAGAAGCAAACAAAAAGAGAGAGGAATAAAACCCCAGAAAGACAAGTGATGCACAGTACAATTGAACACCCATACCCAGCCCTTCCCAGAGCAGCATTCAGCCTCTCCTAGCCAACTCCCCCATTTATACACTGGGCATGAGGTTCTGTGGTGTAGAATATCAGTGGGGGTCAGCTGTCCTGGCCTTGCTCCCTCCTGGCTCCTACTGCAACTTCTTGCTGGCACAGCACAGGACACTGATGAGTCCTCCATTTCGAGTGAGTACTGCTGAGCACCAACTAAAACATCAGGGTGATATCAACATTATTCTCTGAATCCAAACTCAGCACTGTACCAGCTACTAGGAAGAAAACTAACTGTACCTGAGCTGAAAACAAGACAATATGGAGTATGTTTGATCTCTTCCCTTTGTTTTAGACAGAAATGTCACTCAGCTCACTATTAGGAAGGACTTATTCCTCCATGGAGACTGCAGGGGAAGATCCACTGAATGCTGGGAACACTTCTGTGTTAGAGCCCCTAACTGGTCACAGTGCAATCTCTCTCCCCAACAACACTTGGATTCCAATTCCTACAGCAGCTTTAGGGGGAAAAAGGAACTGAAAATGGCACAGGGGAGGAACAGAAGAAGACATAAAACTTGACTTCATACAGGTTTCCTCACAGAATCACCAACTGGTTTGGAAGGGACATTAAGGATTATCTCATTCATCCCCCTCAGCAATACCTTCTGCTATCCCAGGGTGCTCCAAGCCCCATCCAACTCAGCCTGAGACACGTGTAGGGATCCAGGGGCAGCCACAGCTTCTCTGGGCACCAGCCTCACAATAATTTCTTCCTAATGTCTTAATCTCAACCTACTCACTCTCAGTGTGAAGCCATTCCCCCTTGCCATATTACTACAAGCACCATTCTCATCATACGGGAGCCCAGGATGCTCTGGCATAGATAGTGTGGGATGATGAGATCTGGGACAGATGCACATGAGCCTGAGCATTACAATGCACCACAAATTAAGTACCTCATAGTTTAGGCACACCCAGTCAGCCATCCTTTCAGAAATGAGAGTGCCAGAGAGGCCATCATGGGTAGCACATCGCCCCTTTTCTGCCAAAACAGGAGATCTGAGGAAAAGGAGAGATTTTCTTGCTCTGTTTTCCTCAGCAGACACAATCCCTGTCCCAGCCAGGCCATCTGGAGTCCCTTCTTGCAGCAGCACAGCTAAACCAGGACCATGTTTGCACTCCTGTGTGGGAGAAATTTTGGTTACCGTGGCACGGGATGACAGGGAATCCTGCTGCTGGGACACAGCAAGGACAGGGCCATGGCACTGCACAGGAGCAGGGGTGACTGGCACACAGTGCTCCAAAAGGCCAGTCCCACATCTGGCACAGCACTCACAGACAGGCTTCAGAGCTCTCCCAAACCCAGCTCTCACCAGGGCACCCCTGKTCCCAGCCACATGCAACAAAGAAAGTGCTTAGAGGTAGTAGTAGAGGCACCTCTTCCTTAGACAAATCACTAAGACTGGACTGTTACTTTGATTTCTTGCTCCTATTTTAGGAGAATTATTGCCAGGATAATTTCTGAGAACAGTAAATCACAACAGAGGATGTCTGCATGGGGAGGAGGCTCCCTATCAGCAGACAGCATTGCAAACTAAGAGAGAGCAGCAGGCAGGGACTGAAAGTTGAAGAAAAGCTCAGCTTGAAAAGAATCTGCCCATCATGAGGATAAGTATCAAGGCTTACCAGGGAGCTGTGCACTTCTTGTGGTTCCTCCATCAAGACTGAGAACCTCTTTCTAAGAAGTTCTGCTCTATTCCAATAAAAAGAAAAAGCAGGACCCTGACACCCCTGCCCCAGCTCAGGCTGGGTGGGCTTGCAGTCCCTTCCGCTTTCTAAACCTTCCAACTCCTACAGAGCCTTTGAGCTCAGAAATGTTCAGGCCACTCCCCTGACCGACACTGCTGGAAGTGTCACCAGCTGCTGTCACCATGGTGGTGGACAGGCAAATCTGGACCCGGAAAGGATGTCTGCAACACTTGTCAAGGAAACAGGAAACCTGAACAATGTGAGCACCAAACGTGTGACCCCAGTGAAATCCTCCTCCATCTGCATTTGATGCCTGGAAAAGGGATCAAAGTGTTTCACAAAACATTAAAATCCAACAGGACAAGCACTTCTCTCCCATGAGATTTCCTAGGATCAGAATTCCATGTAGCTGGGGAACACACAAGAGCCAGCCACCCAACAGGTCTTGTTCCACATGACAAGCGATGGTTTTTGTCTGCTGCCTGCAGAAACACAGGGATAGAATTCTCCTGATAAATGCACAGCAGAGAGGAAACAGAAATGAGCAGGAAATGCAGAAAGGGCACTGGAGCTCTTCAGCATCAAACTACACGATAGAGAGATGGCAAAGGCAAGCACGTGGAATAAGAACAGATCCATGGGGTTAACTCCTCTAATCCAGGACAGCAGCACTGACAAGAGGCAGAGGGATTTGCTGTTTAGGTCAGAGCACACAAACCTGACCGTTCTCTGTGTTTCTTCCCCTGCATCCATGGGCACTGGGCCAGGGATATCAAGAAGAGGACAACCAGTGTGGGCCAGAGAGCCACCCACAGCACCACAACCCTGACCAGGAAAAACTGTTTCATCCATGTGCTGCTATACACTGATGGTCTAGAAGCATGTCTGAAGAGAAGGACAACTGGGTCAGACATCCTGGATGCTTCACATGAAGAGGAGCAGTAGCCAGGGCCTGGCTGTGGGAGCCCTGACACTGTCTGGCTGGGCCAGTTCAGAACAGGGCAGCACAGCCAGCAGGGAGGTGATGAGTGCCTCTCCCACTCCACCTCTTCTGACTTTCGGACTGTTTGCTTTTTCTTTTCTTTCTTGGTCTTCTCAATCAAGTTAGCAGCAGCCCAACTCATTCTGTTCCTTTGGAAGAGCCTTTGGCATCATGATTCCCTCCCAGTGGTGGAAAAAAAGCCAAAGAGGGTTTTATGCAGCAAAGTGAGGCAGCAGGGAGTAACACACATCAGTTCAATCCACGATGACTTGACCCTGAGGCAAGTTCTTCCTTGCTCAATAGAGGAAAATGACTTCCCATTTTCAAACTGCAGGAAATCCCCATTCTCCTTCAAAGAGGGATCCTGGGGAGGAAACATCTGTGTGTTGACAAGCCTGAGCTCCCTGAAGATGTGTGGGCTTGCACAGCACAGCTCAGACCAGGGGCAATTCCCAACATACAACCCCAGGGAAATGAAAAGCAAAGCAATCCCAAACCCACAAATTCACGCCTTCAACAACCTGATCTAACTCTGAACAAGGGGTTGGACCAGAGACCTTCAAAAGTCCCTTCCAATTTAAATTCTTCTGGGATTTTATGATGCTATTTCAGCAGAGCATGCAGCCTTGGAGCAAAAGAAGAAGAGCCTGTGGCTGTGGAAAAGGGCTGGAGGGCAGCATCAGCACACTCACCTGCTGCTGCCACCTGTGCAGTCACACTTGCACCCAGCAGCACAAGGAAAGGCCACAGTGCCCAAACAAGCAGGTGCCCTGCAGTGCTGGAGGACCACTGGTGACATAAAGATGGGAAAACTGTGGAGGGGAACCTCCCTGCAAGGAGCAATGCAAAGATACAGCAGGAATCTGCCCCAGAACAGCCTCTGTGCTATGGGTAACAGCTTGTTCTGCACTGACAGTACTGAGCTTATCTTTCTGTCTAACTGCACTGTGCGTGACCACTGAGCTTGGAAAAGGTGTGTGTCAATCCTAGGGACACTTTTCACTGTCCCAGGCTGCTCCAGCCTGGCCTTGGGCACTGTCAGGGATCCAGGAGCAGCCACAGCTGCTCTGGGCGCCCTGTGCCAGGGCCTGTCCACCCTCAGAGTGAAGAATTTCTTCCTAAAACCTTATCAAAACCTGCTCTCTGTCACTCCAGGGCCTTGTCCAAAGTCCCTCTCTAGCTGTCCTGGAGCCCCTTTAGGTACAGGGAGGAGTTGTACGGTGCAGTTGAAGAAGTGGGGTCTGTGTTGGGCTTCAGCTGATGCCTGTACCAGCCTGTGACCTGGCTCAGGAGGCCTGGGGCACCCACAAACCCCTCAGCCCTGCCCACAGCCTCTCTCTGCCTCGTACTTTGAGTCATTCTGTATTTTGTTCATTTTTATGCAATCTTTCTTGCTCAACATTTGGTTTCCATGGAGTCACATACACTGTGTGAAACAGATTTATATATAGAAAGTGGAACGGGTCATATGATCTGTCCTGGTTGTCCTGGCAACCAGCACAGCTCCCCTCGGGCTGAATAGGATGGCACATTCTGCTGGGGACAAGTCACCCTCCCTGGGTGGCCCTGCCCGTGCCACTGCCCCGCAGCCCGGCTGTGCCATTCCTCTGCTCCGGGCACGGGCCGTGGCTCCAGCCTCCTTTTCCCCACAGAGGACAGTCCCCTTCCTGTGCTGACTTAGAGCATCTCAGAGTGCTGAGGGTGAAGCTGTGGGCTGAGCTACACCCAGTACATAACCCACATTTCAGCTTAACTGGGTACTCTCATTTTTCCCAGTTTTAAAAATCTCCTTGCGCTAATAAATTTCCTTTGTGCCATTCTGCTTCACTCCTTTTTCCTAAATAACTCCGGCATCTCCATGCAGCTGCTGTTTCCTTGGATGCCATCTCTGCCACCTTCCCACCAGCTGATAGTGGCTGTGACCAGGAGGAATGACCATGAGGAATGGGTGGGCCAGCTCTCCCATAGCTCTGCAATCCTCTCTGTCTCGTTTGGCTCTGGAATACAGTGTGCATGCTTCCCACCCAGCTCTGCCTGGTCTCCAGCCAGATCCACGGCTGCCAAAAGCCTCCCTTCTCACCCACCCAGGTCCCTGGCTGTGCCACAGGCATGTGCTCAGGACTTTGCTTTAAAGTAATATACATGAAAAGCACTGTGTTAGCAGAGAATAAGCCTTCTGGGACTAGTATATTTTTCTACATCAGTACCATAAACGAGGGAAAAACAAGCTGTTTCTGAAGGATACATGACCCAGAGAGACAGACTGGGTTGTGTTTTCTGCCTCGGTGCTGTGTGAGAGACCAAAATGCGTGGGAAGAGAAATGCTCTGACCTGTGAATCCCATCCTGACCCCTTCAAAATAGAGGCTGTCAAACCAGAAGTGAAAAATCTGAGTAACCCAGTGCAGCTCAGCCCTCTCCCTTCCTTCCCAACATGTGCCTGGTGCACAGAGCCATGTGCCAGACTGGAAGAAGTCTCAGCACTGAGCTGCAGCTGAGCCTGGCCCCTGTGGTGGGTGACGTGGGACTCCTGGCACCAGGTCTGGTCCAAATCCTGCCACAGACGATGCTCACTCCCTGGCAAAGCAACAGCTCAGGGAGTGCTTGGCAGTAGCAATCGGTGGGGTTTGGCTGAGGAGGGAATCTAGGCAGGTGTAACAAGTAGGAAGCATAAGCAAGATGGCAGGGCTGAGATCCAGTATGGAAAAAGAGCATTGGGAGTGGAGTCCTGATTTGAAGAGTGTGGTTAGCAAAAAGACAATAAAAAGCCTTTGACAGCAGGGATTTGGGGAGTGGCAAGTGAGCGGGAGGGTGAGAGCAGTCTGCAAAGGACAGCCCAGCTGTCAGCCTTCTCGCCTCTTGCGCTGCCTGAGCTCTGCTCCCTTTCCTGGGCTCCTTCCTCTGTGTGCTCTCAGCATTCAGCACTTCATGACAAGGGTGCAGAGACCTGGCAATCAAAGAGCAACCAAGAATGGGGCAATGAAGTACCACCCTCTCACCAGGTGCCAAGGACCACGGACAACCAGATGGGAGTAGTGTCTGTTCTGAGAAGGCCATCTAGAACACAGTGACCATAATGCACCCACAGGAAGGCTCAGCAATCATCCCCAGGAAAACACTGTTTTTCCCTTCTATGCTAACGGACAAGTCACTTAATGGACAAATGCTCCAATTCCCTTTGAGCAGCCTCTCTCCTCTACCCAGCTAAGCCATACATGGACAGACAGGTGATGTCCAGACTGAAACCGGACAGGAAAAAAGCTGTGGGTGGTCACATTGGGCAGCTAAAAGGAGCTCAGACTGCTGGATGAAGCTTTTACAGCACAGCCTTGGCAGGACAATGAACAGTTATGTAGACTGACTGCTGTGATATTAGGAAAAATTTCTTCATCAAAAAGATGGTCAGGCACTAGGAGAGGTTGCCAAGACAAGTCGTAGAATCACTGTCCCTGGGAGTGCTCAGACAATGTGCAGATGTGGTGCTTAGGGACATGTTCAGTGCTGGACTTGGCAGTGTTGGGTTAATGGCTGGACTTGATGATCTCAGAGGGCTTTTCCATCCTTGGGCAATCTGTGATTCTATGAAGAGCCCAACTCCACACACAGCAGAACAGAGAGGATGGGAACAGAACACAGAGTGACAACGATGGGAGCTGAGATAACCTAATCCCACAAACACAGCACTCCACAGTCACTCTTGTGGTGAGAGCCATCAGGCCCTTGGTCTGGGGTAAAAACCTTCACAGTGAGTCACAGGAAAGGTTCTCCAGACCATGGACTGATAGAGGGATGCAGGGAAAAAGGTATTATACAAGACAAAGGATGATTATGGTTGGAGGAAGAAACAAAGATGGGGAAAGGGATGAAACCAGTGAAGGGTAAGAGGATTAAAGAACTAGTTAAATAGGCAGCTGGACATTTGTCTGTCTGTGCCTTAACTGATGACTGCAGTCTGTCCTGTCTAAAAAACATGCTGAAGAGAAAAGGGGGAGATTTTGGCATTGAGCACCCCTGTGGGAAGTCAGCCCATGAACCATCCAGAAGTTAAAAGTCCAGTGAAAGAATGTCAGGAAAGACTGGGCTGATATCTCTTACCCATTCCCAATATCTGTGACCAACTGCCGCCCTGAAACATGGAGCAAACCCTCCCAGCAGCCAGCTTCCCTGTAAGAGTCAAGGAGTTTTTCTGAATTAGCTCTAGTCTTTTTCCTTCTTCCACAGAAGAAATACAGAAGTTCACACTCTCATTCCTCTGTTTTCCTCTCTTGCTCTTCCAAGAGTTAAGATTTGGAATCTCATTTGCTAACTAGGGGGTATAGGCTCTGGAAGTCTAGGCATGCTTCATCTGGCAGGACACAGCCAGCACACTGAGTGCCCTGCTCTGCTACTTTTCTGTCATCAGAAAATGAAGCCATGCTGTGTCCCTATCACAATGTCTCAAAATAACAGGATGTGACCAGCTGGGACAAAACTGATTTCTCAAGAACTTCAGAGGTGCCATCATGTTTCTAAGCAAAAGCTCTGCATGCTGATGTGTAAACTCAGCCCACTGTGACGTGACAGAATTTGACATGAACTACTTGAGTCACAGCCCCATTCCCTCAATTCCCTCAATGGGAATGGAGACCCAGAGCTCTGCCACAGGCTGTCATGAGCTGGCTCTCCTGGATACCAAGGCTTCCCCAAGCAGGAGTTATCACACCGTGGCTTGGTAGGAATGAGCAGAAGAAGGTGAAAGATTGGGGATGAGGCAAATGCCAGCCCTGCAAGAACGCTGGGCTGGATGTGTCCTGTGGCAGGGCAGCCCAGGAGCAGGCAGGAACCCTCCTCCCTTCACCGTGGAACTCCCAGAGCTCCAGGGGGAGCTGAGGGGGGACCTGCAGGTTGTGCCAGGAGTGGGGGAATGGCCAGAGCCCCTGGCAAGTGGCTGGGAATGGCCACTGACCCTTCACCTGACCAAGGGCTCAGGGCCCTGCAGGGCTGAGTGGGGGGTGTTTGGTCACCCTGGGACTCTGCAGGAGCCAGAGAACAGCAAGAGACCCTGGACCCAAAATATCCACTGCAGTGGGTATGGGGATTGTAAAACTGTAAAAGCCCAGCAATTCCTTTTTTCAAGGTCTCTCCCCAAGGCTGTTTCTAGCACCGTACCACTTAATTATTAAGGTATTTTCTACCCAAAATTGGATGCCTGAGACTCTGCTGTGGGAAACCTGGAGAAGGAAGTTTTTATACAAGCCTCACCCTTCTCAGGAGGGATGTGCCACTCCGTCTCTGACAGCAGCATCTGGTACGAGGCAGAGCACCAGGGCCAAGTACTCTGAAGGGCTGTGTTGTTCTGAGCATCCAGGGACAACAGGGCCATTGTTGAGCAAACCTTGTACTGTCAGAGTCACCCCCAGAAGCACAGAGAGTCACAAGTCCAGATCAAGCCAGCTGCAGCATTACTGCTTGTCTCCAGTTTGAAATGACCTGCTGTGGGGACAAATCCCTCCCGGAGTGACTGCAGAGCGTGGCACACCAGCTCAATGGTCAGAGGCCTGAGAGGCAGCCAGGGATCTGGGGGCACACTGCTTGCTCCAGGTGCTCTGCACTGGAAGGGTGACTGGAAGCAGTTAAAAAAAGAAATTTCCCACAGATTTAAATTTGCTGTCTGACCCCTCTCCCTGGGCTGTGGTATGAAAAAGGGGGGTAGAAAAGTCACCGTCAGCAGGCTTGAGGGAAACGGAGCTGGGCAGCATGGCTGCCTTCTGGAATTCTTGTGCCTGTGAGTGCAGCTGGGTTTGGAGGAATGGAACATCTGGGAATAATGCCAAATGTTTTAATGTGGGGCCTCCAGCCTGTGCACTGCAGGAAGTTCAGCCTGGCTGAGCAATCTCTACCTGTGCTGCTATCTTCCTGCAGCATCCTCTGCAATTCTAGCAGTTGGATGCAATTCCAAACAATGCAATTCCAGCATCCTCTCTCCCATCTCTGCCAGGGCATGCCTTCATTTCTCATACATCACTGGGGTTTTAAAAAGCCCCATTCTACTGCTGGGTTCTGCAGTTTCCCAGACACAATAAAATCACTTGGTAATAACTAATAATTAGTGTCCTTTCAGGAAGGAAGGGATTCTCTCTTTAAATACAGAGACTCCCTCCCACAAGCACACACAAACGTGCATGGCAGAGCTAAGGCACACAACCTCAAACCTTGCTGCAGTCATCTGCCAAAAACGTCTATTTACAGAAACACTCTGGAGTAAGTAATGCATATGTAAGTTAGAAAAACAAGTAAAAGCATCTAGATAAGTTTTGGAGACCTCATCAGATGTCCAGAGCTAGTGTATTCTCCTTCTCATGACAACTTAATAAAAAGACATTCTGAGAGCATCTAAAGAATAATCCCAGTTAGTTGTCTGTATTTATTACAGAATGTTTCAGGTTGGAAGGGACATTAAAGCTCATCCCATTCCAACTCACTGCCACAGGCAGGGACACATTCCACCTGACCAGATTGCTCCAAGCCCTGTCCAGCCTGGACTTGGACACTTTCAGAGATAGGGCATAAATTTATTTATCTTTAACTCCTTTTAAAAAGACTTTAACTAATCTTCTCTCTTTTAAGAAGAATGTTGGGCAAGGTGCCTGAGAACCTTATGTTTAATGATTTGCATTTCTGATAATTTTATTATAAGTAGTACTATCTCAAAACCCATTAAATTAAAACAAAATCGCAATAGTTAGCTCAGATTCTGTTTCTGGCCCAGGGCCTCAAACAATCTTTTGGCATATTATAGCAACACTTTCCTGTACTTTAAAATGAAATTTGCATCCTCCTGTTGCTGGGGTTGCGCAGATCCCAATATAACATGCCTCACTACTTTTTCAAGCAGCAACCATTTCTTTACAAACATCCTCAATTTTTCCTGAATGTTTTTTCTCTGCAGAGGATATCTGTTCCCCAGATTAAATGGCCCTCCATGACCAAAACTTTGGGAAGTTCAGATGCAGAGAAAGCAGTGAAATGGCCAAGATACAAAGTGCTGCCAGATGCACATTCCTGGGCCCTCCCTTGTAATCTCTCTCAGGCGTGGGGAATGTGACTGTTGTGCCTGTAACCCCGCAGCACAATGCACTCACACAGACACACCACCTCTATTTCTTTTATTTCTGCTGCTGCTACAAATCTTAATAAACGAGTAAACAAGCAGCAAAATAAGGCACGGGAGGAAGGCCATTCTGAGCACTTGGCATGCCTGAATGCGGCTGCACAGAGCCGTAGCTCACCCTGCCTGCTGCTGTGGCCAGATAGACAGATAGACAGACAAGCAGCCAGGCACACAAACAGGCAAATGGACAGGTAGCCACTGCTGCTCTGAGAGCAGCGCCATGTGCCCATGCCTGCTGACAGGACAGGGTGGCACAGGAAGGACCAGGGACTTTGGGGCAGTGCAGAATGCCTGGTGCCCCTCGCAGCTGGGACAGACTCCTGCCGGGCTCAGCAGGCAGGGAGAGCCCCACTGACACCAATTACTGCATCTGCAGCATTTTTCCAGGGGCTCCTTCTCTCAGTGTGCCAGTGTGGGGCTGCCTTTGTACCCCCAGATGTCGCTGAGGAAAATCCTCCTTCTCCACCAGGCTCAGCAACTCTGGAGGTTGCTCAGGCATGAACAGTATCTCTGCCTGGCTGCCTCAGGGCTCTCCCACAGCAAAGTCTGGACAGCCACATCAGAGCTGTTTGCTGGGCTGAGATCAGGTGTAACACCAGGTAATGCAGCATCCTGAAGAAGCCCTTGGTGGGCAGAGCAGCAGAGGGTCTCCAGTGCTCTGCAGGAGCCAATTCCTGTTCCCCGTGCTCCTGGAAAGGACAGAGCTGGTTCTCATCCATCCATCAGCACCAGGAGCTCTCTGCAGCTGCTCTCTCCTCTCCAGCATTCCTCACAGTGACTCTGCTCCTTCCTCTGGCCTTTCTGATTTGGAGGAGGACACAAGCAGAGGACACCCGGGTGTTTCTCCCACATGCAGCTTTCCCAGGATTGTAATGTGAGCAGTCACTTCAGCAGACCAGGCAGTCCTTGGAGAATGCTTCTTATTTCTGGCTGAAATTAAAGGGTTTGTTCACATTTCCCTTCTAATTAGTGGCCTACCTCTGAGGTAAAAAAATCTGCTTCTTGTCCTCCCAGCTGCTGCTCCTGGCCCTCTACACACTGAAGGGAGCTCAGATCTCTTGATTTAGCTCTTTTTAATGAAACTTCACCATACAAACATTTCATCTGAGAAGAATAACCAGGTCACTGCATTTGTGCAGTGAAATTCATTCAGTCCCGGTCCGTATGCAAGAATAACCTTTAAGGTAGCACACTGCCAGTGGTGGGGATGACTGCAGAGATGAGGGATGGCAAAGGCAGACCTCAAGCAAAGTGCTTGGAGACAGCAGTGCAGCTGAGCAGGAGATCTGCTGATGGGAGGTGACCAACTGCAGGTGGGTCAGACACATGCAGAAAAAAATGGAGCAGGCGGAAACACCCAGGAAAATACCAATTCAGCTTGGAAAAAGTGCAAGTAGGAGAAAACAGCACAAGAAAAAAAAAAAAAGCCAGCAGGAGGGAAATCCCTACAAATAGTTACTGATGAATTTTAATTTGCCCTGTGCTGTAACTGAGCATCCTCAGAAGAACACAAAGAATGTCACTGGGTCACCTCCACCCCCTCTCTTTTCCCAGTCAGTCTCCTAACCTACTAATGCTGGTTTAAAGAAGATGATGAATAAGCTGGTTATTTTAAAACTGCCTGGTACCTCAATCCCTGGGACTATCCTGCCAAGAGGATGCATTTCCAATGTAGTCCAGACACTGTGACCTGCTGCATAGTCCAGTTCATCAAACCACACTCTCAAAGCAGATAAAGAAAATTACTGGTTTGATTGATCTACACCTGGCAAGTTAAGCTTGTTTATGGAATTGGCATTTCAATATGTGTCTTCCTCCTATGTCCATTACAGTATCTGTATCTGCATCACTGAATTTGAGTAATTGTAATATGGAAACATCAGAAGTCATTGGGACTGGGGAGCCTTTGTGCTTGGTACTAGGCACGTAAGAGAATGAACCTTTTAGATTGCTTTTAAATTTAAAAAAAGCTGCCAGTTATTCCTGTGACAAGTGCAGAAGTGTAGGTGCAAAATTAGATAAAATCAGCAGAAAAGCATTAACAGTAACAGGAAATACTTCATAAATGTATTTTAAGAGGAAGACCAAGTAAAAGAACCAGTTGAAGCTCAGCAGAGGAGAGTCACCCATGAATGTTCAGGATATTCAACAAAATGTCATTTATTAATAAAGTCCTCCATCATCAAGTGGCTGTCACAATAAATATCAACAACAAAGATTTCAGCCTGCAATAGGGAAAGAATAAGTTGGAGAACCCTGAGACTATTAGACTTTTGAATAACTGCCTCATAAATCTCAGAGGATTTGCTAATCTTCTCTGAGAATCCATGAAAACTCTAGTACAAGAGAGCAAAAACCAGAGATCTAGAAAAAAAATGATCTGAACAGAAAAAGTAGATTAATACAGGAATAATAAATGAAAGGGGAGTGTCTCAGATATGCCATCCACCTACTGGAAAGAAAAAGGGTGATTTATTTTTCCATCCCTCACAGGAGAGAGAAAAATGAATTTAACTTGCAGAAGGGAAGGTTCAGGATGGAGGTGGTATTGAAGTCACAGTAAAGGCTGAACTTCTTTAAGAAAATACCAAATAACTATTTATAAGAAATGATGTAGGTATTATTCAGCCTTTCTGAAGAAAAAGCCTGTAACTGGAGTATGAGGTACACTTAAGTGTCCTCAGCTGTTTCCAAGATTACACCATGCTGACATTCCACTGGGAGATGGCTTGGAATGGACACATTTGATACAAAAATAGAAATATTGTTTAAAGTATG